>JAENPR010000429.1:0-543660 GCA_018135685.1 Themeda triandra | reverse complement strand
CAGGTTACACGGCACCCTATCCACAGCACGCTGAGCAGCATGAGTCCTGCAAAGGAATATGAAAAATGATCAGTGAAGATTAGGGGAACGACAAAAAGGCATCATTTGAAGAACGCAGAACAACAGCAGTATGGTTACATGTGGGATAGAACCAGATTTGCAAACTTCCAAGTTTGAAAATGAAGTAAAAATAAAAGAGAACACTGATGGCTGTGAACGTGGGTAAACAAGATTGGGCGAAAACATTACCGTCTCTGTAATTGTTCCCGTGAAATATCAGCAGGGTGTTTAGAAGGGGAAGACCTTGCATCTGTACACAGCAAGGAAAAATAATGGTAGTTAATAAAGAATAAAGTAGAATTAAATGAATATTAACTCAAAGCTATAATCCATGTGTATTAAAGTATTCTGTAGATATGTGCCCATGCATTAGAACATAACATTATAACTAATAACAAGAAACATTTGAAGAAAACTAAAAAATGAAAAAAGAATTGAATCTAATCTTGGCTATTCATTTATAAAATAAAAGCTCCATGGTGCAAAAAATTAACATTATAGTTCAGCCATTCCCATTAGCACCTCTATTCCGTGGAGCCGACGCAGAAGCTGTACCATGTGAGTTTAACCCCACATCTTGTCGAAGAGGGATCTCATACCTATATTATCAAAAATAGAATTATCAAGGAGAAAACCAGAAATAGCTCATGAAAGGAGAAACTAAAATAAAACAAAGCATGTACTCACCGTTGTTGAGTGCTCTCAAAAACAAGGGTTTTTGGGTTATCAGGGATCTTATCAATTAGCTCCAAACGGATTCTGTAATCATTGGTTCAAAATGTATTTAGAATAGTGCGCTCACATACTGTACAACTTAAATTTACAAACTCAATCCACCGAATAATGTAATTGCAACGCTGAGTTAATGTGAATGTTGTAAAAAAACACAAAGGGAGTAGAGAACCTTTTAGTTGACGAACCAAAACCTTTTCCGGCATCGGCGGCGTCTGCAACTAAAAAATTAAAAAAAAAAAGGCTTATGACTCTATAATCAAAGAATATGTAATAACATACAGGAATGATCTGGAAAAGTGACTGACAAATTAAGATTGAATGTGCATGCTTCTCTAGCTTACTTGTCTTCCATAATGCATGCTTATCGTCATGGATATTATATTCTAAAACCTGTTTTGTTTCACTATTTTTATTTGCATTGAAAGATATGCTGCTGCAGTTAACTCAGATCAAGCTGGTTGTTGATTTGGTCCAAGATTTGAACAAACTGAGAACAGCAATGGTTGAAGAGCTAAGATAGCAGGTTCTGCGAACGTAGTATTTGCAAAATAAAATGTATTTGCATTCAAGAATCATACCTGAGGGACCGGGTGGCTCCATCCAAATTGGTGGTGCAGCGATGCTTGCCCCAGAGCCGGGGAGCAGAGCGGCGGGTCCAGATGGTGACGCACGCCGTCAAGGGGCAGAGCCGTGCCGACCGTGTCACAATAGGCTTGCGACGAAGATGTGCAGGAGCACCGCCGGGGCTGGGGCGCCAACCGCCGGCCTGGACGGCGGACTCGCCGGGAGTCCTCGACGGCGGGCGGGGAAGGAGGCGGACCGGGCGGCGTGGCTCCTTCCACGACAGACGGAGGACACGAAGAGGGGCCGCGACGGGAGCGCAGTGGACTGCCCGGCGGTGAAGGAGACGACGGGTACGCAGGAACACCGGCGCGGGGCGGGGCGCCAACCGACGGACAGGACGGCGGACTCGCCAGGAGCCCTCGATGGCGGCGCGGTCCCTGCTTCCACGGGCGTCCTCCTCGCGGACCTGGCCAAGGACGGCGAGCAGGGTCCGATGTGAGATGGCGGCGCCGGGCCGGATCGGGAGGGGGCTCGCCGGAGGGTGGGACGCGGTGCCAGGGAGCTGCGATGTAAACTGAATCGCACAAAAAAGGTGAGCTCCAGATCGGGAGAGCAGCTCCAAGTCGAGTAGCAACCGGCGGGAGGGGGAGGTGGTAACCGGCGAGAGGCCATGGTCGGCAACCGCCGGAGCCGAGGAGGGATCGTGGGGGGGGGGCGCGGTGGCGGCGGGGATTTGGAGCGGTGATTCCGACACGGAGGGGGCGGGCGCGGGACGGGCGGTCGGTCTCGGTGATTCCGACACGGGGATGGGGCCGCGCGTGGGAAGGGGAAGGGGGGGTCGGGACGGGCGGTCGGGCTCGTGGTTTTGGGCTCGGTGACTGATTATTAATCAGTCCCCGGGGGAATATATAGAATACCTATATATATATATATATATATATATATATATATATATATATATATATATATATATATATATATATATATATATATATATATAGAGTGTTATTAATGCGGGGACACGATATAGTATATATATGTATAGATTTATTATTATAATCGTGGAGATTGTATCTATAGTGGATTATGTGTCTCGTTGATTTCTTTACCCCCACCCCCTCCTGTATCCTCTCGCCTGGTATATATGCCGGGTGTGTGTGGTATGCTCGAGCTGTCTTGGAGCTTTACTCCCCCGAATTGATCGGAAAAATGTGTCTCGTTGATGTGGGTATCATAATTTTTGTGCTAGTGGACTTTAATTACAAATGATAGTGGATTGCTAAAATGAACACCTAGTGGACTGTTGAGGTGGATGCTTTGTATTTTAAGAGAAATATATAGTAGGGTTGATAGTGGACCGGTGATGTAGATGCTTTGCATGTCAAGAGGATTAGATAGTAGGATTTATTTTTATAAGAGTTATAAATAGTTATCTCGGAAGCAAATAACATAAAAAACTCTCAATAAAAAAAAAGTTCAAGCCTTAGGAAGTACCCTTTTTGTGCAAGGATGACATACGACAGTTTGACTTGGCAACAAACTGCTCTCACAAATTCATTTAATAGTTTTTTTTAGTATTGTTTTGTCATTGTTCGCTCTCACAACGGCCAAAGTTATTGTTTTCGCAATAACAAGCTTTTAACAAGGTTCCTCCTTATTAAAACAAAAATTAGAATTCTCTCTTCGCTCTCACAACAACCTTTTAAGAATAACTTGATTGGCTTCACTATAGGATTTCCTGGTCATCATGTGGCAATCAAATAATTACTTTGGTTGTAATCTCATTTGTTAGCTTGTTGGAACAACAGTTAATTTCCATCTTGTTTTCGCAAAAAAAAGTTAATTTTCCTCTTGGAAATCTCTGCTTACAGCTGCATTGCCAGCTCAATTTATATTAACTCTGGCCTTAATGGGCGTCATCTTGTGGGCTGCCCACGTTTGCTTGAATCTCTTTAGTCGTTCTGATCCTTTTGAAATCCAATGATATTAGAACCGATGCATTATGGTTTTTTATTTCTTTTTTATTTCTCTTTCTCAAAAAATGTTTTTTTATTTCTTTTTGTTGAGCTCCTGCCTTAATGTTCTTTTTGTTTAATCTATCCAGTGCTTTATGAGATAATTTCTGTTGTTCATTATTAACAGGTTTTGGAGGTAGTTGATATGGATCGAAAGATCGACATTGTTAATGAGCTCAAGAATTATATTCTGAAATGTATTGGTGATCAAAATGGTAACCATGTGATCCAGAAATGCATTGAGTGTGTTCCTGAAGAACGTATTCCGTTTGTTATTGATCCTATACTTTCACAAATTCTTGTTCTATGTACCCATCAATATGGCTGCAGAGTCATTCAGGTACATAATGCATCATTGCCTTTTTTAAGATGAGCCTTGATCCATGTATTAACTAATTTCATTGTTACAGAGAGTGAGCATTGCCATGATCCTTTGACTCAAAGTGCTATCATGGATGAAATTGTGCAGCAGACCTTCCATTTGACGGATGATAAATTTGGGAACTATGTTGTTCAAGTATGTGAATTAATTCTATCCCTGCATGTGTTTATTTGAATATCTAATTTCTGATTTCCATGTTACATTGGAATAGTCACTTCGGTGAACTCAGGAACTAAATTAATGATGATGTTTGAGCAGATTCAGGCTACTTGCTGCCTTTGCCTCTGTTGTACTAACTTGGGTTTTTCCTGTGTGTGAAATTATATAGCATGTGTTGGAACACAGGAAGCCAGAAGAGCGTTCATCCATCATTCAAAAGCTCTCAGGGCAAGTGGTCATCTTGAGCAAGCAAAAGTTTGCCTCTAATGTCATCGAGAAATGTTTAGCTTTTGGAACTCCTGAAGAACGTGATAGCCTTATTGGGGAAATCATTTCATCTGGTCAAACATTTCAGGTTTGTCCTATTTTCTATTGCTATAAGCTGGTACACTTTAGCATTCCATAGACAAACCATTGCACTTTTATGCTTACTTGATTCAGTGTTTAAATACATTAAGATTACATCTGCATAATTTAACCTAATTCATGTTGTTGCTGTATTTTTCATGACAATAATAGATGCCATTCTGGTATACATTTCACACAATAGTAGCACCATGGTTATTGTTTTTGGCTTGTATAGCTAGAATTATATCCACATCTGTTGCTAATTTCATAAGAGCCTTGTGGAATATTATGTATTCTGGGCACTAGCAGCTACATTTCAATTGGCACAGGCAGTATGTATACGTTGTACATACCCGGCAAAGCTTTTGCCGGCCTTTCAAAAAAAAAACATTGTACATACGCATTGTGCTTTGTCTTTACTCTGTTTTGAGCATTGCCGTGTTCTTTTTGTTGGAGTCTTAACAAGTTTGATGGTGATCTTAAATTTTTAGAGTTATACAAATGCAATTTTTCATTCGTGACTCAAGTATATTCATCTGTTTTGCAGGAACTGATGAAGGGTCAGTTTGGTAACTATGTTGTACAGAGAGTCCTTCAGACATGTGATGACAAATACCTAGAGATGATCCTCTCAAGCATCAAATTACACTTGAATGAACTGAAGAATTACACGTACGGGAAGCACATTGTGGCACAGGTCGTTTCAAATTTGAAAATATGATTCCATACAATTTAGGAGGACCACAGAAAAATTTTGGAATCAAAATTCAAAAGAAAAAAATATCTTTGCCACCTGCTGAGTTTGGCAGGTGACAAAGGGGGCTGTCTTTGCCGACTGCCTGATTCTGGCAGGTGGCAAAGACCCTCTTTGTCGACTGCCGTCCTTTGCCACCTGCCTCAGCTTGGGCAGTCGGCAAAGATTACCAGCTTTGCCGACTGCCCTGGCCTTGGCAGGCAGCAAAGAAGCCGATAGTTGGCAATGTCCGCGTTTCCCATAGTGACAAACTCGACGCAGACAGGAGGAGAGGTGGAAGAAAAGAGGGGCGAACGGAAATTTTCTCCCTTTATTATTAGATATATAGATTCCATAGCACCCATCCAAATAGATGATATGAATTATTCATCACACCCTCGATCAGACATCGCAAATTATTCCGTTGAACACACGTAGTAAATATATATGTAGATTGGTAGCTAGCCAATATGCAAGCAAGCAATAGTCATCGAAGAAGCTAGCTAGCCAGTCATTGGATGTGGAGGGTTAGGGTACTGTGGGGCACCTAGCACGATCATGGTGTGGCGGTGTCGACCCTGATAAAGACGCGTGAGTTCTCGGATCCCCAATCTTCTGGAAGATCCTCGTCCGGCGCAAGGTCCAGTATGGTATAGCCGCCCTCGCCGAAGGCCTCGATGAGGTCGGCCTCGATGGTCTGGTGCGCAGCCAAGTATCCCTGCCCCACCAGATCTGGCCACTGCATAAATACACCCGACGTCAATTCTTGCATTATATCCTTCATCCCTGGCATCTCTGTCTCACTCTCTCTCCGGTGACTGGGAAGAAGAGAGCTAACTAACAAGGCGATGGACGTCTAGCCACCGTTTGTGGTGCTGTTGCGTGCTGAGACCTTGGTTATATATAGTAAGCGCACGTGCACTCGTGTACAAAAAGCATGCATCGTGTAGTCAGTCGCCCTAGCTCCCTCGCGTGCAAAAGCATACAGCTACCACATCGTGTAGTCAGTCGCCTTAGCTAAGCTCGTCGTCACCGCTTGGCTCACTTATAAAAGCACGCTTCGTTCAGGTTCAAGACCATGCATCAACTAATAAGTAGAAAATATATCTATCAATCGATGCACACAAGAAAAATATACAAAAACAGAAAACATATTATAATTAAAAATCTCTTTGGTATGGCGGCGCAACTTGATCGAGTAGATCTCTTTTGCAAATTGTTTTCATGTTGTTGACTCCCTATACTAATATCTCAAAGAAAAAAACGAAACCAAGTTCATCACAACAAATTTAAAAGGTTGGAGGCTGAACTAGAGCCTGAGCCAAATTATAACACATATGGGGCAAAATCTATCACTAGATCTAGTTGAAGCTATGGCCACCAAAAACCAAAAACCGCCTTTATAATCAGTCTCACTCCCATCCACACGAATGGCGATCTACATGAATCCAAAAGAGCAGGTGTAACGTCCCGCCTCCTCGAGGCAAAGCTCGCTTTACATCTGGCCGCTTAACTAGGAGATAGACTGCCCTTACAGACCAACACCAGTCTTTTCTGCGCACTTTGTCCTCACTCATGCACACCCGGGAAGAAATTCCCGGTCAGTCACCCATCGCTCCAGGCCAAGCACGCTTAACTTTGGAGTTTTTAGAGGATGAACTCCCGAAAAAGGAGTTGCAACTTGTTGGTATGAGTATCCTATTAATTCTGTTAAGCCCTGGGCCGGGATATTACATACTCATTGTGTGATAAAGTAAGGGATATAGTATGCTCCGGGGCTTGCCTGGAATATGACACAAGTCAGTTCAGTTAGCTTCCACATATCTTTGGGATAATCCACCAACACCATCTTCGGGTTCAGCTTCATCACGTACTTCAGGCTGTCTCCAACAGTCGACCCATATGGCAACCTAAATACAGAATGCATCGCGTACATGCTAAAAATAGCCTCCAACAGAGTACCAATATGAGAACCGATTTTGGCTAAGGAGGAGAGAGGGTAGCCAAATATCGGTTCTCGCTCCATCTTCTCTCTCCTCGACCGAAAACGAGCGGCAGGAGCGGATGGGCCTGGCTGCGGAGGGAGAAGAGGCGGAGGTGGGGCCCGCGATGGGGAAAAACTGGAGGAGCTGCATGTGCGATGCGTTGGCTGTTGGAGAAGTCATGACTAGAAACAAGGAATGGCTACCCTCCTCTGTTGGAGACAGCCTCACATGACGCATCTAGCGTACTGTAACACCTCTGGTGTTAAATTAACTAAAACATGCCATGTCATCATAATGCATCGCAAAGCATCCATGATTAGGTTCACCTTGATGTGCATCAACTAAAACAAATTTAAATTCATAGGTTGAATGTGCTCTTTGTGAAAATGTGATTTGCCAAAAACCCTGTTTTACCCCTTTTCGGTAGTTCAAAATCCCTGAAGAATTGGGGGTTGGTCCAAAAAGCTTTATTGAGCGTCTTGATGAGAGCATCAAACTTGCTTTTCAAAGTTTTTCAAGTTTCCTTAAAGAAATTCAAAATATTTTGAAAATACCGTTTTTCCGACAATTGTCCCCTTTTGGTTTTAAAACTAGAAGTCAAAAACTAATCAAAATTTGGAAAAATTGTTTTTGGGAAAATTGTTCAGTTTGAAAAGTAGAATATTTCTTAGTTTTGGAGATTTTCAAGTTTAGTTGAAAAATCAAAAGTAATTGCAAAAATTAGATTCTAGGGTTTTTGTCCCCTTTTCAAATTTGATTCAAAATTTAATTTTCTGTTTAGATTTTGAAAATGTTCCTTTTGAGAAAGTTGTTGATCTCAAAATTTCAGTGGGACTTTGTTTTTGGAATTTTTCATGATTCCATTTAATTTTTGGAGAAAATGGAGATCTTTGCTGCTGCATTTAAGTTGTCCTGTAGACGCTGACGTCATCTCCTCTTTCTCCCCTCGCTGTTCACCGCCGTCGCCGTGGCCCGTCGTCCATCCCGCTGTAGGCCGGGAGGGCTTGGTTGCCACCGGAACGTCGATGCCGACGACGAGCTTCGCGTTGCCATGGCCGCCGCATGCGTAGCATCGTCGCAGGGTACCAATTTTAGGCAATTAGTTGGTCCATCATATTCGCGTTGATGCGTAGGGTAGGAAGCACGCGTCTACGTCGCCCCGGAGAAGCCTCCGACGAGCCACCCCGCCGCTACCGCGTGCCGCCGTGCCGCTCGCCTATGGCCGACCAAGCGTCGCTGCATCCGCCGCCCGTTAGTCACTCCGGTGTGTGCGCCGCGTCTTGCCGAGGCCATAGATGCCCGCAGGGTCGCCGGGGACCTCACCGCCGGCGAGGCCGAGCCGGCCAAGCCGCCGTTTCCCTGTTGGAGCTCGCGAGGACCTCGTGTCGAGAATTAGAAGAAGTCCAGGGGTCTTGGTGCCAGTTTGCATGACTCAGGGAATAGTGGCAAGTACCGATTTGTGATTTCATAAAACGTCGGGGGCTTGTTTGCAAAAGTCGCCAGGCCTCAGGTAGGCCAAGCTGGGCCGGCCTGCTCGCGCTGCCGCTTGGGCCGCTCCTGTTCGCACGCGGTCGAGCCGGGCTGGCCAAGCCAGTTGGGCCGGGTTTCGGCCCAGTCCACCTTTTCTTTTTCCTTTAGTTTTATTCTTTTCTGTTTAGGTGAATAGTGTTGCAATTTGTTATTTTTCATAGGGAATTATCCTTAGCTCCAAAAATCCTGAAAATTTTTGTGGAGGCTCTTTATGGTATTCTTTACCTAGGAAAAATTTTAAATATTTATTTTGAGTGTTTTTGTTATGTTCAAAAATTAGCTCTTTTAATTGAAAAATGAGTCTTCCTAGAATTTTAGTTATTTATTTGTTATTCCAAAAATCATGAAAATTATTTTGTAGCCTTCTTAGGGTCTGAGGAGTTTAAGTTTAATTTTTGGGACTGTTTTGACAAAATTTATTTTATTATTTATTTCGCTTGGTTATTTTATTAGTTAGTCTCGTTAGATTGCGACGTTTTCGTGAAGGAAAGTTGTACTCAAGTTATTAATTGATTTATGCATTCTTCAAGCATCATATTTATCATTTCATCATATAGTATCATGTCATGTTATCGAGTAGCTTTCGTTAACGGAGAGTTAACGTTGCCAAACAGAGATGAAGGAAGAGCATACCCCGGAGCCAGGAGTTGATCCAGAAGCCCAGATCGTCTACCCCGAATACCAAGGCAAGCCCCGGATGCATTAAACCTTTACCTTGATTTTATAAAAATTTTATTTCTCAGCCTTGACTTGTTGCATTAAAGGCTAGGAGTTGAGTGAAAACCCACCAAATGCATTACCTATCTTATTTCCGTATTCCTCATTACCAATTTAAGAAAATGCGTATAATTGCTTAGCCCTTTATTTAGTTAAGTTTTCAAAATGTCAAGAATGAAAAAGATGAGAATGGCTTTTATTGTTGGAATCACTTTGTTAGCTATTAAATTGAGTCCGGACGGCTAACTTGCATTGGGAAAGGAGTCCCTCTGTAGTGTTTCCGTCTCTGTTGATGCTCGAGGTCCGTCCGATGGTGATTTGGTGTATCGAGACTTTAGCAAATCCACACACCGGGTGTTGTGGTTGATATATGGCTGTGGTTGTGTCCCTATATCATGTGATCTGGTATGCGACGGAGTTAGAGTCTCCGTATATCGGTGATCTAGGTCCCAGTGGGTAAAAATGGATTCGAATCGCCGTGCTTCTCGGAGAAGAAGACTCGATCGTTATTCATCATCGTAGTAATAACTTAACTTATGTTTAAGGTTCAATTGGTGTTGATTGATCGGCTTGAGCTAAGGCAAGAGAGCTTGTTAAGTTACAACTTGGTTTTTCAAAAGCTTTTCGCAAAAATATCGATTCTTGCAAGCCTTACCTTGTCCCTCCGACTGCATTTCTTAGTCTTCACCCCTCTTTTTCGTCGGGTCGAGTCTTGTTGAGTACTTTTGTACTCGGGGTTTGTGGAACCCTTGTTGCGGGTGAGCCTCGGGAGGCGGTGTGTGTACGCATCCCGGCGTATGACGATCGTTGCGGAGAGTGATGACGAGTAGAGTGTTTGGCTCTTGGGCGAGCTCATCGACCGGTTGTGTAATTAAGCTATCTACCGCTACTCCACTACTATTATGGTTTGTAATACTTAAACATATGGTTTGTAAGTTTTGAAACAAAAGGGTTTATAAACTTATGTTATTGTAATCCTTCCGCTATTTTACTCGATGTTTATTATTTGAATAAACCTTGTTGTAATACTTGCAATGTCTCTTTATAATGATTGATCCCGCTTGAAGAATCGTGGAAGTTTCGGGAATCACCTCGACGTATCCTTTTAAGTCTTATGGCACACATGCATTGCTATCGAAGTCTCGTTAAGACAATGATAAATGCATGTGGGCCATATTATTTAGGAGGTTACGCCACGACGGGTATCGAGCCGGATCATTATTTAAAGAGTTATTGTAGTATTCATTGCGAAAACTTCAAAAGGTTTTGGATCAATTAAAAACCTAAGTTGATTATTTTGGGTCCAAATTGCTTATTCCTTATCTATGATTCTTTCAATCGACACTTATTCTTATTGTAAAAGTGTGGTAGAGGAGTAGCATAATATTGCCCTATGTTATAAAAGTTACCTTTACGCATGTGTTTCTTTAAAAATCTTTTATGCTTAGATCGTAAGTTCGATTCATGCATCATGCTTAATTAACTTGTTTAAATTGCCTTCCTTCTTAAAGTGGTTTGGGTTAAGTAGTATCAATCCTATTCATGCTAACCTTCGATCTCAATCCATTTGCTCTTATCTTATCTCCTCTCGCTTTAGGATGGCTCGAAACAAGTGTACTCCCTGCAAGATGACGGGACCTAAGGGTGTGCCTCGCCATCAGCTAGCCTCAAGAGATTCCACCAGGTGTCGTGATTGTGGAACCAAGTGTGTGGGCTATTGGCAGCATACCGCACACCAGCTTGCTGGGGAAATGGCTGAATCCAATATTGAAAGATCTAAGGATGCCGTTCACATTCAACAGATGAAGAGCCATATACGTCATGTAATGGCTGATAGGAATGAGTCATGGGGAAGGGAAGAGGTGTTAGAAGCCCGTATTCAAGAGTTAGAAGATCAACTTGCTCAACCGACACCTGCAGCGAGCCATGTGTCGGGAGAAGGTACCGGTGGTGAGAAGGAAGAAGAAGTTTCAAATTTGTTATGCTTCGAAGATGAGGATGAAGTATTGGGTTTCGGGTATGATGATGATGGAGAAAATTTTGTAGCTGAAATGTCCATGGAGGATGAGAGTGGTGAAGAAGATGATGAAAATGCGGTGGAATGGGATTATGGTGATGAACCCGAAGGGTACTTTGAAGAGGCATATGAGCCGAGGGAAGATCCGAGATAGTAGAGGAAGAGTCAGAAGAGGAGATTTGGGAAGAAGTGTTTGAGGAGGAGCCTGAGAATGATCAAGTGGAAGAGGATCAGGTGGTTCCTATAAGTGACAGTGAGGATGAGTATGAACCAATGATTCCGAGTGACAGTGAGATGTGAGTTAGGAATTGTGAGATAGTTGTGTAATATAGTAGTTCCCTTGTTCTCTCAGAAATCTTAGTATGGGTTGGACTGATAAGTCTATGAGTAGACTGTGTACCAAAAATAATGTATTATAAGTGTGTTTAAGCTTTTGTAACATCAGCTTGTTTAGCTCAATAAATCATGTGATTAAGTATGGTTGTTGATGAAACAGATGTCTGATAACGGTGCTCTATTTCCGCCACCTGTTCCACCCACTTTGGCTGAAGCTATTGCAGCCTTAGTTAATGCCACCACAACGATGGTTCAAAATCAGAATCAGAATGTTCAGCATGGGAATCGTGGCAGAAATAATAGAGAAGAAACCACATATGTGGATTTCACTGACACCCACCCGCCAGTGTTTACTAGGGCAGATCAACCCATGGAGGCAGAGGAATGGCTCCGCACTATGGAACGAAATTTGGGCTGATTGAGTGTACGGAACATCGAAGCCCTTTGTTTGCGGCCACGGAAGCGAGAGGCACTTCTTTGGGACTTGGTGGGCTAACTTTGTTGCTTTGAATGTACTGAAGGTCATCGTATTACTTGGGCTGAATTTTGTGAGGGTTTCCGTGCTCATCATATTCCCGAGGGTATTATGCGTATCAAACTTGATGAATTTCTAGCTCTTCAACAAGGTGATATGTCGGTTATGCGATGTTGGCAAGTTCAATCATCCGTCCCAATATGCCCCGATCATGTCAACACCGACCGCAAGAAGAAGGAATGTTTCATTAGGGGTCCGAACGGTAAGATTCGAGAGGATGATGACTTGGAACTCCTAATACTACTTTTCATGAGACAGTGAATATTGCCATCACCTTTGAAGAAAAGAATCGTAAGCATCGGGAATTAAAGAAGAAGAAAACCTGGGTTTTCGGGGATTTTACGTGGTAGTCAAAAGTGCGAGAAAATAATCTATCATCCTCAAAATCATTACCGTCCACCACGGTACCAAGCCCGGCGCGGACATTTGTCCGTCCCGCGCTACTCTTCCTATCCCACGACAGTAGAATGCCCCGGTATTCGAAGCCCAAATTCCCGACCTACGACTTTCCCATGCTATAATTGTGGCAAGCCTGGCCATTATTCAAGGGACTTGTCCGCATCCAAGGCGAGACATCTCTTATGCTCCCGGGGCTTATGCACCGCCACCACAAAACGAAATCGAACAAGCCTGGAAATCATAATGTGCGAAGGGGAAAAATGGGAAGAAGGTTGGTAGAGTGTTTTATACTCAAGCTGGAGAAATTCCGGAAGGAGAGCCTGTCATGATGGGTACGTTTTCTGTTGCTAATTTCCCCTTGAGTTATGCTTTTTGATTCTCGGTGCATCTCATTCATTCATCAATGGTACATTTGTTAAGAATCATGAAATACCTATTGTGGAAACCAAAAGGATTTCTTTATACAAATACTGGGGGCGAATGTGCACTACGGAAATGGTACGGGATGTACCTATAAATCTAGGTGGGCATACTTTTCCCACTAGTATGGTAGTATTGAAGGATCGGGATATAGATGTGATCCTTGGGATGAATTGGATGAGTCGGCACGGAGTTGTTATTGATGTGTTGAATAGGACAGTAAAAGTAAACTTACCTAATAGCAGTTCTCAGCTTCTCATTCAACTTTCTACTCTCAAAAGAAAAGTTGAAAGGGTTTGTGCTACTTCAGTAAAGGAAATTAAGGATATACCAGTTGTTAGGGAATTTCCAGATGTGTTTCCAGATGATTTACCTGGGTTACCTCCTGATAGGGATATAGAGTTTGTGATTGAATTGCAACCTGGTACTGCTCCAATTTCTAGAAGAGCTTATAGAATGGCACCACCAGAATTAGCAGAACTCAAGAAGCAATTGCAAGAATTGCTTGACAAAGGCTTTATCAGACACAGCAAGTCATCTTGGGGAAGTCCTGCAATATTTGTGAAAAAGAAAGACAAAACTCTGAGATTGTGTGTTGATTACCGTCCATTGAATGAGGTGACTATCAAAAACAAGTATCCTCTACCTTGTATTGATCTTCTGTTTGATCAATTAGCGGAGGCAAAGGTGTTTTCTAAGATTGATCTCCGATCTGGGTACCATCAAATCAAGATACGCCCGGAAGATATTCCAAAGACTGCCTTTACCACTCGCTATGGGTTATATGAGTATTTGGTCATGTCTTTTGGACTCACCAATGCACCACTCATTTCTCCTATCTTATGAATTACGTCTTCATGCCCGAGCTTGCAGATTTGTAGTGGTATTTATTGATGACATCTTGGTATATTCTAAAAATGAAGAAGAGCATGCTTGAACATCTTAGAATTGTTACTCGCAACGTTTGAGAGATCATCAATTATATGCCAAGTTTAGTAAATGTGAGTTTTGGTGAAAGAAGTGAAATTTCTCGGGACATGTTTTATCGAGAAAAGGTGTTGCTTTGTTGACCCTAGCAAGGTACAGGGATATACTTGATTGGGAACCACCAAAGACAGTACACAAAGTCCGCAGTTTTCTGGGAATGGCAGGTTACTACCGTCGTTTCATCCCTGATTTCTCCAAGATATTAAAACCTATCACTGAGTTGTTAAAGAATGATGTTAAGTTTGTTTGGTCACCAGAGTGTGAAGAGGCTTTACAAACTTTGAAAAAGTTAATGACCACTGCTCCGTCTTAGCACACGACCAAATATTGAGAAATCATTTGATGTTTATTGTGATGCTTCCGGGTTGGTATTGGATGTGTGCTTGATGCAAGAAGGGAGAGTTATTGCTTATGCTTCTCGACAGTTGAAGAAACATGAAGAGAATTATCCAACTCATGATCTGGAATTAGCAAAGGTTGTTGTTCATGCTCAAAGATTTGGCGACATTATCTATTGGGTAATAAATGTTACATTTACACAGATCATAAGAGTTTGAAGTATATTTTTACACAAGATGAGTTGAATATGAGGCGAGAAGATGGTTAGAATTAATCAATGATTATGATTTGGAATTGCATTATCATCCTGGTAAAGCAAATGTGGTTCTTGATGCACTCGATCGAAAAAGTCATTGCAATTGCTTGACAAAGTGAAACCTCTGGACATTTCTTTATGTCATGAGTTAGAAAGATTGGGTATAAAAATGATGCAACAAGGAAGTTTGTCTAATATTACTGTTGAGTCAACACTCCAAGATCAAATATTTGTAGCTCAGAAAAGCAATAAGGGAATTAAGCATCTCAAAGAGAAAGTTCGAAAAGAAAAAGTCTCTTGTTTCACCATTGATGAAGAAGATGTGTTATGGTATAATGATCGGTTGGTCATACCAAAAGTTCCAGAGTTACGTCAAAAGATCCTTGATGAAGCACACCTCTCAAAACTGTCTATTCATCCAGGAAGTAATAAGATGTATCATGATTTGAAACAGAATTTTGGTGGACCAAAATGAAGATTGAAATTGCTAGATATGTGGCTCGGTGTGATACTTGTCAGAAAGTCAAAGCTGTGCATTTGAAAACAGCAGGAGAACTCCAACCTTTGCCTATTCCAGGGTGGAAATGGGAAGATATCAGTATGGATTTTATCGTAGGTCTACCAAGGACAGCAAGGGGTTTTGATTCTATTTGAGTTATAGTGGACCGACTCATTAAATCTGCACATTTTCTTCCAGTTCAAAATGCATATCATACCTCCCGGTATGCCCAATTGTATTTTGAGCGTATAGTAAGTCTCCATGGTGTACCAAAGACAATTGTGTCTGACAGAGGTACACAATTCGTGAATAATTTCTGGAAACACTTACATGAGTCAATAGGTACTGATCTTTTGCACAGTACAGCTTATCATCCTCAGACAGGGGGTCAGACTGAAAGAGTAAATCAAATACTTGAAGACATGTTGAGAGCTTGTGTTCTTAATTTTCCAAAGAAGTGGGATGAATGTTTGCCTTTAGCAGAGTTCTCATACAATAACAGTTATCAGGAAAGTATCAAGATGGCACCATTTGAAGCATTGTATGTGAAAGGACCTAATTGGCCTAGAGGGGGTGAATAGGCCTTTTTACAAAACACGAAACTCACAAACTCGAAATTGCGGAAGTTAAATACCGGACCGGAAGTTCCGAGTCCGGATCGGAAGTTCCGGCGGGGAAGTCGGAACTTCCGGTTCGGGGACGAATCGAACTTCCAAGCACCTAAAAATGCTACGAAATCGAGTGAATCGAGTTGTGATTTCGGATCCAAGTGTTACCACACCCTCCTTGATGTTGTTGAAGATGATGTTGAACTTCCCAAGACTTTGCACCGTTCCAAATTGTAGATCGAGACGATGCACCTATGAAATGGGGTCGAGAGGAAGAACAACAAATACAAAAGAACAAAGGGTAGTCGAAGCTACCTCCACAGCAAGACAAAGTATTTATCCCGAGGTTCGGCAATCCCCACAAAGGAGTTCCTACGTCCCCGTTGTTGAGGTGACCACGTAGGTCCGACCACTTAGGTCTCCTCCCTCAAAGCAACCACAAAGGTTAGCCCGAGATTTCCACTAAGGATCAAAGGGTGATACAAACACTTCGGGTGCCCTCACAAATGATTCAACACGGGCAACCACGAAGAACGCCTAGCCGGCTAGGGTTCCAAGAACCCAAGAGTAACAAACACAAACCAAGCCGGCAAGACGAGGAACCAAAGTGCTCAAGTCGTAGATCGAAGCTCCCGCTCTCAAATCTCACTTCCCTAGCTCAACAATCGAGGATTGGAGCTTGGAGGCTTAGGGGAGAGAGAGTGGGCGGGGAGTTACATTTGTTGGGAGAACTTAGAGGCAAGAATGAAGTGAATAGACTCGGGTAACGGTTAGAAACGCAGTAAGAAGTATTTATAGTGAAGCATCGGAAGTTCCGGTGAAGACCATCGGAACTTCCGGTCCACTACGAACTAACCGTTGGCTTGTCAGAGCTGACAGGGTTCAACCGGAACTTCCGGTCAGGAGACCGGAACTTCCGGTCCGTACCGGAACCTCCGGACAGAGGCCGGAACAAAACTCTGATGCGCGCACGCTCGAGTTACTGTACAAATCGGAACTTCCGGTCGGTGGATCGGAACTTCCGATCGGCACTGGAACTTCCGGCTGGGGGCCGGAACAAAATACTGATGCGCGGGCGCTCACGGTACTGTTCAAATCGGAACTTCCGGTCCTACGACCGGAACTTCCGATCCAGGCTGAAAATCAGCCTTCCACGCTCGACTGGAATAAACATTTTAGCCGAAACTTCCGGTGCTACCACCGGAACTTCCGATCCGCCTCTCTCAGCCTAAAACTAGGTCGACAAGAGCACTTTTGAACCCCATTTTGCTAACTAGTTTTGTGTCCCTCTTGATAGTGCGGCGTTTCCTACGACTCAAGGCAAAGATAAAAGATTAGAATATCCGAGAGTCGAAGCGCCTCCTTGTCCATGAAATTTAGGGTGCTTTAATTCACCAAATATTCAACTTGATTTCATCGGTGGACTAACACCCGTAGATTTCACTTGAAAGAGCATGTTAGTCCCTAATTTGATTGTCATCAATTATCCAAAACCCACACCGGGGCGAATGCACTTACAAACTCCCCCTTTTTGGTAATTGATGACAACCAACTTAGGCTTACATAAATATTAGGAAGAATTAAAGCTTTTGAATTCCAAAATTCAAGTGAAGCTCCCCCTTAATGTATGCATGGAATCTGAATTTCAAATCTTGATTGAAATCAAGATGTCATACATTAGGAACAAGCTCCCCCTAAATTTTGCAATCCGTGGGGTGCCTAAGTGTGTGTGATACAATAAAGCCGTGATGCATATGACAGGATCTATCACAAGAATAAAACAAAAGAATTTGAATGGTTATGTAAGAAAGAAAGGACTTGAGCTCAACATAACCATTCTAAAACCAACAACCACCATAAGCATCAACACAAAAGGCTAAACAAGCTAGAATAGATAATAGGCAAATAGTTTTAGCCTACAACCATCCAGCACACACAGAGTTCAAGTCTACCACATGGTTCACCACACGAGATAGGGATATAAAAACCGACAGATAGCTATCCTATTACATAAAGGTAAGCCTAACACTCCCCCTTTGGCATCAAATGCCAAAAAGGGTAGGCTGCGAGAAATCCCAAGGAGCTGCACTACTCATCATCATCATCATCATCAAGGTCATAGTTCACCAATGTGCTCTTGCCATGAGGATCAGAAGAGGTGGACTGCCCGAAAGTAGGTGCAACCGCGGAGGACGAGTGCCGGTGGAAGCTCTAGTGATGGCATCTCGCTTCACCAAAGATGTCTCCCCACTCACAACCGAGCCGAACGTCCCGGCACCGAAATGCGGACTGCTGCCCCGATCACGCTCATAAGCTGAAAAATACTCCTGCTGCTGCTCATACTGTCCCTGTCCTTGACCTCCAGCTGACTGCTGCTCATACTCACTCCACTGGTCATTAAAGGAGCGAAGAGGAGAGGCCGGAGGGAGCCCGGCACGCTCCTCTAAGCGCCTCATGCGCTGATCCTGCTTGGCCTGACAATAACAGAAGTAGGATACGAACCTCTGAAAAACACTGCCCATGCCACTGCCACGGCCACGACCACGGCCATGCCCACGGCCACGACCACGACCATGGCCTCCAGAACTCTCAGCAGAGGGATCCACAGGAACACCTTCATCGTCTTCATCGGCAACAACTGTCTCCTCGCCTCTTTCCGTCCAAATGCACCGTCACTGCCGCAGACTTAGCCGAATCCGCCGTATAGCCCAATCCGGATGGCTAACATCATGCCCAAACCGTAGACCGAGACACTTGCTCAATGATGTACATAAGATATGGAGCATAGGGAAATGACCGGTTGGCGGTCAAAGATATGTCCTTGATATGACGCCACGTAAAGTCGACACACCGAACCTCTTCCCAAGTGCAAAGCAAACAAGAATAGCGGGAGCATGACCGTGAATGGAAGTGTAATCACCAACCTTGGGATCAATGGTTTCACGAAGCAAATTGTTGAGCACATAGAAGTAGGGCTTCAAACCAAGGTAGTCTTGCCGGATGCTAGAGCGGGAGAGATATAGATACCGGCTTCAATGAAATCTGCTCTTGTGATAGGATTTGGATAATAATCAAACAAACGGGAAGATCACGGTCGGTATGATCAAAACCAAGAAGACGGCCGAACCGAACAAAATCACAGCGGTAATGCAGCCCTTCGTCATCCAATGAAGTACCTTGCGCTGTTCATCAATGAAAATAGTGGCCCAAAACTGACAAAGTACCTCAGTATTCCAATCTTGCTTGAAGGTCATGAGTGGTAAAATGTTCCACTCCTCTAGACGGGTGATCAAGGCATCAATCTCAGGATTTTTCTTTGCAACTAATGAAGCTAGAGTGGGTGCTTGTGCTTGATAATAGGAGTGGTTGCCGAGCTCTCCCGGCGTCCACGAACACCACCAAGTCGATCTCCAAGGCTTGGGCAAGCTCCCCCTTAAAGGGATTTGAAAATGGCCGGAGGAGGAGGGAGATCGGAGGTGGGCGGGTGGAGTCGCCGCCGCCGGCGTCGGTTTGGGAAGGGAAGAGGAAAAACTGAATTTTACCCTGCGGTTTCCCTTTTATACCGCGGTCAATTTGGCTAATCGGAAGTTCCGGTCGGGGGACCGGAAGTTCCGATCCGGCAGTCGAGCGGCGCAAGGATTTTGAACGGCCGGATGTTCCGGCCTAAGACCGGAAGTTCCGATGCAAATCGGAAGTTCCGATAGAGGCCATCGGAGGTTCCGATAGGTCAAAATCCAAATAAAAGAAGGCCTAGAAGGGTGAACCAAGAGATATACTTGAACTAACTCATGTATGTCCGCATTTCATGAAACCAAGACATAGCTATGGACATATTTGAGCCGTGAAAAATAGATTTTGAAATTTCCACTCAAGTTTTTCACAAGAAATTTTCATTCTATGCTAAACAAACAAGTATGCACAAGATGTCAAGCCATGTTACGAGAATCAACGATATTGAGTTCACGCCTCAAAGCACAAAATCTTGACTCATCTAGTGGCTTTGTGAAGATATCGGCTAACTGGAATTCGGTGCTCACATGTTGCACATCGATATCTCCTTTGGCTTGGTGGTCTCTCAGGAAGTGATGGCGGATGTCTATGTGCTTTGTTCTAGAGTGGTTTATCGGGTTGTCGGCTAGCTTGACGGCTCCTCATTGTCACACAAGAGGGGAATCTTGCTTTGCTCACAACCAAAGTCCCTCAAGGTTTGCTTCATCCAAAGTCATTGGGCACAGCAAGCGCCGGCCACCACATACTCGGCTTCAACATGGAAAGAGCAATGGAATTTTGCTTCTTAGAACTCCATGACACCAAGGACTTGCCAAGAAATTGACATGTCCCGGATGTACTCTTTCTCTCTACTCCCGCAACCGCATAATCCGAATCGGAGTAGCCAAGTAGAGTGAAAGTGGAGCCCTTGGGATACCATAAGCCAAGATTAGGTGTGAACACAAGATACCGAAAAATTCTCTTAACAGCCATGAGATGACATTCTTTCGGATTGGCTTGAAATCTTGCACACATGCACACGCTAAACATAATATCGGGCCTAGATGCACAAAGGTAAAGCAAGGATCCAATCATGGAGCGATATACCTTTTGATCTACAAATTGCCGTCATTATCAAGATCAAGATGTCCGGTTGTGGGCATTGGTGTCTTCATGGGCTTGGCCTCGTTCATGTCAAACTTCTTTAGCATGTCGGAGGTGTACTTGGTTTGACTTATGAACGTGCCATCTCTATGTTGCTTGATTTGAAAACCGAGAAAATATGTCAACTCTCCCATCATGGACATCTCAAACCTTTTGGTCATGATCCTACTAAATTGCTCATAGAGAACATCATTAGTACTACCAAATATAATGTCATCGACATATATTTGGCATATGAAAAAATCATTATTGACTCTGCGAGTAAATAAAGTGGGATCGGCCTTTCCTATCTCAAACCCTTGTTTGATTAGGAAATTCTTGAGACAATCATACCAAGCTCTAGGGGCTTGCTTGAGCCCATAGAGTGCCTTTGAGAGCTTGTAGACGTGGTTGGGACAATGTGGATCTTCAAAACCCGGTGGTTGCTCCACGTACACGGTTTCGGAGAGGGGGCCGTTGAGGAATGCACTTTTCACGTCCATTTGAAACAACTTGAAATCATGGTGAGCAGCAAAGGCAAGTAATATACGAATAGATTCAAGCCTAGCTATAGGTGCATAGGTCTCCCCAAAGTCCAAACCTTCGACTTGTGTAAAACCTTTGGCAACCAACCGTGCTTTGTTTCTTGTAACCACGCCGTACTCATCTTCTTTGTTGCGGAAGACCCATTTGGTACCTATAACATTTTGCTTGGGTCTTTCCACCAAGGACCAGACTTCATTCCTGGTGAAGTTGTTCAATTCTTCTTGCATGGCTATTACCCAGTCCGGATCCTGCAGAGCGTCCTCCACCTTTTCTGGCAAGATGGAAGAGACAAAAGAGTAATTTTCACAGAAACCTGCTAAGCGTGAACGTGTTGTTACCCCTCTTTTGATGTCTCCCAAAATGCTATCCCAAAATGCTATCAACGGGATGGTCCCGTTGAATTGATTGATGAACTCTTGGGTGAGGCACTGCTGTTCTTCTTTGGATGGGGCCGTTATCATCATCTTCATTGCCTTGATTGATTGAAAAATCAAGGTCTTGATCTTCTAGATCATCTCCTTGATTGATTTCATGATCTTGTGGAACATCATCATTAGCTTGTTCTCTTGAGTCACGATCCCTTCTTGCAGTGGAAGCATCATCATGAGCATCGGTTGACCCATGATGCATGGCGGGACCATGAGGAATTTGCACTTGTGCATCATCATCTTCTTCTTCAACGGGTTTGACTTCTCCGGTAGCTAGCTTCTTGATCACTTGATGTGATGGTTCTTCTTTACCTACAATTTCAGCATTGACTTGCTCCTTTTGAGAGCCGTCGCTTTCATCGAAAGTCACGTCTACCGTTATTTCAGGTTGACCGGTGGTCTCATTGAAAACACGGTAGCCATGTTCGTTAGTACCATAACCAAGTAAGAACCCTTCATCAACCTTAGGTGAAAACTTAGAGTCTTTGGATTTCTTTCTAAGTATGAAACACTTGCATCCAAACACTCTAAAGTAGTCCACCTTAGGCTTTTTACCGGTTAGAAGTTCGTAGGCGGTCTTGTTCCTTATCTTGTGCAAGTACAAGCGGTTGATGGCATGACATGCCGTGTTGACCGCTTCCGCCCAATAGTCTTTTTCTGAAATCTTGTATTCATCCAACATTGCTCTTGCAGCTTCGATGAGTGTCCGGTTCTTCCTCTCCACAACACCATTTTGTTGTGGAGTGTATGGAACCGAAAACTCATGTTTGATGCCTTCTTCATCAAGAAATGCTTCAATGTTGGTGTTCTTGAACTCCGTCCCGTTGTCACTTCTCACTTTCTTGATCTTCACTTCAAACTCATTTTGAGCTCTTCTAGCAAACTTCTTGAAGATCCCTTGGGTCTCACTTTTGTCCTTCAAAAAGAATACCCAAGTGAAGCGAGAAAAATCATCAACAATTACAAAACCATATTTGTTACCTCCAATGATATCCATATGTAGTAGCTCAAGAGGCCTTGTAGTTGTGACGATGTTTTTCGCGGGATGCTTAGCTCCAACTTGTTTGCCCGCTTGACATGCACTGCAAATTCTATCTTTCTCAAAAGAAACATTTGTTAGTCCAAGGATGTGTCCACCTCTTTGGAGATCGGCCAAGTTCCTCATGCCAACATGAGCTAGTCGGCAATGCCATAACCAGCCCATGCTAGATTTTGCCACAAAACAAGTGTCGGACCCCACTCTACTAGCTGAAAAATCAACTAGATAGAGCTTGCCCTTCAATTCACCGGTAAAGACAATAGAGGAATCCGATCTCTTAGAGGCTTCCACACCCTTATCCGTAAAGAGACAATTGTAGCCCATCACACACAATTGTGAGACAGACAACAGATTGTATCCCAACGAATCCACAAGTAAAACATTGGAAATGGAATTATCATTTGAGATAGCAACTTTACCCAATCCAAGAACATCTCCTTTACTATTGTCCCCAAAGACAATCCTTTCATTTGATGAAGCATTTGGTTGAAAGGAGGAGAACATACTTTCCGCCCCGGTCATATGGTTGGTGCATCCACTATCAAGCACCCATTTTGGTCCACCGGAAGCGTATTCCTGCAAAACAAATTCAAGCCTTTAATTTAGGTCCCGAGTTGGAACCTAGGGGGTTAGACACATAAGACTTGGGAACCCAAACACTCCTCAAGATTTGTCTCTTCTTGAGAGCACCAACATATCTCACAACAATCTTTCCATCCTTGTCCCAACAACACATGTAATCACAAATGTTTTTATGTGAGATAGGCACTTGTTGCTTGGGCACCTCCACTTGCTGCTTCTTGTTGTTCTTGTTGCTTGCTAGTGGACTTGTGGGTGGAGTGGCATTGTTTACCTTATCAATAAGGTCAACAAGTGGTACACCTTTGTTGAACTTAACACATGCCACTCCATTCACCATGTTCCTTCCATTTGACTTACCATTGTACCTATTATATCCAAGGCCATCTTTGATGATGGGGTGCCTTGATGCCTTGAACACATTTGCCGGTTGCTTATCCTTGCATTTGTAACCTTTCTTGACAATTGTGTTCAACCTTTGAATCTCCTTGTTTTTCTTTGCTAGCTCATCAAGATTAGTAGCACAAGCATTTACAACAATTTTTGAGGATTTTTCACAATTTTTACTTGTAGAAGCTTTGGCATCCTTGGAAGTGGTGGAAGTGCTAGTCCAAAGTTTCTCATAGTTTAGCTCAAGCTCATGATATTTATTTGTCAAGCTTGTAAGGCTTTCTTGAGTCAAACTATGATCATTCTTTACACTAGCCAAAGAATCGTTGAGTGAAGAATGTTCCTTAGCCAAGCGCTCATTAGTATCCTTGGCTAAAGACAATTCTACATTCAATTTCTCAACCTTCTCCTTTTCCTTGGAGAGACATGCCTCAAGTCCTTGGGTCTTCTCCCTTTCCTTTAGGAGCAATTCCCCTTGCGACTCAATACATGACTCAAGCTTATCTTTTGCCATAATTAGCTTCAAGATTTTAGTTGCAAAGAACTTTACCATATTTCTTGAACAAATTTGAGGCATAGTCCTCATCATCTTCATCATCACTATTACAATCATGAGATGGAGATGAGGAGGAGTCAGATTGTACCTTGTCTCCTAGTGCCATGAGGCAAATAGGAGCTTCATCCTCATCGTCGGAGAGGTTGGCGAAGAGTCTTGGTGATGAAGAGGTGTTGGTGAAGAGTGATGTCGAGGTAGAAGTCCCTTGAATGGCAATTGCAGCAACACTTGTTCCATTGTCATCTTCATCATCACTATCATTGTCCGATTGCCACTCTTGACCTATGTGTGCTTCACCCTTCTTCTTGTCCTTGTACTTTTTGTCACCTTGTTTGTGATATCTTGCTTTCTTCCCTTTGTTGGGACAATCGGCCACAAGATGACCGGTGTCACCACATTCATAGCGAACCTCTTCTTGTATGGCTTGTTTCCTCCATACCTTCTCATCTTATCTTTCTTCATCCTCAAATAGTTCTTGTAGTTGCCGACTAACATAGCTTGTTCTTCATCAAGATCATCATCATCCTTATGCTTGCCGCAGCAACCTTTGTGGTGATGGCTTGGTTCACCTCCTTGGGATGCCGAAAGGGCAATGCTCTTACTTTCACTCTTGGCTTCCTTGGCTTCATCATCCAATACTTCATGCTTTGCATTAATTTTGCAAGCATTTCTTGAGGTGTCATGATCATATAGTTTTCCTTTTCCATGATGACGAGAGGCAAGCACTTTATTCTTTGTTCCGTAGATCCTACAAATCTTCCTTGCTTCTTTGCATTGTCATCCCAACATGTTGAACCAAGTGCTCTAATTTGGTTTACCATGGTCATGAATCTATCGAAGAACATCTTGGTTGTTTCTTCTTCACGAATTTGGAAATTCTCAAGCTTGTGTTGTAAGAGCTCTGTGTTGCCAACCCTTACACTCTTGTCTCCTTCAAATGAAACTTTTATGGTTTCCCAAATTTGCTTTGCATTGGTCATTCCTATGACTTTGTTGTTGTCCTCCATGTTGAGGCATTGCAAGATCAAGGTTGCTGCTGTTGCGTTGAGGTGAAAGTCTCTTTCATCTTCGGGTCCCCATTTACTTGGATCTTCCGGTATATCTATGCCAACACTCACAACTTCCCAACATCTTGCTGCAATAAGATGTAGCTTCATTCTATGAGACCAATCGGTGTACCTTACACCATCAAATGGAGGTGGCTTGCCGGGGTTGATCATGGGCAAGCCGGGGTTGATGCTCTTGCTCGATGAACTGTACTCAAATGGCATCTTGTTATATTTCTTGGGAGTTTTGTCACCGCCTTCACTTGATGATTCACTGCTTTTCTTTTCTAAGAGCTGCGACAACTTGGTGAGTTGATCTTGCATCTTTGTCATCTGCTCTTGCTGCTGCATTTGTAGTGTAGTTGTGATCTTTTACGTGATTTGCTCAATCATTTGCTTTTGTGTGGCTTCATCCATCTTGGCCAATGTTGTTCCTCACGCGGTCAAGCGTATATCCGAGGAACCGGGCTCGATACCAATTGAAAGGACCTAATTGGCCTAGAGGGGGGTGAATAGGCCTTTTTACAAAACCCGAAACTCACAAACTCGAAATTGCGGAAGTTAAATACCGAGGCCGGAAGTTCCGGTCCGGATCGGAAGTTCCGGCGAGGGGAAGTCGAACTTCCGGTTCGTACGAATCGAACTTCCAAAGCACCTAAAAATGCTACGAAATCAGAGTGAATCGAGTTGTGATTTCAGATCCAAGTGTTACCACACCCTCCTTGATGTTGTTGAAGATGATGTTGAACTTCCCAAGACTTTGCACCGTTCCAAATCGTAGATCGAGACGATGCACCTATGAAATGGGGTCGAGAGGAAGAACAACAAATACAAAAGAACAAAGGGTAGTCGAAGCTACCTCCACAAAGAAGACAAAGTATTTATCCCGAGGTTCGGCAATCCCCACAAAGGAGTTCCTACGTCCCCGTTGTTGAGGTGACCACGTAGGTCCGACCACTTAGGTCTCCTCCCTCAAAGCAACCATAAAGGTTTGCCCGAGATTTCCACTAAGGATCAAAGGGTGATACAAACACTTCGGGGTGCCCTCACAAATGATTCAACACGGGCAACCACGAAGAACGCCTAGCCGGCTAGGGTTCCAAGAACCCAAGAGTAACAAACACAAACCAAGCCGACAAGAAGAGGAACCAAAGTGCTCAAGTCGTAGATCGAAGCTCCGGCTCTCAAATCTCACTTCCCTAGCTCAACAATCGAGGATTGGAGCTTGGAGGCTTAGGGGGGGAGAGAGTGGGCGAGTTACAGCTGTTGGGAGAACTTAGAGGCAAGAATGAAGTGAATAGACTCGGGTAACGGTTAGAAACGCAGGTAAGAAGTATTTATAGTGAAGCATCGGAAGTTCCGGTGAAGACCATCGGAACTTCCGGTCCACTACGAACTAACCGTTGGCTTGTCAGTGCTGTCAGGGTTCAACCGGAACTTCCGGTCAGGAGACCGGAACTTCCGGTCCGTACCGGAACCTCCGGACAGAGGACGGAACAAAACTCGATGCGCGCACGCTCGAGTTCTTGTACAAATCGGAACTTCCGGTCGGTGGATCGGAACTTCCGATCGGCACTTTGGGCTTCGGGGGCCGGAACAAAATACTTGATGCGCGGGCGCTCATGCGGTACTCGTTCAAATCGGAACTTCCGGTCCTACGACCGGAACTTCCGATCCAGCTGAAAATCAGCCTTCCACGCTCGATCGGAATAAACATTTTAGCCGGAACTTCCGGTGCTACCACCGGAACTTCCGATCCGCCTCTCTCAGCCTAAAACTAGGTCGACAAGAGCACTTTTGAACCCCATTTTGCTAACTAGTTTTGTGTCCCTCTTGATAGTGCGGCGTTTCCTACGACTCAAGGCAAAGATAAAAGATTAGAATATCCGAGAGTCGAAGCGCCTCCTTGTCCATGAAATTTAGGGTGCTTTAATTCACCAAATATTCAACTTGATTTCATCAGTGGAGTAACACCTGTAGATTTCACTTGAAAGAGCATGTTAGTCCCTAATTTGATTGTCATCAATTATCCAAAACCCACACCGGGGCGAATGCACTTACAAGTATGGCCGCGGATGTAGAACTCCATTGAATTGGTCGAACACCTCGGAGAAAGAAGATTCTTTGGGGTTGATCTTGTAAAAGAAACGAAGAGAAGGTAAAGCGGATACAACGAATATCAAAGTGGCACAATCACGTCGGAAAGCTATGCGATAAAAGGCGTCGACCATTGTGGTTTAATAAAGGAGATTATGTCTATCTAAAAGTGTCACCGATGAAGGGAGTTGTTCGATTTGGAGTTAAAGGCAAGTTAGCACCTCGATATATTGGGCCGTTTCAGATTATGGGTCAATGTGGAAAATTGGCATACCGTTTACAATTACCTGAACAATTGTCAGCTGTGCACAATGTGTTTCATGTATCCCAACTCAAGAAATGTTTTCGGTAACCGATAAAGTTGTTGATGTTAAGGGAATTGAACTTGAACCCGACTTGACATATTCGAGTATCCCGTTCGAGTGTTGGACCGAAAGACCGTGTTATGAGAAGCGTAACAATTAAATGGTACAAGATACAATGGGATAAACATTTAGAAGAAGAAGCTATTTGGGAGACGGAAGATTATCTCGTTGGAAAACTTTCCGGAATTCTATGCTTCTATCTAAGTTATATTTCCCTCTATGAGTTATAACTAATCTAGTGTGAGAGGTAAAAACCCTTTTCCTTATGTCCTTAGTTGAAGTGTGTTTTCTTGACACATTTCCTTTTCCATTACTCAACCCAAGGCTTTAAATCTCGGGGCAAGATTTCTTTAAGGGGGAAGACCGTAACACCTCTGGTGTTAAATTAACTAAAACATGCCATGTCATCATAATGCATCGCAAAGCATCCATGATTAGGTTCACCTTGATGTGCATCAACTAAAACAAATTTAAATTCATAGGTTGAATGTGCTCTTTGTGAAAATGTGATTTGCCGAAAACCCCGTTTTACCCCTTTTGGTAGTTCAAAATCCGTGAAGAATTGGGGGTTGGTCCAAAAAGCTTTATTGAGCGTCTTGATGAGAGCATCAAACTTGCTTTTCAAAGTTTTTCAAGTTTCCTTAAAGAAATTCAAAATATTTTGAAAATACCGTTTTCCGACAATTGTCCCCTTTTGGTTTTAAAACTAGAAGTCAAAAACTATTCAAAATTTGGAAAAATTGTTTTTGGAAAATTATTCAGTTTGAAAAGTAGAATATTTCTTAGTTTTGGAGATTTTCAAGTTTAGTTGAAAAATCAAAAGTAATTGCAAAAATTAGATTCTAGGGTTTTTGTCCCCTTTTCAAATTTGATTCAAAATTTAATTTTCTGTTCAGATTTTGAAAATGCTCCTTTTGAGAAAGTTGTTGATCTCAAAATTTCAGTGGGACTTTGTTTTTGGAATTTTTCATGATTCCATTTAATTTTTGGAGAAAATGGAGATCTTTGCTGCTGCATTTAAGTTGTCCTGTAGACGTTGACGTCATCTCCTCTTTCTCCCCTCGCTGTTCACCGCCGTCGCCGTGGCCCGTCGTCCATCCCGGCATGTCGCCGCCGTCCGCCAGCGCGCTCGCACCAGAAGCATCGCCGCTCGCGTGTCGCCCTCTCCTCCCTCGCCTCCCTGCTATAAAAGAGGCCGGCCACCGCCGTTTCTCCTCTTTTCTCCCTGCCCGCCATCGCCGTCGACCTTGCGCCGCCGTCGAAATTCACCGTCATCACCTCGCCGTTGCTCAATTGCTCTAGCCAGCAGCTCCGTCTCACTCTTGCGCTTCGTTTGAGCCTGCTTGCGCCAGTCCTTGCCGCCGGAGTTGCCCGCGAGCCGTCATCTTCCTCGCGCACGGCAACGGACCGCCGCGCGGCCATTTCTTCGAAGCAAGTCGTCACCGTTGGTTAAATTCTTTCATTTTCCACACGATCGTGTTCGCCTTGATGCGCTCGCTGCTCATGCGCTCCTTGGTTTGCGCAGCGCCTTACAGACACCGACACACGGTCTTGCCAGTCGGAGCACGCCGACGCCATCACTGCCGCCGCCCTCGTGCTCGGTGAGAACCTTGCTCCACCGCCTCTCAATCTTCATTATCATGCGCATCAGGATCGCCATGATGTCCTGCTCGTGCTCGTGCCATTAGATAGGCCGGGAGGGCTTGGTTGCCACCGGAACGTCGATGCCGACGACGAGCTTCGCGTTGCCATGGCCGCCGCATGCGTAGCATCGTCGCAGGGTACCAATTTTAGGCAATTAGTTGGTCCATCATATTCGCGTTGATGCGTAGGGTAGGAAGCACGCGTCTACGTCGCCGGAGAAGCCTCCAACGAGCCACCCCGCCGCTACCGCGTGCTGCCGTGCCGCTCTGCCTATGGCCGACCAAGCGTCGCTGCATCTGCCGCCCCGTTAGTCACTCCAGTGTGTGCGCCGCGTCTTGCCGAGGCCATAGATGCCCGCAGGGTCGCCGGGGACCTCACCGCCGGCGAGGCCGAGCCGGCCAAGCCGCCGTTTCCCTGTTGGAGCTCGCGAGGACCTCGTGTCGAGAATTAAAAGAAGTCCAGGGGTCTTGGTGCAAGTTTGCATGACTCAGGGAATAGTGGCAAGTACCGATTTGTGATTTCATAAAATGTCGGGGGCTTGTTTGCAAAAGTCGCCGGGCCCTCGGGCGAGGCCAAGGCCGGGCCGGCCGCTCGCTTGCCCGCTTGGGCCGGTCCTGTTCGCACGCGGTCGAGCCGGGCTGGCTGTTGACGGTCGTTAAGTGCCAATTTTTACCGTCAACTAGACATGAAAAAGGACCTAAATATAATTACCATCTAGATATAGGGCTTACACTAACGGAATTCCACGAGTTTTGGTGAATGTCTGTTTATGCAGGGTGTCAGCTGAAAATACCCAAAGAAGGCCCACATGTCAGGTTTACATAGAGATAATCGGGAACCGGTGAAAATTCCATAACTGGAAGGTTCGAGAAGGCTCGGACCAAACGGGAGCCCGAACGGGCTCGGTGGAGAGTCGGCCGACTCCCCACCTTGGTCGGCCGACTCACCGGTTCGGCCAATCAACGTCGGCCTCGTGGATCCCCGTTCCACCGCCTTTGAGGATGAATAATAATCGTCCGTTTAGGTCGGTTTGATCCGAGGGCTGCGGTGCATCCTAGGGGGCTATATAAGCGGGGCCCCCGGCCCCGGAGGAGGCATCCCATGAAACCCTAATTCATTATTTCCGAGAGGATCGGGTGAGAGGGGTCCCTTGAATGGATCTCCTCCCTAGAGCCTAGCATTCAAGATAGATAGAGAGAGTATAGGGTGGAGGTAGAGTTGGAGGAAGCCCGGCATGTCGGTGTCTCCTCTCCGGTTGTACCTGCGGGATCAAGTCTCCTAACCCGAGGCTTGGTTCTAGGATCATTCTCGCAATTCAACTTCTAATACTAGTAAGTTCTTGTTATTATTGCTCTTTGGTTTACGAGTTTACTTTATTCGCTTCCGGTTGGGAATAGAGTAATCGTTCATAGCGTAGGCGTGGTGCTTGGGCTAGGTTCACTCGTAGATGCTCCCTATCCGGCCGGAACCGTGGTAGTATCGGGGGAGATGATGGTCCTTTGTTACCTTTGTAATCCACTTCCCGTCGCAGGTAAGGTAGGTCCAAAAGTGCTAGGTTAAGCATCCTCTCGTGGTGTCTTTTCTTAGGTGCTCCCATAGAGTAGTAGTTGCAAAGCTTGCCATAGGTTGGAAGGAGACTGTGGTAGTAATCCTCTCTATATCGCTCATTACCTTGTCTCGTAGCTCGGGGGTTAAGTATAGACTTGGGTTAGTCGGATGCACGTTTTCTCCTAGCGGATAAATAAATAACGATACTCCGGAATATCTCCCTGTGAAGTGCTCACCGATATCCGTGCGCTTGCGGATTATTTCTCTTTGATTCTTTCGTGTGCGTATCTAGTATCAACAAGCATTTCGGCACCGTTGCTTGCAGGGAGAAAGACGGTCTCGAGATAACCTTAAGTCATGCTTAACCTTGTATTATACTTTTATCTTTTTGTATTTTTATTTTGCCTTTTCTTTTATATCCTTATGGATAACCCAAATTCCACGCCTATCCACCAATATCTTGCACCCATGAGCACATGCTTAGAGCCTCTAGAACCCATGATTTTCACATCTAGCTATGAGCTACACCAATCTGTGGTTGCAATAGGTCAAAGCCAACCCTTTTCTACAGCTAGAGTCCTATCTTCTAATCAAGAGGGTATTGTACCCAAGGTCCTATCTTCTAACCATGGAGAAGGTAATGAACCCAAAGTCCTATCTTCTGATCAAGTAGGTAATGAACTTTTTGCTACACTTAGGGAATCTTTTAATTTTCCTATAAATTTAGGTTTAGACCTAGCCTTACAAGACCATGTTCTTCTTCAACATCTGTATATGGGTCTTGATAATATCACCTTTGGAGGAGTTTTCCTTTCTTTATCCATTAGTGAAGTGAGGTTTGTCCTTATTAGTGGACACACTCCTTGCTCTAGACTTCATGATAACATCGTAGAGGTAGGGAAGGAATCATCCCCCAAACTAGAAGAGGAAGTTTTAATAGCCACTTTGCAAACATTCCAATCCCATGATTTGGCTATCCATCCCAAACCAAAGTACTCCAAAATTCTCTATGGAAAGAAGTAATTCTATCCTTAGAAATTATTTTAGATGGCGCTTTTGGGAGGAACATAAACTTCCCGCTTCATAAGAGATCTTTTAGTGCATACATTGACAATCTTCTCAAGAAGAGATCTCTTAGAAAGCATCTCACACCCAATCCCTTTGAAAGACGTTTAGAAAGACTCAAGGATGGCATGTCAAGTGATGCCATAGAAGGAGAGCAAAGCCATCTAGAATCCACACTTATGTTCTCCCCTTCTATGCCCACATCGATATAGAATACGAACCCATCTTTAAACCCATCCTTGACTCTTATGACTCATTCTATGCCCTTTCTCCTAAACCTCCTGATGATCCTAGAAGTCCATCTAGATATCCCATACATAGGAATCATCGAGAACATATAGAGGACCACGAAGATCAACATCCATGGCTACGAGCATTAAAAACCTATGTGCTATGGCCACTTTGAATGGATGGATAAGGCCTTAGATGAGATCATTTCGATAGACGATCCAGGGGGAATTTTGGACATTTATGTCGAGTCACCCTTGGAAGTGAAAGATGATGGAGGCTTCAATGAGCAAAGTAGTTACTTCTTAAACACCCCATCAAGACCTTGCTCATATGAAAAATCTCCGATTCACTTAGTCTCTCTAACATTGCCCCACACGAGATCTTCAACCCCCTCATGCTCCCCGTTCCTAAAGATATTAAGAGGGTGGTTGTAGACATATATACTTATCATAAATATTGTAGATCTCATTGTGTTGAATCCCGAGATTAGTGCACATAGATTGGTGTTGGAGGGGAAACCACTTCACCAATTCACATCTTGAAGGTTTCCCAATGACAAGCTTAGTGTCCTAAAACAAGCACTATTCGCATCATGGCATAACTGTTCACCTTTCTATTGTGTTGTCCTTGTTAAATGAGCATAGAGTTATAATTGTGAAAATATTCCTTCGGGTATTCGTGTCACTAACCTTTCCAGATTCGAAGCAAAAAGATCAAAGGAATAACACATGCAAGGTATGCCCAACCAATCACTATGCAACATTGAATTGCATTCATCCAATCTTGATTTCGCCGAATTCAAGCTTGGGGGATATACTTCCATAAATACATCTTTTGCCATGTTGCTACATTATTTTGGTTGTCCCTACCTTAGGCATGCTCGGTTTGCTAAACATTAATCATGCCCCGCCATCACCGTTTGAGTAAATCTCGTAGTGCTCTCATGCCGCCTTTGTCTCATTATAGTATGCTTTAGTTTAGAGGTGCTTCATAATTGCAATATGGGTACTTCTAAAGGTTTTTAAATTAAGCGTGGTGCTTAGGTTAAATTGCCTTCCTTAATTAGATTAGACATGGAGTCTAGTTTGGTTATTGAACTAAAATTGTCTTGTAGTAGATATTGGTATATTTTGTTGGACTAACCCCTCGCAGAAAACTTCCAAATTCAAATTGGGAAAGTCCCGAGATGAACTCACATCGAGATGAAGCAAGGCATATGATGAACCCGAACAATACTTCGCACGTAAGACATAGCTCATTCATCGTCCAAGAAAGAGTTGAAAGAATGTATGGCCTGCCTATTCATGGTGAACTCCAAATCACCACTTCGGTGATGGAACAAAGGAGACAAGAGTGCTACAAGAAGGATCCACATCAATAGCACTCACCCAAAGGAAGTGGATGAACAAGGCGACAAACTATGAGCAACCTTGAAGACATCATAGTATTGAGCCCAAAACTCGAGCTAGGACACCAATGAGAAGCTGGGAGAGACTCACCCAAATGTAGTTGGCCATCTTGCACGTCGGCAGTAAGGACAAGCATGTCATGATAGCATGCATCCTTGTGTCAACCAATCACCATCAAGGGTTGACTACCGACCAAGCCCAAGAAGACCATGAACAACTACATTTGCAAGATGATGTCCCTATGCCATTGGAGATGAAGCCTGCATACAATTAATGATGTCCCTTCCTTGATCATCAAGACGGATGGCGTATCATTAACGCAACTCTTCGCCATGCTTTGCTAGAAGACAAAGACCATCAAGGAAGAACTCCCGTCTACATCTCCAATGAACATCAATTAGTCGACCAAGGCTCAAAGAAAAATCAAGAATGGTTGACAAAAGAAGATCATGCAACTGTCCGTCCTAGATTGGATAGTCCAAAGAAAAGAAGAATGCAAAGGAGATCTTTGCTCAATGGACCTAGAATCAAGATCCCTCTCCAACGACTTGAACGAGAGGATGGACAATGTCTAAAGAACATATAGTTACAACACACTTCGAGGGATGATTCAACACATACACTTGGCTTCCAATGATGAGCAACAACAAGCTTGGGGAGGAAGGCCGCCGACACCTCTAATGATGATCCAACAATGCCCTTCCTCTTCTCAAACCCTCGTCACTCGGCACACTTGGTTTGCAATCCCTCCACTCGCAATTACTTCCTCTCTATAAGTTTGACTATTTTCTATAGATTTCATACACCAATCAAACTTAAGACATAGTAAAATCAATCTTTAAGAGAAGAAGTAATGTTGAGTAAATGTTCTACGCTAATTAAAATTTTCAACCCAATCTTTTCTCGTAGCATAGAATATGACCTTTAGCTTAATGACATCTCTACCCTTGTTATTATTTGTGTATTCCTTCGGGTATGTGTTGTCCACTAATCCTCTACAGAGAAGAAACAATAAGTAGAGCACAAGGTCAAGGGAGAGGCCCACTAGAAGCATCTACTCTTCATCCCAGGGTGCTCCAGTGATAAAGTTCTGAACCTGCAACATGCACACTAAACAAGATGCTGCTAGCATCACAATTAAAGGTTCACTTCAAACCGTTGGAGAAGGAGAGAACATGGATGACCCCTTCCTCAAGAGATATCAACTCAAGAGGTGCAGTTCTCAAGGTCTCTACCTTTGAGATCAAATGATGACCGAAGGAGTGAACATGACAAGAAGTCCTATTCAGAGGGCTTAAAACACCGAACCCTTGCCAAGGAGGTAACTTGGTAGTTATCCATATTTCCCACTTCATCATTGCATAAGTTTTTCCTTTAGCATATTTACTTTTTGCATAATCAGTTCTTGTTGCATATTTACTTTGCTGCATCTGCATTAGAAAAGAAAGTAATTTTGTCTTGCATTGCATCTAGAAAATGCTAAGCCCCATGTGAATAATTTTGTGGTGCAACGGCCCACAAAGATATCCACCGTGGTGGCATAAAAATAAGTTTTCATCTTAGTTGTATTTTTTCTCGTCTACATACCATAAAATATAAAATTGCAAAAAAATATTAAGATCCTCCCGAAAAGATTTTATGTTAAGAAGGTTCTAGACATCCAAGGCTTAAAGGGTTATCACTAATGCTTAATCGGTTCCACAAGCTTTGTTGTCTATTTGAGCTTCACGAGAATTTAAAGGATCAAGAAGAGCTAATAGGCGTAAGGACGTCCCGTCCCATGTCGAAGTGCTATCTTCAACGATCGCATCTTGTCTCTACGACCATTATCCCCGACACTCTAAGAGGGGCGTGACGCCTTCACCGCGCCGGCAACATCAACATACTACGTCAACATCCGGCTTGGGGGAGAGCACCCCGTGTATCAAGCTAAGTATTCCAACTTGTCTATTTATTTATAGAGCTTGCTTTGTTAAAACAACTAAAAAAATGCATAACCTTAGAAACCCGAAAGATTTCCTTATCTATCTTTTCTACTTTTGGAGAGCTCTTATTAACTGTCTTTAAGTAATCCCCGGAGTAAGCTCTTATATGGAAATGATGAATAGTTGCTCTGTCGTAATTCCTTTCAAGTACCTAGTTTTCAACCTTGCACTCTCCCGAGTTTTGGACACAACCTTGTTTAGATTTGAGATTTACTCGAACCCGAAACTTGTGGGTAGTGAATGTTTGATCTAAGTCTAGGTAGTTGACGGATATGATATGGGAAAGTTTTGAGCTGCTTTGTCCATCTTGTTCCTAGAGATGCTAGAGTTCTCGGAGAGTTTATCTTTTAAAAATCTTAAAATTTTTGCATGATGAGTTCCCGTATGACGAGAGTTCAAAATTCCTACCACACCATACATTCATGCTTGCTAGATTAGGAAAACCCATCTATTTGTATAGATCATATTGTAGGCTTGAGTGTAGTCTTTATAGGCACCGAGTGTGGTTATGTTTGTGGACCCATAAGGAACCAAATCATGCGGTTAAAGTCAATACTATGTGCTCTCCATCCATTGATCTATGCTACTTCGTCCTCGAAGCATGCACCCATTTTATAAATACTACATTCATTACGTGCTACTTCGTCCCTAGAAGTACCACCTACATATAGATCCACATCCACCACATATTGTGCTATCTCTACCCCGGAGATACGCACCTATGCTGCTCCTACCTTGGGAGTACGCATTCCCCCACATATTGTGCTTGTCTCTATCCCGGAGATACGCGCTTATGCTTTGCTCCTACCCCGGGAGTACGCATCCATCCATCCACAAAATACATACGCCACTCATTTCACTTCATCCAGAAAAGGTTCTACTCCTATCCTGGGAGTGAACATCTAGAAATAATCATCGCCGTTCCATTTGCCTACATAAAAGCTCCAGTCATTATCATTTCAAGTTATACACTCCCCGTTGCTAAAGTTTCGTTTTCAGAGGATTGGTTGCTCTAAAAAAAAGAAGAAAAAAAAAGAGAAAGAAAGAAAGAAAGAGTAGCCAAGTCCTTCCTTTCAAGAAGTTTCAAGGTTTCCGAATAAAGGGAGTCATGTTATCCCCAAAGGAGCAAGTGTAGAAGTAGATGTTCACCAAGTGATCACCCTTCATAATCATTTCCTTATCATCATCATCTTATCATTCATCCCATTTCCTCATTCACATGCACAAATGACTTTATTATTTTAGTTCCTATTGGATCCATGGTATAACCGTGCAATATATGCAAGTGAGTTTGAGTGTCTCCCCACCTATAAGCTCCACATAAGCCTATTAGAAGTAGGGTGAGAGAGAGAAGGCACTTTCCACTATGCCTTAATTCCACAAATACCACATATTTTGAGAGAAGAGAGAAGGCATACACTACTCATGCCTTGGAGAGGATCCAGAAATACCACAAATGAGAGACATGAAAGGGTCATACAAGGAAACTCTGAGTTTTATTTGAAAATCTTGCAAAAACTCCGGAATAATAGTTGATCAAAGAGCGAGAAACATAGCGCTCGACTTGACCGTTCTGTCTTTCAACTGCTCAAGACCCAAGTGACGGCTACAAGCCCCATGGTGAAAGGTAATATGAGTAAGTTTTGAGCCAGAATAGTTCACTCTAATCCGGAGGAGAGTTCTTGTTTGAACGCATGTGTACTTTTGAGGCGTGAAAGCATTGTAGCAACTCCTGATCCATCACTGAGTTTATCTTTGCTCAGAGACGAGCAAAAGGTAAGCTTGGGGGAGTTGTTGACGGTCGTTAAGTGCCAATTTTTACCGTCAACTAGACATGAAAAAGGACCTAAATATAATTACCATCTAGATATAGGGCTTACACTAACGGAATTCCACGAGTTTTGGTGAATGTCCGTTTATGCGGGGTGTCACCGAAAATACCCAAGGAAGGCCCACATGTCGGGTTTACATAGAGATAATCGGGAACCGGTGAAAATTCTGTCTGGAAGGTTCGAGAAGGCTCGGACCAAACGGGAGCCCGAACGGGCTCGGTGGAGAGTCGGCCGACTCCCCACCTTGGTCGGCCGACTCACCGGTTCACCAATCAACGTCGGCCTCGCGGATCCCTTCCCACCGCCTTTGAGGATGAATAATAATCGTCCGTTTAGGTCGGTTTGATCCGAGGGCTGCGGTGCATCCTAGGGGGCTATATAAGCGGGGCCCCGGCCCCCGGAGGAGGCATCCCATGAAACCCTAATTCATTATTTCCGAGAGAGGATCGGGTGAGAGGGGTCCCTTGAATGGATCTCCTCCCTAGAGCCTAGCATTCAAGATAGATAGAGAGAGTATAGGGTGGAGGTAGAGTTGGAGGAAGCCCGCATGTCGGTGTCTCCTCTCCGGTTGTACCTGCGGGATCAAGTCTCCTAACCCGAGGCTTGGTTCTAGGATCATTCCGCAATTCAACTTCTAATACTAGTAAGTTCTTGTTATTATTGCTCTTTGGTTTACGAGTTTACTTTATTCGCTTCCGGTTGGGAATAGAGTAATCGTTCATAGCGTAGGCGTGGTGCTTGGGCTAGGTTCACTCGTAGATGCTCCCTATCCGGCCGGAACCGTGGTAGTATCGGGGGAGATGACAGGTCCTTTGTTACCTTTGTAATCCACTTCCCGTCGTAGGTAAGGTAGGTCCAAAAGTGCTAGGTTAAGCATCCTCTCGTGGTGTCTTTTCTTAGGTGCTCCCATAGAGTAGTAGTTGCAAAGCTTGCCATAGGTTGGAAGGAGACTGTGGTAGTAATCCTCTCTATATCGCTCATTACCATGTCTCGTAGCTCGGGGTTAAGTATAGACTTGGGTTAGTCGGATGCACGTTTTCTCCTAGCGGATAAATAAATAACGATACTCTGGAATATCTCCCGGGTGAAGTGCTCACCGATATCCGTGCGCTTGCGGATTATTTCTCTTTGATTCTTTCGTGTGCGTATCTAGTATCAACACTGGCCAAGCCAGTTGGGCCGGGTTTCGGCCCAGTCCACCTTTTCTTTTTCCTTTAGTTTTATTCTTTTCTGTTTAGGTGAATAGTGTTGCAATTTGTTATTTCTCATAGGGAATTATCCTTAGCTCCAAAAATCTTGAAAATTTTTGTGGAGGCTCTTTATGGTATTCTTTACCTAGGAAAAATTTTAAATATTTATTTTGAGTGTTTTTGTTATGTTCAAAAATTAGCTCTTTTAATTGAAAAATGAGTCTTCCTAGAATTTTAGTTATTTATTTTTATTCCAAAAATCATGAAAATTATTTTGTAGCCTTCTTAGGGTCTGAGGAGTTTAAGTTTAATTTTTGGGACTGTTTTGACAAAATTTATTTTATTATTTATTTCTCGCTTGGTTATTTTATTAGTTAGTCTCGTTAGATTGCGACGTTTTCGTGAAGGAAAGTTGTACTCAAGTTATTAATTGATTTATGCATTCTTCAAGCATCATATTTATCATTTCATCATATAGTATCATGTCATGTTATCGAGTAGCTTTCGTTAACGGAGAGTTAACGTTGCCAAACAGAGATCAAGGAAGAGCATACCCCGGAGCCAGGAGTTGATCCAGAAGCCCAGATCGTCTACCCCGAATACCAAGGCAAGCCCGGATGCATTAAACCTTTACCTTGATTTTATAAAATTTTTATTTCTCAGCCTTGAGTTGTTGCATTAAAGGCTAGGAGTTGAGTGAAAACCCACCAAATGCATTACCTATCTTATTTCCGTATTCCTCATTACCAATTTAAGAAAATGCGTATAATTGCTTAGCCCTGCTTATTTAGTTAAGTTTTCAAAATGTCAAGAATGAAAAAGATGAGAATGGCTTTTATTGTTGGAATCACTTTGTTAGCTATTAAATTGAGTCCGGACGGCTAACTTGCATTGGGAAAGGAGTCCCTCTGTAGTGTTTCCGTCTGTTGATGCTCTAAGGTCCGTCCGATGGTGATTTGGTGTATCGAGACTTTAGCAAATCCACACACTGGGTGTTGTGGTTGATATATGGCTGTGGTTGTGTCCCGGTATATCATGTGATCTGGTATGCAGCGGAGTTAGAGTCTCCGGTATATCGGTGATCTAGGTCCCAGCTGGGTAAAAATGGATTCGAATCGCCGTGCTTCTCGGAGAAGAAGACTCGATCGTTATTCATCATCGTAGTAATAACTTAACTTATGTTTAAGGTTCAATTGGTGTTGATTGATCAGCTTGAGCTAAGGCAAGAGAGCTGTTAAGTTACAACTTGGTTTTTCAAAAGCTTTTCTGCAAAAATATCGATTCTTGCAAGCCTTACCTTGTCCCTCTGACCTGCATTTCTTAGTCTTCACCCCTCTTTTTCGTCGGGTTAGTCTTGTTGAGTACTTTTGTACTCAGGGTTTGTGGAACCCTTGTTGCAGGTGAGCCTCAGGAGCAGGTGTGTATTGCATCCTGCTGTATGACAGTCGTTGCGGAGAGTGATGACGAGTAGAGTGTTTGGCTCTTGGGCAGAGCTCATCGAATGGTTGTGTAATTAAGCTATCTACCGCTACTCCACTACTATTATGGTTTGTAATACTTAAACATATGGTTTGTAAGTTTTGAAACAAAAGGGTTTGTAAACTTATGTTATTGTAATCCTTTCGCTATTTTACTCTGATGTTTATTATTTGAATAAACTGTTGTAATACTGCAATGTCTCTTTATAATGATTGATCCTGCTTGGAGAATCGTGGAAGTTTCGGGAATCTGCCCGACAGATCCTTTTTAAGTCTTATGGCACACATGCATTGCTATCAGAAGTCTGTTAAGACAATGATAAATGCATGTGGGCCATATTATTTAGAAGGTTCTGCCACACGTACCTATATGAACGCACAATGCAATTGTATGAATATGATTAATGACAACTTGGGATGATCACATGCAAGCCTTCATCCATCAAGAAATAACAGTAAAGGTAGAGTAAGCTACAGTATTTAACTTAGCAATACACAAAGCAAATAACCAAAACATGGAATCTGTCACTTTTAGGACTGCAAGTGGAAGCTACAAGATTTAGCTATAACTGGAGATTTATTAGTCCAATGGACATGATCCAAGTCATTCTAGAAAGCTTATAGAATTGTCTAAAAATCATCTTCAGATATCAAAGCATGATTCCCAGGTTAATTAGATCAAAACTGATGAAGTTCAGAAACTAGTATTGATCACTGTGCAAGCAAGCAATTCTGAACCAAACTTTGAACTGCCATAAATCACAAACCAATAATCCAATTAGCCTTCAAATTGGACATTAGATAGCTACATTAATTATGAACATATTTTGTAATTTGTATTCATGGCATTCACAGAAAACCAAGTTATCATGGTGAATTTCACACACTCTAAAACTGTCCAGAAAATACAATTATAGCCAAATACATATTTATTCATGTGACAAACTCAAGTATTGGCCACATCAACCAACCAATTACATATGACTAAAGAACATCAGAAAGTGTAACGGTTCACTCCAATTACATTTATTTGGAGCATTTCTTAATTTAATTAGATGGTTAGGCCTAGATAAGAACATGTATGTAAAGTACCTAGAAAATTCTATAAAAATTACAGTGGCACACAAATGCTACCAGTAGATCACTGCAAAAATTTCAAGTCATTTGAATAAGTACATCAACCTACATGAAAAAGACAATATACTAAAACTAGAAATCATGTGAGAGCAAGATAAATTCATAACTATATCATCATGCATCCAAAACTCCTAAAATTTAAACTATAGACTTATCATATCATCACAAGCATCCCACAAAATTTTCACATCAACCGGAGCTACACACAAAGAGATATGAATTTCCCCCTTTTAAGCATAATTAAAAAGGCCTAAATCATAACTATTTATTTTACTACTAAACATTGCATGTATTATATTTTTAATAAAAACTAGACATCAGCAGAAACCTAACAAAACTTGGTTCACCAAATTGGACAAGTAAAACTCGAGATATGAATTTTGGAAAGATTGGATCCAACCCTATTCCTGCTGAGCCATTGACAGGTGGGACCCGTGGGTCAACAGACCCCACCTGGCAGAGAGACAGAGGCAGGGGAGGCGGCTTTGACCCGCGATAGCTCGACGATGGCGAATTTTCCACCACCACCATTGGCTTCGTCTCGACGAGACGAAGCCATCGGGATAGGTCACCGCAAAATATTTCAACCCTAGACTGACAGAGCTGGAAGGGGCGGCTAAGGGAAGGTACGTACGACGTACGTACGAGCAGCTGGGATCACCTGGGGTCGTCGAACGGCCAAGCTAGCTGGCTAGGTGATGGCGCTCGCCATGGCGACTTCACGGGCGAGCAGGAAGGCAAGGCTCGGAGGATAAGACAAGCTGCAGCGGTGACTGATGGCACGACTGCTTCTGCTCCTGCTCCGCGACGGAGCGAGCGAGGAGGCAAGGAGGGCGAGGCGAGGTGAATGCGGGGATAGGGAGGTGAGGTGGAGGCCGGTGCGGCTTTGCATGCGGCGCTGGTGGGGCCCGCGCCGTTGTACGGGCGCAAGCTGGGCGCGGCGGCCGCCGTCGAGCCTCCTCTGGCCGACGGAAGCAGCTGCCCTGGTCCCTAACGAAGATGGGCCAACAAAAGGCCCAGTCGGCCGTGGTCTGGGCCGACCAGTCAGGCCCAAGTGGCCACCGTCCAGGCGAAAAGCCCATCTCCACATGAACCAGTCACATGAGAACAGCCTGAAACACGAACTTTAGGGCCAGATAACTCCCAAACCAAGCCGATTCAGATCAAGGAGAAATTGACAAAGTTATAGAGCTATAAGTGTAGATCATTTTTGTCAATTGGAGCTCGATCTGGTTCTACTTGTATTTGAAACTACCGGCATCAAAAGGAGGTACTCCAAACTGAAAAATCATGTGAACAATCATGTGAACAATCAAATGATTACTTTGGTTGTAATCTCATTTGTTAGCTTGTTGGAACAACAATTAATTTCCATCCTATAGTGCAATGAAATGACTTGATTGGCTTCACTATAGGAAACAAGCTAAACTTTTAACAAAGTTCGGTCCAATGAAAAGTTGTACCAAATGTTTGGTTAGAGTGAAGAGGCGTCCAGGCGTCGACACTGCACAGATATGAAAGGTGGGGGGCTCGCGGATAATGTCGATTCAGGGCGACTGTGATATGGGGCGTCGATCGGGTAACCGAACCCGGCGCTAGGTGGCACTGTGGCCACCAAGGCCAGTGTCGGGACGGACTCACGCCGGTGGGCACCAAGGTGGGCGGTGGATTTTTAGGACGACGGCTTCCGGTGGAGGGTTCCTTGCCGTGGCCACCGAGGCCTGACGGAATGATGCTGGTGGCCACCACCGAGGCGGGCGTTGGAGTTGCAGGCCGCCGGCCGCCGGCCGCTGGTAGAGAGTGTCGTGCGTTAGAGATGTGGGGCTCAGGATTTTGCTAGGACAGGAGAGGTTGAGGAGACCGTGCGAGTCGAGGTGTGGCGGATTTGGCCGGTTTCATAGAAGGAGCCGAAGGACCGAGAGTTTTCTGTGAACCGATGCAGTAGGTTTCGGCAGTACATCACGATGGCTGAGCTGTAGTTGAGGTGGGCATCGTGTCAGTCATCGGAAGGGGAGAGTTGGATGCTGGACGGGCAGGATCGTTTAACTATGGATGAACAGCCATTTGTGAGGGGAAAAGGTACCTGTGAATAGTACCGTTTCACCAAACTTAGAGGTCTTTATAGACAGTTTTTTTAGTATTGTTTAGTCATTGTTCGCTCTCGAGTTTCTTCAGAGAGTTGGTAGTTGTGGGCCCTCGGGGTCACCCTAGTTATGCATCTGTAATTCTGTTTTTGCTCTTTTTTATCGCCTAATCAAACATTGACAAAACTCTTGCCGTCCTTAAAAAAAATGTGTAGATATATAATAAAATCTACCTATCTAACAAAATCATATAAACTTATAATTTAAAGTGGAGGAAGTACGAATACAAGAATAACCAACCTACCCTAAGCATCTCATCTACCAAAAAATATTATAGATGGTCTAACGAGAGAAGAGGACAAAGAAACACGCAGCGTGTGAGAAGATATGAGGAAAAAAATATCCCGACAAACTCAAAGTCCTGCATGATGCGGGCCTAGATAGTGATTTCATACTTTCATAGAAGCACCTCTCTAAAAAATACACTTGAAGGAAGTGATAGCTCACTTGGTTTGATGAGATGTGTCTCAGTGCACCAACCACTCAGTTTCAAATCATGTCTTAGACTGAATATAGGTGCCTATTGCTCTTCTTAACGATGGAAACACTTGATAAATCAATAAGTATTTCATATAACACTTTTTAAATGAAAATCCATCTAGTTTCTTCTAGGTTGGATCTCATTTTTTCAATACACTTGATAAATCAATAAGTATTACAAACAACAAAAGTAAAGAAAGAGTTAAAATAAAAACAACCAACTTTGTCGGGTTCCCTCTTCTTTCATGCTATAGCCTAGCCGCACTGTCATCATCGCAAGCACACACACATATGGAGTTCTTTTCTCTCTTTCTCACATTGATGTAGCGACGGGAGAGAGAGAGCTTCCAAAGATAGAGTCTTTTTACAATGCTTGAAATTTCCTCCCATTTTCTCCTGTTTCCTCCACAAAATTCTAAATATGTTCTAATTATATTCGTAAAGGGTATTGTGGTCTTTTCGTATTGTGAACCCCCACAGCACCGCGCCCGTCCGCCCGCACACCGGCCCCGTCCGCTCCCCCGATCGGCCCGCACAGCCCCGTCAGCTCCCCCGATCGGACGCCGCCGCCTCATCCTCGCACGACGCCCACCGCGCCAGCCTGCCCTCGCCCCCGCGCCGGCCTGCCCTCGCCCCCGATCCGCTGAGGCCTGAACCACGCGCTCCCCTCCCCTGTGCCTCCTCAGTCCGGGATGACGAGAGCTCCTTGCCATACCCAACGCCGCCGCCCACCCCTCGATCTCGCTTTAACTAGTAAAGTTCCACTACTATTTCCATATACATACACATGAATAACCATTTAGGATTTATCTAGAATTTAGAAAAAAATATTTAGAATAATATTTATTTATTTTTGTGTGGGCTAAAGCCTAAAAACCATTTATTTATTTCAACACGTCTGATACACTCAATCTATCATCAGCTTACTTGAACCAGTAGCCACTGCTCCAAGTCAATGCCTCGCGTTTGTCGCTGTCGTCGCGGAGTACTTATCTAACATTAACGTTTTGTCAGGATCGCCTCTTGTCTTGTGCAAGACTGCAAGCCATTGAATCTTTCCTCTCCATTTCTATCCATATGATCAATGATATATATATTCTATACTAGCCTCACCAACTACCAACAAAATATATGCAGCCAATCTACGCAACAGGATGTGTGGGCGTGTGGCAAACAAAAGAGTTTTCACGGTGCAGACTCCAGTTACCTTTTTACCTGGCTAACTCTACTGCCAACGGGCAAGAAACGGCCATGGAAGGGAAGACCCGTTCGAGTACAGGTGACGCGGTCGTCGCTCCAAGTCAAGCGAATGCAGCGGCACAGAGCCTGATGTCCTTGGGAAACTTGGCTACGAGCCGTGACGCGCCCCGTAGCAGAGTGCAGCAGGCCTCTCGGGGCCTCGCGGTCTTGACCGTGCCAAACGGTTCATTCTGCGGCGCGCGTGCCGAAACCGACGACTTGCTCAGGGGGACCAGCCGCAACGGCTATGGCTTCCGGCCGTTTCCTCCCGCGCGCGTGCGGCGCAGGCGTGGGGTTGCCGCGTTCGGCGTCGGCGCGGCCCGATGGGTTTGCTTTGCACGCCAAGGTCGTCGTCGTCGCGGCGCTAGTCACGGATTTGGTTCTTGCTTTTGCACGCCGCGGTCTTTGTTTCGGGCAAGCTGCGACTGCGACGCGATCACGCGATGCGACGCAGATTCTGGACTAGTTTCTGGTTCGTACGCACTGAGGTTCACGAATCTGACTTGGCGGCCGGCCGCCGCGGCTGTGGTTTTCTAAAAACGCCGCGCCACGACGGGGAGCTACGTGCCAGTGCGGGCGGACGCGCCGCGAGCGCCGTGCCATGGAAGAGATCGATAGACGACAGCGGCGGGCTCTGGGCTCCGTCCCTCGGCCCTCGGATGGGGTATTCTTTATCCCCCACAGCCCCAGTTATTGAACGCTTCGTTGACAAAACCATGACGCTGCCTGCAACTGCAACGAGCAGCAACGGGACATTGCTGGTTTCGCTCTAGTCGTTAATCGCAATCACTGGAAAAAGAAAAGCGTGTGTTATTAGCTCCACCCAACTACTACCGCCACGAAGCAGCTCCGACCCCGACCGTTTCCTCGTCCTCATCTTCCTCTTCGGTTCGTTCACACTGTAAGCTCTCTAACCCTTCCCAGTTTTGAGTTCCCAGTTCCTCTTCACAAATCTTAATCATGTTTTTCTATGCAAAAATCTCAGTCATGTTCTTCGATGAGTTGTGTCGTCGGTGATGTAATCATGCATGCAACCGTCTGAATTCCCCGACACCTCTTATCCAGTGTTCTATTAGACTACTCTCTGCTTCAAAAGATGCAGCCCTGACGACGCCGATGATTCTGCCATGTGCAGATTCTTTGTTTTCCACAGGGGAGGCTATCTGGTCATCTGATGCGATCGATCTTTGGACACGCCGACGAACGATGGACACATCAACTTCCCTCTTGCTGGTCGTCCTGTTGACCCTCCATTCTGCCGTGACCACCGCCGCCGCCTTGGATCTGCCGGCGGTGCAGCCGAGCCACCGGAGGCTGCTACTTCAGCAGGACACCAACCTCCCCGCGCTGCCTCCGCCTGCGAAAGTTCATGGCGTCCCGGCCGACCCTCACGTCCCCTCGGACGGAACTGGCTCTTTTCCGGCGGCATCTCCCAGTCGTCGGCACGGGGAAAGGAATAATCCGAGCGAGGCGGCGCCAACGACGCCGGCGGCTTATTTGTCGAGATCCATGAGGTGGCTGTACATGGTTGCTCTCCCGGCGCTTGCCCTGTTGTCGCTTGCTGGACTAGCATGCTGGCTTCTGTGCCGGAAGAGTGCAGTTGCGACCATTGGGCCTTGGAAGACCGGACTCAGTGGCCAGTTGCAGAAAGCATTCGTTACAGGTATACTATATTTGCTACTAGTTCGTTCATATTTGTGCTTCAAAAAAAATAGATATCCTGTACTACTTGCAAGAAAAAGAAAAAAAAAAGGGTTGATACTTTGCTGTCTGAATTGCTCAGATATGTTGTAGCTAACCCTGCTGATTCTTTTGTGTTTCATCAGGAGTACCAAAATTGCAGCGGTCAGAGCTGGAACGTGCCTGTGAGGACTTCAGTAACATTGTGGCGAGCTATCCACACTACACCGTCTACAAGGGGACTTTATCAACTGGTGTTGAGATCGCCGTGGTGTCCACTATGATTACATCGAGCAAGGAGTGGTCAGAGCATTCAGAGACCTGCTTCAGGAGAAAGGTTAGCATCAGAATTTGGCCCATTCATTTATATGTGAACAGCTCAACCTATTTGAATTTGTGTGTATTTGTATGTTAGCTTGAGTTACTTTAATGATCAACTGAGCAGATAGACACTCTGTCTCGAATAAACCACAAGAACTTCGTCAATCTGCTTGGCTTCTGTGAGGAGGAGGAACCTTTCACCAGGATGATGGTGCTTGAGTACGCGCCAAACGGGACACTTTACGAGAATCTTCATGGTATATACAAAAACTGTTCTTGCTAATTCAACCACACCATTGAGCAGTGTTAGTGTAGCTCTCTAAACATTGTGCACGAGTAACAAGCAAATTTGGGGGAAAAAATGTTGCAGCCGAGGATTTTGAGCACATCGCTTGGCGAGGCAGAATGCGGATTATCATGGGACTAGCATACTGCATCCAACACATGCATGAGCTCAGCCCTCCTGTAGTGCACCCTGATCTGCAGTCTAGTTCCATACTGCTATCTGAAGACGGTGCAGCAAAGGTAGAACACACTCCTATCCAACTTCATTCAGATTTTTACTCCCTGGATTTTACCAAATTTTGAAACCTCTTGCATTGGTGCTAAACTAAACAACCATGCTGTTTAGCATCATAGTGAAGGGACCACAACTTGATCTTCCAACAACCTGAGTTCTTCCTGCAGATCGCGGACATGAGCGTTTGGCATGAAGTGATTTCAGAAGGTAAAATGACGACAAATGGCGAGCACCAAGAACTGTCCGCTGGCCTGGCAGGGAATGTACATAGTTTTGGTGTTCTGCTGCTTGAAATGATCTCAGGGAAGCTTCCATTTCCCTACCCCGGACTCGAGCGCTCCCTCGTGAGCTCGGTAATGACACTATCCATGGAACACCATTTCTAACAACTGGAAAAAAAGGCCATCTGGATGATTTTTTTTTTAGAGAAAAACCATCTTGATGATTGATGATGATAAAAAACCAAATGATGACGTTATGTTTCTTCGTAGGGTCTGGACTGCATAACCAACGATGACCGGAGTATATCCTCCTTGCTCGACCCAACGCTGGTCGATCAGAAGGAAGATGAGCTAGCAATCATCGGCAAGGTGATCAGGGCCTGCATCCAGAGCGAGCCGAGGAACAGACCAAGCATGAGGGAGATCGCCGCCAGGCTGAGAGAAGCCGTGGGCATCTCGCCGGTGGCCGCGACGCCGAGGCTGTCTCCGCTCTGGTGGGCCGAGCTGGAGGTGCTTTCCACCGCGGAAGCAAGCTTATAAACTGGCAAGAAAGAACCCTGCAAGCTGTTAGTGTCGCTGTGCATATTGCTGCTATGCAACCAGCACTCAAGCATCGTCAACTGGACAACAACTGCTGTGCGTGCATATCATCTCCTGCTGTAAATGTTAAACTGCAGGAATAGTATTAGTAGTTAGTAATAATCCTCGTGGGCCGACGCATAACTTTCTACCACCAGTTGCATTGCATTCATTGCACCATCATGTGTCTGAAAGTCTGAAACGCTAGTGTTTTGGCAAGATGTACAGGCACGACACGAGGCATATGCCAGGACGAAACTAGCTTCTACAAAATGCCACGCCGATCGCCATGGCCGGCAGCCCGGCATATAAAACCTCCATTATTGATACCTACCGTGAAATAGAAAGGAGAAACCTGATCTTGGGAGCACAGCGCAGCACTATCCACATTGTCTTTTCTCTCCCGGCTCCAACTATTATAATCCAAGAAGATGAGGCCGGGCCGCCGAGAAGACTCTCTTGTTTCCATTCCCAGCAAGCTGAGTGAAACAGTGTTATAACGCACATGATTGAATATCGTCTCGTGCAAAATATCTGCAGCCATCCAGATGGGATCGAATCCAACCCAAAACTTTTTGCCTCCTCACACGGCCCAAGCGGCCAAGCCCAAACTTCTGCGCCTGACCACTGCGATCAATCAACTGGTAGCTCGTCCGTCACCGTCACCTCGCGTCATCAAACAGCTGACACTGTAATACTGTACACGTTTTTTTGCCCAATAAAGGTGAAGTCTCTTTTTTTTTGCCCAATAAAGGTGAAGTCTCTTTCTTCCTTGACGTCCACTCCAACGTGCAGCTCACAGCTGCCGACTGGTCTAACGGAGACAGTTTCTCCAGCGACGGAGCGTGGGCGGCAGCGGCACCGGCACCAAACAAACCGTGCGTCGGCGCGTGGCTACTCCTCTAGACCGTAGACCCATTGGCACGTCGGCGGGCCACATGTCAACCCAGCCAACCCGCCCAGCGTGACGGCGTCGCCGTCCAGAACCAGACGGCCACCAGTGCTCTAGGCACACATGCCCCCCCTGCATGCGCGCCACCTCGCGCCACCTCATACGCCCGGCCCTCGCCGTCCGTCGTCCGTTCGCCTCCGTTCCACGGCCGCACCCTATAAATCCCACCGCCCACGCGTGGCCGTCGTTGACACACCGCGCCTGCCTGCGCCGTGCCACCCAGCTGGAGGCGGCGGGCGCCGGAATGGAGCTGGAGCCGGAGGCGGCGACGCGGCGCTTCCACCTCTGGTTCCGCGGGCTGCGCGCGCTGCGCCGGGACCTGGCGTCGGCCCGGTGGTCGGACGACGCGCCGGCCCAGCTCCCCTTACTGGTGGGCCGCTTCGTGGCCCACCTGGAATCCTACAACGCAGCACGCTCCGCTCTTGACCCCGTCTGGACGCTGTCGGCGCCGTGGGCGACCCCGGCGGAACGCGGCGCGGCGTACTGGCTGGCCGGGTGGCGCCCCACCACGCTGGTGCACCTGCTCTACACCGAGTCCGGGCGCCGCCTCGAGGCGCAGCTGCCCGACCTCCTCCTGGGCGTGCGGTCGGGGAACCTGGGCGACCTCACGCCGTCGCAGCTCGCGCGGGTCGACGACCTGCAGCGCCGCACGGTCGCCGAGGAGGACGCGCTCGCAAGGGAGATGGCGCTCGTGCAGGAGGGCCACGGCGTCGTGCCGGCGCCGGACGGGTCCGGCGGGCTCGACGTGGCCGGCCTCGTGCGCAGGGCGAGGGCCGTGCTGGACGGGGCGGACGCGCTGCGGCTGCGGACGGTGAAGCGGGCGGTGGAGATCCTGGAGCCCGCGCAGGCGGCCGAGCTGCTCGTCGCCGCCGCGGACCTGGAGATCGGGTTCCGGGAGTTCGGGCTCAAGCACGCGTCGGGCCGGGACCAATAACATGACTGGGCCGGCCTAGCCCAGGTTTTTTGCTCGGCCCACGATTTTGCCGAGTTGTTCTAGGCTGGGCCGTCAGTCCGTGGCAGGGCATGAGAACATGAATAAAGTATAAAACACACGAGGTTGACCGAGGTTTAGATGAAAAAAAAAAATGAAGTTGTTGGTGTCTGTTTTCTTCGTGAGAATGCTTCGTGATTGATGTTTTTGTGCTTGCGAGTTGTAACTCGAGTGAACGAGCGCAGTGGAACGCAGCGCATTCTCAAGCCTTACTACTTGGAGATTCTATTTCTACAAAGGCAATGATCAATACCAAATCACAAAATCACTACTCGTATATGAGAATAAGAATAATAATACACCAGAGCCTTTTTTTTATTTGAAATTCTAGGGCCAAGCCCCTGTCTATTAACCAAACGGTAACAGACCATGTCCTATTTACAGCGCAGCAGATGGAAAAACCATTTGAAATAGTTAAGGTTCTACATCTAAAAGGAGACCACACCCAAAAGGCATACGCACACGCGAGTATAATAAAAATCTCACCTCTTTCTTGTCACACATATCACCTAACAAAGCCATACGCACACGCGCGTATAATAAAAATCTATCTTGTTCTTGTCACACATATCACCTAACATTGAAGAACACTCTCCCTTCAAAAAAATCACATCATGTTATAGATTTGTTCTGAATTAAATAAAAAATCATACTTATGCATATCATTACATTTATCAGGAAATATTTATATTTGAGCCAATTTGGTCCCATAATAATAACATAAATGATATGGTGTTCTTTATAACTTTGATCGAAGTTAAATTGATTTTTTATGCCAATAAAGTTAAATTGATTTGGTTTAGAATAAATCTCAAAGTAGTTACCTATTTTTAGAACAGAGAAGGAGCAACTTGCAAAAGAAAAATGAAGATGGCGAGGCAAAGATTCAAACTTTTTACGGCAACGAACCAAAGCAAAATTGAGTTGAGCTCCGCTTATATGACTTCAAAATGTACCAGCCCCTGGTTGAGGAAACTCTTTACAGAATCTGGCTTCTTTTCACTGCGACTACAATGGTTTCAACTGCCGTTCTTCAAAAGGCAAAAGTAACCGCAGTGAGGAATTCGTACTCATCCACGGATCCACCGATCCAAGAGTTGGGCCAAGCGCAAGCTGCAAGCAGGACGAGGAGGCCGACGCCACCATGCACCGCACGGTTCCTGTCATTATCGCACGAGCAGCGCAAGATTTGGCTGGCCGTGGGCGCCGTGCTGCGTTATCAAGGCGTGCGTACTCATCCACCGGCCAGCCAGAGCCAACCGGACGGACGGACGGAGGGACTCCGGCGGCCGCGCACGATAAAAAGCCTGGCGCTGCCTGCATGCCCGGGAACGCTGCCGTTTTCCAAGCTTGGCGTGGGGCAAGGCAGCCGAGAAACCAACCAATTCTGCTCCGCCTGCCACCCACGATTCCAAGAACAGCAACCGCAGCCTTCCAGCAGATCGTGCTTCCCTCCCTCCGCCCCCTCCCCCTCTACCTCCCAAACACAGCGGCCCCGAAATCTAGGCAGCCACCGCCACCGCCACCGCCACCGCCTCCCTCCCTCCCCTCCTCTCTCTCTCCGCCAAGAAACAGAAGGCGCCACGTTGACATTGCGGATGCCGTAGCGGGCGCGCGCGTGCCAGCAGCCATGCGCTCGTGATGGCCGCCCGGCCGTTCCAGAAGATTGGCCACGGCTTCGAGAGGTTCTCGTTCAGGCGCCGGAGGTCGGCGTCATCGTCGTCGCCGCTGTCGCTGGCGTCGGACGGCACGGACGCCTCCTCGATGGAGGCGCAGGGGCCGGGGCAGCCGTGCACCAGGCGCGCGCTGTCGAGGAGCTGCGGGTCCAAGGGCAGCCGCCTGTCTGTGGACCTGCCGCCGCCGCTGGCCGGCGGCCCGTCGGATAAGGCGGCGGCCGGGAGCTCGTCGTCCTCGTTCGCCGTGCCGCCCAAGCCCGTCCGGCATGAGGGCCCGCCCTCAGGTGACGGTTGTTTGTTCTTGGACCATCAACCAACGCACGCTCGTTATGCTGCTACTGCTGCAAATTGCAATCTTGTTGGAGAAATGATTTGTTCGCGTTGGTGGGATTGCAGATGCGGACATCGTGAGGGATAAGTTCTCCAAGCTGCTGCTGGGGGAGGACATGTCCGGCACCGGCAAAGGGGTGAGCTCTGCTCTTGCCCTGTCCAACGCCATCACCAATCTTGCAGGTAATCCCCCTTTCTTTTTGTTTCCCCGCCCAATAATCCTTTCTTTCCTTATTTTTTTTAAAGATCGCTTTTATCTCCATCTGCGGTTCCACAATTTGAGCTTTTGCCCATTTTTTCGTAGAAACCTGATCAACTGATGCCATCCATATTTTCAGCTTCTGTGTTTGGTGAGCAGCGCCGTCTGCAGCCCATGGCCGCCGAACAGAAATCACGGTGGAAGAAGGAGATCGACTGGCTTTTGTCCGTCTCCGATCACATTGTTGAATTTGTTCCTTCGCAGCAGGTCTTGGAGAATGGGACCTGCATGGAGGTAAGAAATTCTCCCTATTTCAGTACTTGCTGTAGCTAGTGCATCCAAGTATTCAGCTTCATTGTCCAATTCGGTTATAGTACAGCATTAAATAACAGTGCATTGATTGACGCGTTTTCATGTCAAACAGATAATGATAACCCAGCAGCGTCAAGATCTACAAATGAACATCCCTGCATTGCGCAAGCTCGATGCAATGCTTCTTGTAAGCATGGGCATGCTCTTATCTTGATCATTTACTGAACAGTTTTGACTTTAGAGGGATATCTGAAGTTCTAACTTGTGGCATTGTGTCTGTCTCATGTGGAATAGGAATATCTTGACAGTTTCGAGGGTAAGCAGGAGTTCTGGTATGTGTCCAAAGATTCAGATGAATCGGGGAAGGGAAACATGCCGAGGCAGGACGACAAATGGTGGCTCCCAATTGTCAAGGTCCCTCCTAATGGTCTGTCAGATGAATATAGGAAATGGCTTCAGAACCAGAAGGATCTTGTTACACAGGTGTTGAAGGCAGCAATGGCCATCAACGCTAACATCCTTATGGAAATGGAGGTTCCTGAATCGTACATGGAGTCTCTGCCAAAGGTGATCCATCATCCATAAGACCAGATTGCTAACCTCTTGCTGTATTCTGTTTACAACCATCTAACAATATACTAACTCTGTAATTTTTGTTGTTATGTGTTTGCTAGAATGGGAAGTCCACCCTTGGAGATTCAATGTACAAACTTATAACCGACGATTATTTTGACCCTGAAGAACTTCTAAGCTCGGTAGACTTGTCTGATGAACACAACATTGTTGATCTGAAGAACAGAGTTGAAGCCTCAGTAGTCATCTGGCAGAAGAAAATGACACAAAAGGACAGCAAATTGTCGTGGGGGCATAATGTCAGTCATGAGAAGAGGGGAATGTTTGAAGGGAGGGCAGAGAATGTTCTTCTTCTTATCAAGCACAGATTTCCTGGCATCGCCCAGTCGGCTCTAGACATAAGTAAAATCCAATGCAACAAGGTACAGAAAGCATTCACAATTACCATTGCCTTTTCAGATACACCACAGTGCTTTGTTTACTCGCATAACTTGCATACCTCCCTTCTACCCTTTTTCTTCATCAGGATGTTGGCCTTGCCATTTTGGAGAGTTACTCCAGGACTCTGGAGAGCTTAGCTTTCACAGTCTTGTCTCGAATCGAAGATGTTCTCAACGCGGACTTGGCCATTCCAGAATCAATGAGAAGAGTCAGTCTAACTTCTGATGACACCGACAAGGTTGTCTCAGATGCTAAGGCCGAGGTAGAGAAGATGGGGAGAATGGAACCAGTATCGCCGATCCTATACGACTACGTGGGCCCACGGGACCAAGACCTCAGCACATATATGAAGGAGGGTGCTAACGGTCCAAAGCTGACAAAGATGTCATCAGTTGCAAACAAGAGGTTTTCATACCTTGAGAATTTGGGTGGAACAAGAAGCCCAATAGCTAGACACTAGCTGTTATAGGGGGTGTGAGGATAGATGGATCATGCCGCCACAGAGCCTTCGGAATTAACTTTGTACATAGCACAGATGTCCAAAGGATTATGCATGACATTTGGGATTGAGGTGTCAATGTGATGTCTTGGTATGTTTACATGAACTAATCATACGAATCATAACTCATGAGCTGGCGCTCAGTGATGGGCCTGTGGGATTTGGACTTGTATTATATGAAGATAAGGAGGCGAAAATATTGTGTTTTTCTAGTAGCGCCTAGGTTCATTGAGCTTTTATTTTTCCTTTTCTTTTGACATTGCAAGGGGGCGAACCCCTTGACTTCCTACATTGTTATTCTAGTCCTTTACAAAACAACAATAACATATCATTCTCAGAAGACTACAGGAATGGATACTTCTTCACACATCTACATCATCACCGACATTCAAATTAGTATTAGTACTACTATACAAAACCACAACGAACGTTTGACTAACGATAATGTAACATATCATCGACTAAAGTACTTAAAGCGCACCACAGCGAACGTTTGACTAACGATAATGTAACATATCATCGACTGAAGTTCTTAAAGGGCAAACATTATCACCGAAACCGAGCCCTGGCTTTCATATTCATTTTATTTGATACTTCCGTCTTCATTATTCATGATGGCCTCTTCCAGTGTTACCCTGCTGAAAATCTCTCCTTGAGCGATGAGCTTCTTCTACAAAATTGCACGGAATAGCTTGAGTTTTCTGGGCATGGAATTCAAAAACAAATATATGCCGGGAACGATGGCGACGATTAGTTTCAACGGCAAAACGTGACGTCTCTCCATTACGTCAGAGCAGCAGCAGATGTGTCAAGAGGGGGGGTTATGTACAAGTAGAATAAATAATCATCATCAACAAGTGAAACACAGTTCAAAATATTCTTGACGTCGACCAGCTGTTGCTTTCTTTGCGTATATATAAGACCCTAGAGGCGTCAGATTGATAGTGGTACACAAGTTGCTGTCTTGCTGACATACGCGAACAAAAAGCACAAGATTCCAATCAGCAGGCTGCAAAATTCAAACACAACCTACACATCATCAGTCAGGAAGACCAAACCACAACTCCTGTAATGTACCAACGATATTTCATTTCACTGCTCCTGCGGACGAGGACGATTGGAGTGTCTACAAAGAGGATCTTGGAGTTCAAACAGAGTACAAGCTCATCATCACATATCTAGAACACAAACTGGTAATAATTCTCATATACCTTAAAGGCTACTCTTCGCCTACAGATCACTCTAATGACAGCTCGAATTCAATGCACACTAGGCTACATGAACTATGAAATTACCCTGCAGACTAGTGACTTATTAATGCAGTTGTCTTGCCAATGCACTACGCCGCGATAAAACGCCGTTGGCATCCCTCAAACTCCTTGTCCTTCTGTACTCGATTTCTGCATCTGAGCAAGAATGGCCAGGAAGAGATTTCTTCCTTACTTCTATGGGTTTTAGAGATATTTCATCTGTTGTCTTTCTGAAAGGATGGCCATCTTTCGCAATACCCTCATCCTCAGACTGATGACCTCCTTTTGTTCCTACCATTTGAGAACAGAAACACAATAAGCATTTGTGGAAACAGAAACACAACAGTAGGGGCATAACAAATTTGTTCCTATTAAAATTTGGGTGTACAAATCAGCCTACAATATGTACTTCAAGTCAGCAGGTTATTATTTCACAGTAGCAATAAAAATCTAATGCTACCTTTGAACACGTCCAAGCGCAGAACTTTATTTGGAGAATCAATGGAGAGCTGGTTTGCTGATTTCTTTGGACTTGTGCCATCTTTAACGTAGGTACATGATTTATCCACCTTCTGAACCTCATTAGGCAGATCACCAAATGGGCAGATCTCAGTAGCAGGAGCATTGTTTCCAAATGGTGATATACTGAATGACTCGTCAACCACATCTGGTATCCCCACATAAGATTGAGATTGGACAATTTCATCAGCACTAAACCCAAATGAAGCTCTGTATGCTTCGATTTCATCAGCATCTTGCTTCTCCCTGGATACACTAACCCTCCCTCCATTATGTGGAAATGTCTGCTGAGCCTGGTCCAGGTAGAATTGAGCAGATGCCGCTGGCCGAAAGAAATTGCTATCTAGCATGTAGTTTCTCGGGGTAGATGAATCCAGCCCAAAAATATTGGTTGGTGAGGTCCTGGCATACGGTGTGTCACAAGCAGATCTAGAGGTCTTCCACTGTGCAGTAGTTTGTTGCTCAGGAATGGGCGAAGCCCTGAAGTATGGTGTGTCGCAGGCAGACCTAGAGGTCTTCCAATGGGCAGGAGGAACCTCTTGCTCAGGTATAGGTGAGGATAGACCAGTCCTCGGAGTTACTGAAGCCGGTGAGATGAGGCTGCTACAAGGACTTTCAGGGTAAAGTGGGTAAGATGCCTGGAGTCCTGAACCACCAGAATAGGCTGTTGATAAGAAAGGCATGTTATGCTCCTTGCTGGCAGTTTTGATATCCATAGAAGAAGAAAGAAATCTAGCATATGGAACATCTGGTGAAGAAGGTGTAGTTGCATGAGCTAGTTCAGGTGGTGGGGTCAATGGTGCTGTTGATGGCTCAGTTGTGTAAGTTGAGAAGACAGGTGGCGAGACAAGTTGAGGTTCATTAGCATATGGCCCAACAGCGAACATATTAGATGTTGGACCACCAGGAGAGTTTGCAGATACAGACAGAAAGCAATTCGGTGATTGAGCAGTCGAAGGAAGTGCAGAGTTTGAGAAGGATGCTGGTGACGATGGTGGAGCCAGAAGAGATAAATTCATTGGCATATTTTGGTTTGAATTGGCACCAGATTGACCATTTCCACGAGCATTTGATCCATTCCCATCAGAAGTGCGTGCTGCAGGAACAATTCTTTTCCCGCCCTTCTGCGATCCGAAACATGATAAGCCTGAAAAGCAGCCAGCCCATCTACTTTGCTGTTTAGAGTAGAGAAACACATGTTAGTCCAACCAAATAACTTAGTTGTCACTGCAGAAATAAAGAGAAAACACATTGACAAAGAAATTTCAAAGGAGCAGTAATCTATACTTTGTATATAAAAGACATTTTTCACTGTCATTATGGGAAGAAAAATACATAAGAATAAGCATAATAGGCAATCATGCAATAGGACATATGAGATGTTAGTGTTTTGCCAAAAATCCAAAGGTATTATTGACATGAAAAAAGATTTTATCATAAGCAAAGGATTATCCCAGGTGTAAAAGCTATTTTGCCCCTACTTCAACTTCAAATGCGTGCATTGAAGGGTGAAATCAATAACTTATTAGTGTATACATTCTATGGAGGAATGGTATTGCAAAAGCAAAACAGCACTCTGGAAATGAAAAAAAAAAAAATCAGAGTCAAAAGGTGTGCTTTACAAATTACAACGTAGCAAAATCAAAGTCCAATTGAACAAATTATCTGATAGAAGCAACCAGGCATATATGATAGTACTGAAGCCAAATTATTGCTAGTAAAGATGCCCAGTTTCAAGCCGCAACCACTGCAGAGCAGTACAATTCGTACTGAGTAAGCAAAGGCTGGGCCAAATTTCCCATCTACGTCGTCAAGGCCTGCTAAAATCTCCGGTACTGATCCTGTCGTCCACATATCTAAAGCATGCAAGGCAAAAGCTGCAGCTAAAGCACAGGCCCGATTGGATCCGCCCATGGGAACAACAAGTGGTGTAGTGTATGTACCCTGTCCTGCTGCAGTAGCTGGGAGTGGAATCTGGCGTCGGCCGAGCCTGCTGCCGTCGCGGCAGCACTGATGGCAGCTGCACCATTCCCCGCCCTGGTGCCACTGCCGCTCGCAACTGAAGACATCTCTGACTGCATACACACACGGTTGCTCCGGATCAGAGGCGGACCCAGTAAATGGCACACAAATACAGCCGGTAACTTTTGCAAAGAATCGAAATTGGTAGGCGTCAGGGCCGGATCCAGTAAATCAAAGAGCTAAATAGCTTTTTAAGTTAGGGTTTCGGTGCTCAGCTTCGCACAGCAAGGGAAGGGAAGAGAAGGGATGGGAGTACCTGGTGGGTGCTCGTCGCCGGCGAGGAGACCAACGAATGCCTCGGCACCTGGCCTAGGGCGCCGGCGGCCCTCGCCTGAGAGCGAGAGGGGAGTGCGCGCGCGCGTGCGAGCAAGAGAGAGAGAGAAGAGAGAAGAGAGAAGAGAGAGAGAACGACGCCGGAGTGAAGAGGGATGCAGCCGATGGAAGGGGATCGCAGGTGGATGCAGACGATGGAAGGGGAACGCAGGTTAGGCCTCGTGCCCAGGCAGCCATCCTGGCCCGCACGGGCTTCCTGTGGGCTGTTTTAATCAGTTTATTTGAAAAAAATATTTTTATTTTTATTTTTATTTTTCTCTGTTTTAAATTGTTATTCTTGTTGCTTTCATATTCACATCTACTGTCTTTATTTTTCACCGAGTCACTAGGGGAAAACCTCACCAATATTTTGATTTTTTTGACCTTTTAAATTCGCTCCAATGGTAAGTCGAATCTAGATCTGCTCAGATGCTCTAACGCTAGGCCTTTGACAATATCTATTCTTTTCATTGAACACTATAAGTGGCTACATAAATGCATAGTATATTATTTATAAATAAGCAAATGGGACTTTTTATATTTTTGTTGAGATTGAATATTTTTCTATTGAAGCTAGAAGCCATTTTCACATGAACATGTACCAATTTCACAAATCAAGAAGCTATGACAACAATTTTCTAAAATAAAAGTAGTTTTCTCTTTGTGGAAAAATTCCAAGGGAATATTTAATATTTTTTTGCCAAACACAGAACAGTAGTTTCTATGAACTAGAATCATTTCCAAATCTGGTATGATCTCATTAAAAAAATCCATGCTCCAATAAGAACTAATAAAAAGTGTTGACACTTCAATATCTCATGAAAAGCACTCTCTTTTTATTATATAATTACTAAGGATTTTTATGGTGTAACAGGGTTAAAGATTAGGTTGTGTGTTACAATAGTCAAACTTTATCGACCTTAAATAATTTTGGCTAAGCGAGTGTTTATAATTTGCAAGGCACAAAGATAGTAGAGGCACATAGTGGCGTTATGCCCATAGAAAAACTCCAACCGAAAGCAAAGGTATACAAGTTCAAAAGATAGATGTCGTTATGAGGCAAGAGAAAAATAAAGTTTGGCATGGCGTGATAGAAATAAAAATAGTTTGATGGTGGCATGACTCGGCCGCACGCTCACATGTTCGGCGCAGCGACATCGTCGCCAGTCCATATGCTTCCAGTGTTCACCTGTGCTAAAAAGGTGTATGGTTCATAGTCATGTCGGTGGACTAAATCACCACCTAAGAAAAATGCGGTATGACTAACATGTACGGCAACGTTAGGCACAATCAAACAAGCCATAGTGGCATAGTGTTAACTTTTAGCTTGAGTCGGGTGTTCATGAAAACAACAATCTCTCTCTCTGCTTCGCATCATCTAAATTTTTACATGCCTTTGCATAAGACTACCATGTCAAGATCGTTGGCGTGTAGCAATTATCTCAATTGTCCTAAGTAGTTATCCATTTGTCCTATAGATTTTGATGTTTTAGTATTCAAAATGTATAAATAAAACTTGAATTAGCTCTTGGAACTAAGATAGGTTCATACCAACTTGAAATCGTGGTATGCATATCTCCAAGAATTTCTTAGCGAACTATTCCTTAATTAGCATGGATCACTTTTAACAAATACGAGTGCATGAATAATTTCGATCGTGTACTAGTTTAGCCTAAAATTTCAAAAAGAACAATTTTTTTTTGTTGACAAAGGGAGTAAGATGCACTTGTTTTGTTGTCATTGATCATTCAACGACTTCCCAAATGGAAAGCATGCACTTTGAAATATGGTTATGAGTAAAGGATATATACATAGAACGTACGTCAGACGATGATACACAAGAGCTTAATGGTCATCACACCAATCAACGAGAATGAAAACGATGGAATGGCCAGTCATGTAACAGTAATGATGTAGGTCACAGCAAGTATAGACAACGTCCACACTCGTCATTGATGAATCAACGTATAATTATGCAAAGACAAAAGTGTGCTGGCTCTTATCTGTTGGACTGTTGGTGTGGTCATCTCAAGATGACTAATAGTACGTCTTAGCATTTTGTTGAGTGCTTTTATGCTATTTTTCCTGGGCATATATAGCCAAAAAAAAGAACCTTGTATATTGAAAAAAAAAAGTTAAAAGGGCCCAGTAGAACGCTCCTTTTAGCGTTTGCCCCCCTAAAGGCCCATCTATAGGGGCCGGGCACATGCATGCTTCTGATGGGCAGCTCAAATTTGTAATTCAAATGTACTTGTCAAAATGGTAACTCAGATTTGTTAATAACTCCCCTAGCTAACGACTTCGTAATCTGCTAAAATTGAAATGGGTAGCTTCCAACAACTCATAGTTCAGGAATATTCGATAGCTGAGCATATTTGTGTCGATTTTTATGAAGAAAATATGCATGTAATCTAGGTGAAACCGTGAAGGAACTTGAACAGTTCCATGTATGTAAAACCAGCTGCTCGTAATGTATGTATCTCGTTCGCTTGCAAAGTCGTGTGACATCTTCTCAGAAAAAAAAAATCAAATCAGCCTCCACTTGTGTGGGTTAAGCCCAGAGGTTTGGGCGGCTACAGGGCCAGACTCACTGTTTTCTAATAACAGCTACTAACGATTTTGCGCCATCCCACAGCGTAGGATATATACACCTCTAGCTAATGGCATGGTTGGTTGCGCCAGGGTACTCCCTCTTCTTCATGCTACCACGCAAACCATCACAAAAAGAGGGCAAAGAGTTTGTTATTCTCATAAGACCGACTATAGAGCTCACGGGCTCTCTTAATGTATCAAGCGAGAAAGCAAACTAGATATAAATGCATATTTAGATGCACATATAGATACTTGGTAAAAATTAATGTATCAAGTGAGAAAGCTAAAAATTTATTAGAATGGAGGAAATACGTTCTATACAAGTAGTCGAAACTGTTTGAAGCCGTGCTGAATAGGACTTCTAATTAACCAAAAAAAAACACGCAATCATCATCATCATCGTTCATGAATTCCTGTGGCAAGATGGGGCCAAAGCTTAGCACGTATAGTACGTTGCAAATGAAATGAGAGTGGTGTGGTCAAAAAGGGCAGCAGCTCTTTGCCCCTCCTTTCGCGTGCGACGCCGGCGGCGGGGGCCGCCAGACGGGGTGGCCTCCACGTGACAGCTTGTTGGTAGTAGCGCCTCTTTTGGTTTCGTCCATCGACGGTGACGCGGCGCTCGTTCGTAGCTCCCCACCACCGGCAACCTTTCTTCTCCACAGTCGATGAGCATGCATGCACGACATCCTCACATGAACATCATGATACTACGGATGGCTCATATGGCTGGATACACGCACGAAGCTCATGCGCTGAATGCTCATTATTGTTCGGTCTCACTTGCCTCGATCTTGCTTCTTGCTCTCATTTGCCGATTAAAGAAAGCAGCAAAATTCAGAGTTGATGTTACATTCAGTGTTACGCCAGTGGGAAGTTAGCCACAGTCGAGGTTCTATAAACTGCACAAAGCTGTAGACGACGAACCCAACCTATCTGCATAAAAAAAACGAAAAAAAACGGAAGAACCCCACACCTCCAAGGGTCCAATTCTTCATCTTGTTATTAGCACAACTGTGGATTCAGTGCCGACTCAATTTTTTTTTTTTTGACCTAAGTCAGCAAGGGAAACTCCAACCTAACTTTTTTTAATTTTTTGATAGTATAAACCCGTTTAAATTCGCTCCCACAGAGAGTTGAACTCAGGTCTGCTGGTGCTACTAAGGTGCTCTAACCACTAGGCTAGAAGCCCTTTCGCTGCTGACTCAATCTGCAAGAGAAGATTGTGGACTGTTAGATCGAAGATCAAAACAGTAATGATCTAGCCTAGTCAAATAACCACATCACATCATTATGAATCATAGAACACAGACCTTTGGACGAATCCGCCATCGGTGGGATGTCACAGTGAGGTCGAGGTTGTCGTCGAGGAGGGAGAGGTGAGGCGGCGGCCTTCGGGTCGATAGCGCCTCTGATGATCGGGAAGTGAAAGTGTCGGAGTGGAAAACTATCTCAGTTGTGCGTTGGCCAAAAGAGAAGCCGAACCACTCCTTTTAATGTGGAGCTGCTCGACTCGGGGCCGCAACCATTGTTTGGTGGAGGCGCTACCGATCGTTGCGCATGAAGGAGCTGCATGCTTAGGATGCTTAGGAGATGCATGCCCTCTTTGACTCGGTATCTCAAACGGTGCTGGATGTTGGTCCATTTCCAAAAATAGCCGAGATCACTTATTCCAACATTGTCCTCTTTGATCGAAAGGCTTAATCATCATAAGTCCACACTTAGCAGAATAATGCACTGAAATAATGTGATACAGCAGTTAGAAAAAAAATACTACTGCAACACAGGTATCGACAAGTGCACTATACTACTTTGATAGGATAAAACTTAGACATAATGGGAGTTGGTTGTGTTATGGCCCTTATCCAGAATCAGAGGCTTTCCATTAAACCATGCCGGCAACATGTTCATGAAAAACTTTGGGTGGTAAGCCTTTTGTTAGGGGATCCACTAACATAATTGTACTAATGTGCACTACATTGACAGTTTGATCCTGGACTCTATCTCTCACAACAAAATACTTAAGGTCAATGTGTTTGGCGGCACTTGACTTGTTGTTATTCGAGATCTCCACCGACTTTATTATCGCGGTGTAACGTAATTGATTTCGAAATGTTGTCAACCACTTTAAGACCGGGGATAAAATTCTTTAACCATACGGCTTGACCAACAGCTTCATAACATGCAATGAATTCCGCATGCATAGTTGATCCTGTTGCTATGGACTGCTTACAGCTTTTCCACGAAATTGCTCCTCCCGCTAGCGTGAAGACATATCCTGATGTAGACCTCCTACCATCAACACAGCCAGCGAGATCGGAGTATGAATAACCAATAACTTCAAGCTTATCAGATCTCTTATACGTGAGTAAATAATGCTTAGTCCCTTGCAAGTAACGTAAAACTTTCTTAACAGCCCTCCAGTGGTCCATTCCTGGATTTGACTGAAATCTGCCAAGCATCCCGGTTATAAAGGCTAAGTCAGGGCGTGTGCACACTTGTGCATACATTAGGCTTCCGACGCGAAGCATAAGGAATAAACTTCATCTCGATCGAGATTGTACCTTATTTTTGGGACAACGATAGTCACCAAACTTATCGCCCTTCACAACAAAAAGGTGCGGCCGTAGATGCACAGCTTACTCATGTTATATCTCTCAAGCATTTTCTTAATGTAAAGAGTTTGAGACAAACCCAACACACCTTTGGACCTATCTCGGGATATCTCAATGCCCCGAACATAAGAGGCTTCACCGAGATCTTTCATATCAAAGTTAGATGAGAGGAACCCCTTAGTTTCTTGCGGCATGTTCTTATCCTTTGCTTGCTAATAGGATATCATCCACATAGAGAACGAGGATAGTAAAATTGCTCCCCTTGATCTTAATATATATGCAATTATCCCTTCTATTTTAATCACCTTATCAAACTTAAGGTACCACTGTCTAGACGCTTGTTTAAGTCCATAAATGGACTTCTTTAGCTTGCAACACATATGTTCCTTGCCTTTCATAGCGAAACCTTCCGGTTGAGCCATGTATACATTCTCATGAAAGTCACTATTAAGGAATGCAGTCTTAACATCCATCTGATGTAGCTCTAAATCAAAATGAGCAACAAGCGCCATGACAACTCTAAGTGAATCCTTTGATGAGATAGGAGAGAAAGTTTCATTATAATCAACTCCTTCTACTTGCGTATAGCCTTTTGCTACAAGCCTTGCCTTGAACCTTTCCACCTTCCCTTTGGAATCATATTTAGTTTTGTAGACCCATTTACCGCCTCGGCTTGACCCCATCGAATTTCTACTAAGTCCCGAGACTTTATTAGAGCTCATAGATCTTAGTTCATCCTCCATCTTCCAACCATTTAGGTGAATTTTGGCTCATCATGGCTTCTTTATATGTTTGGGGATCATCTACCAATCCTATATTGTTAACATCTTCATTCATGTATACAACATAGTCATTCGGAATGACACGTTTTGTTTGCCTCTGTGACCTTCTAAGAGGTTGTTCATTTATCACAGGGGCTTGCTCAGCTTGTACATGCTCTTCATCATTAGCTGCCTGATCATTAGGTGCTGAGTTATCTATCCCAACATTTTCAAGTGGGTGTTCATTCTCAAAGTCTTCTGCCGCGGGTGCAGCACTAGAGTCCTCAGCTGAATGTGGAGCTAAGTTTTCAGCTGGAGGTATAACAGTTTAAAGCATAGAAACAAAATTCTCTTGGAATGCCGGTAATTGTGCATTATCCGGTATTTCCTCAAGATCAATGTTCCTAGGCTCAAAACTCCCACTTAAGCCATCATGCTCTAAGAATATTGCATGTCTAGTTTCTACAAATTTTGTGGTACGATCCGGACAATAAAAGCGATACCCCTTAGACTTATCGGGATACCCTATGAAATGGCAACTTACTGTCTTAGAATCTAGTTTCCCAATATGTGGATTAAATAACTTAGCCTCGGCTGGACAACTCCATACACGCAAGTAATTCACATTTGGTTTCCTACCTGTCCACAACTCATAAGGTGTTTTAGGGATTGACTTAGTAGGAACCTGATTAAGTATATGCGCGGCTTCCTTTAATGCCTCCATCCACAAATTCACTGGTAGTGTAGAATTACTTAGCATACTTCGAACCATATCCATTAGGGTGCGATTACACCTCTCAGCTACTCCATTTTGCTGAGGTTCACCAGGAGTTGAATAATGGGCAACTATGTCATTTTCTTGAAGAAATTGAGCAAATGGACCGGGGATTTGTCCATATGGAGCAGCTCTCCCATAATACTCCCCTCCACGATCTGATCTGACCGCTTTAATTTTCAAGTTATGCTGATTTTTAACTTCAGCCTTGAATATTTTAAATTTATCAAGTGCTTCAGATCGTTCACATAATGGAAAGATGTACCCATAATGGGAATAATCATCAGTGAAGGTAATAAAATAACTAAATCCATCAACTGATGTAACAGAGAAGGGACCGCATATATCAGTATGAATTAATTCCAATAGTCCCGAACTCCGTATTGCTCCTTTCTTAATTTGTTTCACAAATTTTCCCTTAATACAATCAATACAGTGCTCTGAATCAGAAAAGTCCAATGGATGAAGTATCTCTTCTCTAATGAGACGCTCCATTCTCCCCTTCGAAATATGGCATAAATGACAGTGCCATAATTTCGACGAGGTCTCATTGGTCATACTTCTCTTTCGCTTATTAGTAACATCGCGCACATTCATCACAGAAGAATCATTAGGAGATAATAAATAAAGCTTGTCATGCCGGGGGGCAAGACCAATAATCTCATTATTACATTTAAGCAAGCATTTGTTGTTCCCAAAATCACAATGAATACCATCATCATCTAAGATAGAAACAGAAATAAGGTTCCTTCTCATGACAGGAACGAGTAGCACATTATTCAACTTAAGAACAAAACCACTACTCAAAAGTAAAGGGAAAGTGCCGACGGCCTCAGCATCAGTCTCATGTCCGTCAGCCACTCTTAGCTTGCGCTCCCCCTTTGCCAACATCCGCTTTGTAAGGAATCCCTGTGATGAATTAGTAATGTGCACAGTGGCACCAGAATCAACACACCATGTATTAGGGGAAACATTAGCATAAAGGGATTCATCAACAAAAGTAATTACATCATAAGTACCTTTCTTAGCAAGCCAGGCCTTGAACCCATCACATTCCTTTTGGATGTGTCCATAGTCCCTGCAGAAGAGGCACTTAGGGCCCTTGCTGGTACTCGCCTCAGTGTTGGTGTTGGACTTGTCCTCAGTGTTGGCAGTCCTCTTAAAATCAGGCTTCTTAGCCTTGAGGAAATTCAGCTTCTTTTTAGCATTGGGGTTTCCATGGTTCTTCCTTTTGCCCTGGCCAACAAGGTTAACCTGATCCTCATTTTTAGCCTTATGCCATTCTTCTTCCTGTACACACTTAGCAATGAGTTCACTCAGACTCCTTGTTTCCTTTAGGAGGTTGTAATTAACCTTAAACACATCATATTTTGGAGGGAGTGAAGTTATAATAAAGTGTACTAAGAAGGGATCAGACATGGGCATCTCCATGTTCTTAAGTTTGGTGGCCATATCAACCATCGTCATGATATGTTGCCTAATGCCACCTGATCCTGAATATTTAGCTGAACACATTTTCATTATCAAGGTACTAGTCTCAGACTTAGAAGAGCTCTGGAACTGCTCCTCTATGTTTGCTAAGTACTTTTTAGCCTCATCTAAAGTAGGAATCGCTCCCCTTATTGCAGGTGTAATATTATTTTTCGTGACCTTTACGGCCAATCTGTTGGAGCATTCCCACTTTTTAAGCTTTTCCTCATACTTAGCAGTCCTAGCAGCTAGGATGGAATCATTATCACTCTGAGCTGTAGGAGCAACTGGCTTATCCTCACGTATCGCCAAGTCTAAGTCATCGTTCACCCCAAGCCAGATCTCGAGGTCCTCTTTCCATGACTTAAAGTTAGTGCCATTGAGAGGGGGAAAATTGGTGAGTTGACGAGTGAGGGGCGAAGCATCAGCTGAAATAAACCAACACATATATTAGTAACAATTAAATAATGTCATATATGCAAATAATCCTACGTTGGTCCGATTATGAACATAATGACGGCTCAATTCATATCACCGTTGGGCGAAAATGAAAAGGAACTTATAATAATAATAAAATTTGCGACATATGTATATAAAATCAACGTTGGTCAGAAATTATATACACATAACACATTTAAATTAATTCTCGATTAAAACTTCCCGTTGGTTCCATTTTAATCGAGAGCTTAGACATAATTAACGCGGAAAATAATCATCATTATGGGCATAATAAATAATTATAAAACAGTCTTTGCAGGAAAAAATTATTGCAATTCATAATGCACTGAAAAAAATATTAAAGCCCGAAACGTGATGAATTCGGCCCATTTTTCTTTATGGCCCAGCTGAAAATGCATTTAAAAAAACAAAACCTTTAATTAACGGGCGGCCTAAAATGGTTGCATTCGGCCCAGAACCGTTATGGGCCCATCAGCAAATTAATTTAAATAAAAACATCGGGGCAGCCCAAGGCGGACCAAACTGGCCGCATTCGGCCCGGTCGGTCGGCGGCCGCGCGCCTCCTCGAGCCCATCTAACGGCTCGCGCGATCTGGACCGTTCATTCATGATGGACGGCTGTTGTCGCTTGCTCCTTAGACAAAACCGAAAGGGGGGAAGAAACCCTAGCTCATTTTCCTTCTCCCATCCCGATTCTCACGCTCAGCAGCCATGGTGGCGCAGCGAAAAGGGAGATAGAGCGGCGGCGGCGCAGGCCCCCTCGTCGGAGCGTGCGCGCGGCAGTGCCAGCGCGCACCTCCGCCGAGCGGCCTCGCGTCGGTGCCCGTGAAGACGGCGGCGCGCGGCGACGCGCGCACGGCGGCGACAGCCGGCCCTGATGCGCGCAGCTCGCGGCGCCACCCGACTGCGCTTCCGGCGGGCAGTGCACGCGGCCGGTGTGACGGCGGCGCGCGGAACATGAGTGCAGCGCGGCGGCAGCGGTGGCACACACGTGGCCTAAAACGTGAGGACCACGGGGCCACAGTCTCGACGCCGGAGGCTGCGCCCTCCCCTTGGCCTCCTGACGGTGCCGCCGTGCCCTTTGCATGATGGCGACGGTGACCAGGCCAAGGTGAGACACCCAAAACTTCGATCCAGTAAGTTAGGGTTCGAGTTCATGAAGATTTGGGGAAACATTTTGTGGAAATCGTGATCTAGGGAATTTCATTGCAATTAAACTGATTTGCTCATCCCCTCCTTCTGAGTACTTGATCCGAAAACCCTAGCCCCGATTTGCATCAACTTAGCAGTGATTCAATAAGAGCAGGAGGTAATTATTTCTAATTCATGACTAATCCAACATAAATAGTAGCATAAGCATCATAACCATAATTACCCGACAGTGATTAGCCCTAACCATGATAAAAAATAATCTATCGATTGCTTTGGCATAGATCGGAGACATAAACGTGATTAACCAAGGTCTAAACATGCATTATGATCGATAACAGTATTTGGTCATCATTAACAGTAGTTGATTAGGGCACAATTAGATCAAAACCGACCTCTAAACATCAAACCGAGGTGGATCCTGTAGTGATGGATCAAAGACTAGACTAACCAGGAGCTCCGATATCAATTGTTAGATCGAAGATCAAAACAGTAATGATCTAGCCTAGTCAAATAACCACATCACATCATTATGAATCACAGAACACAGACCTTTGGACGAATCCGCCATCGGTGGGATGTCGCAGTGAGGTCGAGGTTGTCGTCGAGGAGGGAGAGGTGAGGCGGCGGCCTTCTGGTCGATCCAGCACCTCTGATGATCGGGAAGTGAAAGTGTCGGAGTGGAAAACTATCTCAGTTGTGCGTTGGCCAAAAGAGAAGCCGGACCACTCCTTTTAATGTGGCGCTGCTCGACTCGGGGCCGCAACCATTGTTTGGTGGAGGCGCTACCGATCGTTGCGCATGAAGGGGCTGCATGCTTAGGATGCTTAGGAGATGCATGCCCTCTTTGACTCGGTATCTCAAACGGTGCTGGACGTTGGTCCATTTCCAAAAATAGCCGAGATCACTTATTCCAACATGGACAACCCCATATGTGTATTATATGAGCGCACCGACGAGATTGTCGTCACGTGTACATCATATATCGGTTGTTGTGAGATTGTTGTGCCCTTCTGGTTATATGGCTACGGGTTCTTTTATCTGCTATGGCTGATATGGCAAAATATAAATGAATAGATAGATGATCTAAGTTTTATAAAGATTAAACTAGCCTACATCGTTTACAACATACGAAAGTTTTAGAAACTATGATGAGAAACCCGCATTGCCTAAACACCTCCTCAGCACATTCATGGCTCTTTGCTGCTAGCATCTGTCAGAACGATGTGGTCTTGACCCACGGCTTCGACGCTCCTCACTCCATGTAGGACAAAGGTGACGTCTACTACCGGAGAGCGACAACGCAACCAAAATGAAACCGTGGTGTTCTATTTTAGCGTGGCAATGTAACGTTCAAATTCAAAACTTTATAAAATTGTTTCAGCATCACGTGGGCTGGTATTGGGCCAATTATGAATGTATGAATCCAGGTGAGGGATAAGCTCTCTTTGTTGGCCTTAAAAAAGTTAATAAAACTTAGAGTTGATGTAATTTTTTTATAAACTTGATAATACAAAATCAAAGAAATTTGACTTAGCATCAAGTCAAAGTCAGCTGCTATATAGTTTATAATCGATGAAGTACCAATCATATTTGTTGCATCATATTAGAAGATGTTTTTCAAGCCCCCAAGGCCCCAGCCCAAATCAAATCAAAGCCATGCAACTTTTCTTCTAATAAAATTACCCGATGATGGTGAAACTCTTGCGGACTTCTTGTAAACAGGTTGTTAGTTTCTCCTAGAGAGCGTAGGTAGCGGCGGCGTCTTATGTAGCATGCTCACTGGTGATGACATGTAGTTCTTTGCGTGGATGTGAAATATAACGCTTAGTAATTTTGTAGGTGGAGGAGTCTTGACTAGAGGTGGAGTCATAATTTTGATGCTTTAGTTTTAGCTTCAGTTTTTGTGGAGCTAGAGCTGAAGTGATTTCAAACATGGTCTAAAATTTGTATAATTGTATAGCTTCAGGTTCATGTTGATCATCATTTTTTTGTGGCGTGATTTTTTCTGGGCTCACATTTATCTACCCTGTTTCAATGAAGAGGTGATGTGAATGTATTTACAGATGGGTGACTGCATACGATTTTTCCATTAAAGAAATCGACACAACTGTGGATGTATTCATGGATATTTTTTCACAAAATATCTGTAATGCTATACGTCCTTGGTTCATATAATAACAAATATTATCTTCAGGTTATACGAGTCACACAACACCATTTTTTTTATTTTCCCAATAGTACAGAAGGAATTGTGATCTTTTATAAGCACACAGGTAAAAGGCTCTTTTAATTGTATGCCAAAGATCACACAATATCAGCATGACAAATATACCAAGTTATGAACAGCGTGACAACAGGCAGGGACGATCCATCATCCATGTCGAGTAGTGCGACCGACACCGACCGGAGCTAGCAGTACAAAGCAAGCTACTACTAGACCATGCAACGCAAATGGAGGAGCTGATGAGCTTAGATCTTGCCGCGCGGGCCCGGCTGCGGCGGCTGCTGGGGTCCCTTCTTGATCGGCAGGAGGTCCGGCGACGCCGACGCGCTGACGTAGGCCAGCAGGGATCCGCCGCCGATCAGCAGGAACTTGAGCAGCAGGCCTCTCTTGGTGAACGGAGCCGCGAACGTCTCAAAGAACTTGCTCTGGTCACGGTGAAGAACGAACGCAGAGAGATCAGATCACCCAAACAAGTGTAGTTTGGTAAGAAACTGCAGGAAAATTGAAAGGAATGGAAGCATCACCTGGAGAGGGTTGTAGGGCGAGGGCGCGTCGGAGCCGTAGAGGTCCCACTGCCCGGTGGTGTTGCCGATGTCCTCGAGGTCGAAGTAGACGCTCTTGTCGCCGTACTTGGCCACCACGGCGGCCCTGCGGGTGGAGCGGCAGGTGGCGGCGCGGGCCGACGACGGCCTGGAGACAACGGCGAGCTTCCTGCCGGAGATGGAGCTCCCGGCGAGGCCCTTCACGGCCACGGGCTGCACGGAGACGGCGGCGGCGAGGGAGGCCATGGCGAGCGAGCGCACTGGCTGCTGCGGCTGCTGGTCACTGGTGGTGTTGTCCCAGTGCGTGCGTACAAACTTAATTCGGTGGACTCGTATCATGGTGAGGATTTGGGATTTGTTTGGGAGGTTGTGGCCGCCTCGCATGGCGCGGAGATGGCCTGGAGACCCATAGGGAGGGTGCCACGTGGCCTCCTCTGGATAGGCTTATCCTCATCGCCTGATTCTGCTGCGTGCTGACTTGGCAATACCAACATGGATCGATCATGCCTGTTCTGCTTCTCAGCTTTTGCAGCCTGGGAGTTTTTGTTTGTCCTTGGGCCGCTTGTCCATCTGCAGCCTGATCCAACCGTCTTGCAGGCCGAACGGGCCCAAAGCCTCTGTTTTGTTGGGCTGGATCTCAACAAGGGATTGCACGCAGAGACAGCCCATTCTCGACTCGTCAACAGGCTCCACAGGGCCCACCACGCTGCTTGCACTGTACGGCGCACCGGTTGGTTGGCCCTGGTAGGCAGCGTGCACTGGTGACGAGCTGGAGCGACGGGACGAGCCGCACCCGCACCCGCACCCGCACCCGCACCGCACCTCCCCGCGGATTCGTCTTCCTCGTTCAGGCCGAGATCCACTGCTCACTACACCGAGCCGCGAGCGGGGGCGGGCGATCACCGACGCCGACGCGGCGCCCCCACGCGCCAACGGCCGAACGCACTCTCTCCGTCGTGCTCCCCGACCCAACCCAACCATACGCACTCCGCAGCTACATCTCCCCTCCCGCCTCGCCAGTCGCCACCGCGCGGCGGGAGCTCGCTGAGCTGAAGAGCTTCCCCGCTCCCGCGCCTCCCGCCGGTCCGCGGCCGCGTCCGCTCGGCCTCCGTCCCCGCGCTCTCGTAGTCTGGTGGCGGGCTCAGCTGATCTGGTGAGCGAGGCGAGGTTGCCGGGGGCCAGATCCCGCACCTCCCGCCCGCGCGCGTCTGGGTGTGGGCGGTGGATCGGCTGCGCGGGTCATTAGATCTATGCCCGAGATCTGAGGCGCCAGGTGCGGTGGCGGAGGCCTCGAGCCGGTGGCGATCGGAGGCCGGGGACAGGGATGGCGTGGTGGTCCGGGAAGGTGTCGCTCGGCGGCCTGCAGGACATCGCCGGAGCCGTCAACAAGATCAGCGAGAGCGTGAAGAACATCGAGAAGAACTTCGACAGCGCGCTCGGCCTGGAGGAGAAGCGCGACGATGAGGAAGGTACGTAGGGCACTAATGCTACAATCCTCCGCCCTGCCATTCACCTAATTCAGTGTATTAACATTGTCATTGATGCGTTGTTGCCTGTGTATTAGCATTGTAACTGTTGATATGACACTGTGATGGGGTGGTCAATGGTGTTAGTGGTTGTGTTCAATTGATATTTGATCCGTGTTTGTGGAGAATGGCTCGTGTTCAATTGCTTATTTTCACTTCGTTTTGATGACCAAAAAAAATGCCCATCACTAGTTCAATTTCCACGTGTAGTCAAAATTCAGTCTATTGTCTGTTGAATTCTGTACTATTGATTGATTGGTTTAGGCTTATTTTCAAACTAATGTCCTCTTAACAGAGTTGGAACTGTAACACTTTTTGCATTATGTATGAGTTCATGATATCTGCAGGACCAATTCGTTTAGGCAGTTCAAGCAATGGCCTTATGCATGGCTAGTTTTCACTGTTTGCTAGTGCTGGCTAAGAGCTTCCCAATGGGCATCCAGTTCTGATAGCTTCCCAACTGTTAAACTGTTAGCTTCCTAATTGTTATTTTGTTTACATGGTCATGCTTAATAAAATGATTTTTTGGTAATGCAGCATCAGGATCGCGGACATCCAACTCTGATAGAATAGGGTTCTTCAATCCTGTCATGGCTTTCATGGGACAAAATGGTGAGGAAGAGGGCACTGAAGTATCAGAAAAGCCACAATCTCCAAAGAATCTGTCAGCAGAGGAAGAAAATCATAGCACCCCAACTAAGAAACAGATATCTGAGGTAGATCCTCCTGAAGAATCAGGAACAACATCTCCAAAACAGCCTTCAAATTCGGAAGAAGCCCACAGTATCTCCAATGAGTCACCTATTTCTGAGCAGTCTATGACACCCCAAACTCCAACACATCCTTCAGTAGCAGAAGAAAAAATTGTTGGCTCCACTGAGGCACCTGCGTCTAAGGTGGGTGATGCTGAAGCACCAGAAACATCACAATCTCCAGGACATCCTTCAACAGTCGAAGAAAACCAGGAGCATCAAGATAGTGAACATTCTGGTCCCAGTGATGAAGCAGAGCCAGCAGAGCCAGATCAGCTAAGAGAGTATGCCGGAGACTTACCTGATGGTAGTGCATCTTCTTCGCCTACCAAAATAGATAAATCAGGTGACACCGAAACAGGGGAATCCATTCATACAGGAAAGGAAAACACTCAGTCACAACCAGAAGAATCCACGCTAGCTAGTTCAGATAATATAACTGAAGTTGAGGACAAGATTGCTCAAGAATGTGATGCCCCAAAAGAACTTAGTAGCCCACAGGAGAATATCGATACAGTAGATAGAGCTACTGAAGTCAAATTACACGATGGCGATATTCATACCGAAAAAAGTGAGGCAGAAAACAATAAGATGGAGTCAGGGGAAGAATCTTTTGTTGCACAGGAGGATAATGTAATGGAGCAACCCGAAGACTTAACGTCAAAATCCATAACTGCAGCAAATGATTCACATTTGCAGAATGAGTCAGTGGTCAGTTCAACAGGTGTACCTGCTGGACTAGGGGGAGTAGGTCCTGCAAGTGATTTTACAAGAGAAGAAAAGATTCCAGAATCTGTTAGAAGCTCTGATTCTCAGCTGGACTCTGTTGTTTCTGTTGCTGAGCTAGAGAAATTCAGACGTGAAATGAAGATGATGGAAGCTGCATTGCAAGGTGCTGCAAGACAGTCCCAGGTATCATTTCCACATGCCCAAATCTCTGTGGTAGCAATTCAGTTAAAGCTTTTGGAGTTGTACTCTATGAAAGGTACTCCACAGGGGAGTGAACCTTTTAAATCTGTGAATTCATACTTTTTTGTGGAAAATAAGGGAAGCATTTTAGTAATTCGGTACACTTCTTGTTTTATAATTGTTGCATGGACATTAGTACAGTTGAAACATTTAATAGGTCCTGGTCCCATGTGTCGTTTGGTTGCAACATACCCAGCTCTTTGATATTCATTGTGCCTAACAGCATGTAAATCTTTCTACAGGCCAAAGCTGATGAAATTGCAAGGTTGATGAATGAGAATGAACAACTAAAATCAACAATCGATGATCTCAAGGTATGTCTGTAAGCATATTTTCCATCTTTTTGCCTTGCAGCTGCAGTTATTATAATGTCTGAATTTAGTACTTCTGCTAACTTTAGTAAATAAAACTCCCATGTTGAAAAAGTATTCTCTATATTAATCATTAGTGCTGTAGAGCACTTGCACATTTTAATTTTTTTGATTGACTGGTTTCTGATATGGTCCAGAGTAAGTCATCTGAAGCTGAAATGGATGCACTTAAGGATGAATATCACCAAAGAGTTGCAACGCTTGAAAGGAAGGTGAGGCACATAACCACTTTCTTCTTGTTACTTGATGCTTCTATTGTCAATTGGTGATTGCATATGGCTTCCAGGTTTGGCAGTAATAACTAATAAATTGGTAGGTACACAGACATGTTGTTATGTTATGCTCACCTCTGCATTGGCCTGGAACCTTGGGATTTCGTTTTGGGGAAGTAGTTGTCTGCTCGGGTTGCTTTTCTGGCTGAGCCCTGTGTGCTCAGTTTGGATATCAATAGTAGTTTTTTGGGTCTTAACTCATTAGGTGTCTGGCAACTATTGTAATTTTGTTGCTTTTCAGTAAGGCAAAATTTGGTTTGTCAATAGTGGAAAAACTGCCTGCGGCCTGCCTGCATTGTTGCAAATTCGTCACTTTATTTTTTTGTGTAGTCCAGTATCTATTACTCTGTGTTAGTGGCAGGAATAGCTTATGATTTTTTTGGTGCTTTAACAATTAGCCAGCTACACCAGACATCACTCACCAATGATAGATTGGTTAATATACATGATGAGTAAAATACTAAACTCAGAAGATTTGCTTTCTGTTTCTAGAAAATCAGGAGGTAAAATCAATCTTTATATTCACAGAAAATGTATCAGTCCTCATTTTTTTGGCGGCTAGTGTCGAGGATTTATTGACTGTTTTTGCATTTATTCTAATTCAGATTGGTTCAGACAGTGTTTAGTGCTAAAAGGAGAAACAATAGTAAGATGCATTATTGAGATAATTAGCATGTTTTCAAAAGAGAAAAGAAGAGATCATTGAAATGCCACAGCCAGAACGGCACAAGTTACTACAATACCTTTTGTCTTCCTCTTTCCTTTTCTGTTTCCTGGGTCAAACTACGTGTTTCATGACATCTATACATCATCTTATGCTCATGCGTAGCGCATAAATTTCATCATTTGTGCGCCTTGATATATGTAGGTGTATGCATTGACCAAAGAGCGTGATACACTAAGGAGAGAACAGAATAAAAAAAGTGATGCAGCTGCCCTTTTGAAAGAAAAGGATGAGATCATCAATCAGGTTATGGCTGAAGGTATGTAGAACCTATATATTATTCTTGTTCTACTATGTTTATTGTGAACCAATGTTAGATTCTCATTATTCAAAGAACTGCCCCATTATAATGTCGTGAATACACAGACAATTACTTCATTTGTTAAAATTCTAATGACCATTTCAAGCGCAGTAAAAATTCTAATGACCATTTCAAGTGCTACTGCACTAGTACGTAGTACCACCATATAATGCATCATATCGTGCTGATGTCCCTTATTCTGCTTTACTCCAGATGCACAAATAGGTGAGCAATCTATTGACATCAACAGCTTGTTTTTTATTAATAAACAGGTGAAGAACTATCCAAAAAACAAGCTGCCCAAGAAGCTACAATACGAAAACTAAGGGCACAGGCATGGACTAGAACTCTACGCTATGTTCAGATGATAAAAATGTTTTCTTAAGTATCACCAATCATACTAATTTTTGTGTTCTTTTGTTGAAGCTAGATTCGCGAGCTTGAAGAAGAAAAACAACGCCTGAACTCAAAGATCCAGGTAAAAAAGAATATCAACATATTAGTATGATCCAAACCAAGTTCTTTTCTTGTTGATGTTGGTGATGTAGTGTAATTAAATTCTGTTTACCTCTTGAACATCATGAAAAATACACACCTTTGCTGGCTTTGAAATCAGTTCCCCCTACCACTCTTTATTCCTTCTGTTTTTGACTTGATGCAGTGGGTACCATTTAAACTGTGCTTGCTTCATTTGTATTTTATGACAGTTTGTGTTTTAGTTGCAATTATACAATCTTTTCCCCCCTTATTATCTTCAGATAGATGGAGCAAAGTTAGTTTGGTGCCCTGAACAAGATGTTATGTTCTGTTTAATTTTCTGTTCTCAAAAGTAAGCATATACTTGACAATTTATGACTAAGCAGGTTGAGGAGGCTAAGGTTGAAAGCATTAAGAGAGACAAGGCAGCAACTGAGAAGTTGCTTCAAGAAACAATAGAAAGAAATCAGACTGAACTTGCAGCTCAGAAGGAGTTCTACACCAATGCTCTTAATGCAGCTAAAGAGGCTGAGGCATTGGCTGAAGCAAGAGTCAACAGCGAAGCCAAAGTTGAACTGGAGAACCTTTTAAGAGAAGCTGGTGAAAAAGAAAATATACTGATTAAGACAATCGAGGAGTTGAGACATTCTCTCACCCGACAAGAACAGGAGGTAAATGCTGAACATTTGTATCCAAACCTTTTCTCTAGCTGTCGATAGAAGTAGGATGTAGGAGTACTTAATTTGCCATTTTGTTATATGCCTCAATAACAACGATCTATTTGGCCATCTACGTTGTATAGTCGTCCGATGTCAGTTCCATTGATTAAGTGTTTCTCTGTGGCTGTTTCAGGCTGCTTTCAGGGAAGAAAGACTAAAAAGGGACTATGATGATCTTCAAAAGCGGTACCAAGTAAGCAAGGCACTTGTTTGTTAACTGTTTGTCAAGCAGTTAAATGGTAATGGACAATTTCTCACTTTCTTCATTATTTATCAATACTTCAGGCCAGTGAACTTCGTTATAATGAACTAGTGACACAAGTTCCCGAGTCTACCAGACCGCTCCTAAGGCAAATTGAAGCCATGCAGGTATTGGTCTCCTGTATTTGGCCTTTGTTTTTTTTAAAAAAAACTTGTTCATGTTTCTATTGTTGTTTATACTTGGTATATATGTCACACTTCTGTTTTGTTTCCATATTGGGCTTGTCTGCTTGTATAGCTTTTTCAGTTAATCAATTGCATGTTGATATTCACAGGAGACAGCTGCTCAAAGGGAAGAAGCTTGGGCTGGTGTGGAGAGAACCTTAAACTCTCGCCTTCAGGTTTGTTAAAAAAAAATATGTTTTAATTGTAGCTGCATACATGCAATGAAGAAAACTTGAATTATAATGTTTGTCTTTTCTTAACGCATCATGTATAATCTGTTGTCCCCCTCAAAAAAAAAAATGTATAATCTGTTGTCTTGCTTGAATATGCAGGAAGCAGAAGCTAAAGCTGCTGCTTCAGAAGAGAAGGAGCGGTCTATAAATGAGCGACTGTCGCAAAGTTTATCCCGGATAACTGTTCTCGAGACACAGGTTGGTGTGTCAATTCGAGCAAAAATGCTGGTATCAGTGTTAAGACCTCACTATCAGATTTATAGCCAAGTAATTTTTGGGGTGACTATTGGGTCATGCAGATTACAATTCTTAGAACAGAGCAGACACAGCTGAGTCGATCTCTTGAAAAGGAGAGGCAGAGGGCATCTGAAAGTAGACAGGAGTACCTAACCATTAAAGAGGAGGCAGCAATGCAAGAAGGGCGGGCTAAACAGCTCGAAGAAGAGATAAAGGAGCTTAGATCTAAGCACAAGAAGGAGCTGCAAGAGGCAGCAGAACACAGGGAACTGCTTGAGAAGGTAGTTAACTGCGATAATTTCAGAAAAAAAAAATTGGACCAGCTATGTATGTTATGTTATTAGTTTTAGGACTGTATGAAAGTGTTTTCCTGCCAATTATGTTAATGTCTCTAGAATTTGTGACTTAATAAATTGGTTAGTTTATGTCATATAACACAAACATAGATCTCTTCTATAATCCTTTCTTTAGGACCATTGTTTTTTCTTAGTCAAGCAATTTTTTATGTCATTGATCATATTGTTGCTAGTGAAAAGGTAATAAATATCAGATTAGTTCAAGTTGCTTGTTGATACCTGAATAAACATAATTATTATGTATGTGATATTTTTTTCATTAATTACACTTACAGGATCTTGAAAGGGAAAAGGCTGCCAGAGCAGAAATTGAGAAAACATCTTCCCGAGAAGCACCTAAAGTTCCACTTCCTGACCAGACAAGTACGCCTTTTATTTTCATACCATAACCAATTAATTTAGGCGAGTTAGACCCAACATTGCCTCTCGTTGTTACCTTACCATTCTTTTTAACTGTTTTCCTATTTTGCTCTTTGAAGGAAATGCCCCTCTCAGGAAGCTGTCTAGTTCTGGCAGTATAAATAGCCTAGAAGAAAGTCATTTCCTTCAAGCATCGTTGGATTTATCTGACAATGCTTCATTAGAGAGGCGAATGTCTTCAGACAGTAATATGTCGTATTATCTGAGGACCATGACTCCAAGTGCTTTTGAGTCAGCACTTCGTCAAAAAGATGGAGAGCTTGCTTCTTACATGTCTCGCTTGGTATGTATAAGCATCCTTCTGATATTTGTCCTGATCTCCTCAAACTGTTTAGTTAGTACCCCATTAAGTTTTATCACCTTTGTCTTGCCGGTAAACAATTGTTGTAAACCTTTGTCTAATAGAAATACGAGCAGCAGTAAATACAAGCTTGCAAATTTATTGATGAGTTTTCTTGTAACTGAGTTCATTCACGTCCATAAACATATCTTTCACACAGCTTTTTTTTAAATAACTTTGCAACTTCCAAATTGTCAGACATGATTAACATTGTTTTTGGCCAAAAGCTGTATTTTTCTCTGGCTCAGTAGGTTCCTGGCTAAGGGAGCTCGGCTCAGTTGTTTGTGGTGTGGTTGTACGCCTATACCACCCACGTTCAAGTACTTGTTGAGGAAAATTGGGTGTCAATTAGCTGCTTAGTTCCTCCTGGTTGGTCTAGTTTTTTTTCAGTGTCTTCCTGGCTAATTTCTATTGAGCAGCATCTAGAATTCAGCAGGGAAGTTATTGGCACTTGGTAGGAAATGCTATCTGCTGCCAACCTGTGCTCATCCTGCACTGGTTCAAAATCGTTAATACCTTCAGATTCATGCATCACACTCATCTTATGTTCAGAAGTGGAAATTTTTGTTGGGGTGGTCTTGGAACATATTCTGATAATAAAGAGATGTTCCTACAATATATGAAGTCATATGTGCTGGGTTGCTGGTGACCTTTCTAGTTCTGTTATTTCTTTCATACTTTTTTCTATAATATTCATTAAGACAGCAGTCACTCAAACTTCGTTATTTCATTTTCATTTACCATTTCTTACTCTGATTTGATCTGCGCCTTCTTGGAAGTAATGTTGTTGTGTGTTTCAGGCCTCATTGGAATCTATTCGGAATTCACTGGCTGAGGAGTTGGTGAAAATGACAGAACAAGTAAATCCTGACAATTTAATCAAAGTTTTACACCTCTATCTATATATATGTGTTTGCAAACTGAATTGAACTTTTCTGCAGTGTGAAAAGTTACGGACTGAAGCCGCAGCTGTGCCTGGCTTAAGGGCTGAATTAGAAGCTCTGAAACAAAGGCACTTTCAAGCTCTAGAACTCATGGGGGAACGTGATGAAGAGGTATTGCTTCTATGCATACATCATAAGCTTCACTAATAAGTACTCCTAGTTGATTGTGTTAATGTCTTCATCGTAAGCTATGCAAAGCACCCTACCCTTGGTTTGCCAGCTGTGTTTCTGTTTACATGTTTTCGGGGTTCATTCTGCTTAGCCCAAGCAAGGCTTAAACGTTGTTTGAGTAAACTGTGCCAATAAGCATAAGCTTATGAATATTGCATGTGTTGATCAGACAAAAACTAGTTTGTTTTATAAGGTGGGGAAACGGAACTTTTTTCATTGTCAGAGGGGGTGTGAACTAAAGCAAGAGTTAGGTAGAAACATCAGTAAACAATTAAGTAAGCTATATAAGCTGAATATGAACAATGGCTGTAACAACGTACAGTTTGGACTTCGAACACTCATGTGCAGTTCAGTTGGAAATATGTTTTTGAAATAATCTGTGTACTGTGTAAAATACCTTTTAATATATGCTTAATTTAATTTGATGCTGATTTGCAGTTGGAGGAGCTAAGAAATGACATTGTTGACCTAAAAGAGATGTACAGAGAGCAGGTGGATCTTCTTGTTAGCCAGGTTTGAAGTTTGCTTGCCCATTTATTTTGTAAGTTCCACTGCAAAGGCTTATAGTACTGTTGCCCTAAACCCTGTTTTATCCCTTACCAGCTCCAGGCATTGGGTGCTCGTGTATAGTGCTGGTATGGATTTGTCGTGCCAACTAATTCTTGTCCAGTGCAGTGGGCAAGGCAAGACAGGAGCATGTTTTCTTTGAAATTTTGTGACCATACAACGGCACTGAAAATATTCGTTTGTATACATCTATAAACACCTTCGGAGTCAGGTTTAGGGGGATACGTTGTTGTATACTAGGTTGAGTAGTTTCACAGTTTTACGTGTATTCTTTACGATTTGTTTCCATTGAAATGTATCAAATTTGAATCTATTTGCATGTGTACCTCACAGGAATGCAATCAATAATATCGAGAGCTCTTTTTGTCCCTTTTTGTATGTTCTCAGTTTAAATCATATGGAACTGTGCAAGCACACTGATTAACAGCCGTTCTGTTCTTTTCATCGCTGGTTTCGGTTCAGGCCGTTTGAGTTTCCGTCCTTTCCCCCTATTTCCTTTCGTATTATAAGTTTGTAACCAAAGAAATAAAGTATAGAAATTTTGTTTCAAACTATGCACTCATACAGTCAATTCTACGGCAGTGAAGTTCGCAGCTCTACAGAACAAAGCTCAAGCCACGCTGTAGGTCCGCGCCGAGGCTCCTGACGCGCGACGCGAGCGCGCCAATCTTGGGCCGGACCACGAGCGCCACGCGCACCGCGGCCTTGACCACGGCGACCGCGCGCGCCAGCCTGAGGTCGGCCGCGGCCGAGTCGGCGACGCGCGCGGCCAGGGCCGCGAGCCTGCGCGCGTCGGAGGCGGCGAGCGCGAGCGTCGCGACAACCGCGCCCGCGAGGGAGGCCAGCAGCGCCAGGGAGGCGGCCACGAGGAGCACGCCGGAGAAGGCGCAGACGTAGAGGAGCGCCACGAGGAGGAGGCCCAGGTGGTGGTGCGCCATTGCGTCGCGTGCTCGCTTGCAACCGAAGGCGGCCGCCGGGGGGAGAAGGCCGTAATAAGGAGAGGAATCGTGCCTTTGCATTAGGTTTGGTCCGTTGTTGCCTTGCCTGCATGGAGCGTTTGGTATGCTTCCAAGGGTGGCAAGTATCGGGCGAAAGTTCCTTTCTTGAAGACAACATTCCCAAACCAACTGCAAATATACAATAATCACTTATTGAGGAACATTTTTCAGCACAGAAGAGGTCGTTGTTTGGTACACAACATTTTTCTTTTTGGCACTCTGAGAATATTACCTGTAAACACCTCTTCACGGCAACGCCTCGTACCCATTCGTTTAATAATAAAAAAAAAGAACAATTGTTCATGGACAAATCTAGAAATTTGCACCGCCTCGTACACATTCTTTTAATAAAATAAAACAATTGGATGCTTGATTACCCATTCGTTTAATAAAAAAAAACAATTGACCTTGATTACCCATTCGTTCAATAAAAAAACAACTGAATGCTACCTTGACTGTTCATAGACAAATGTATATTGTACTATATATAGAGCACTAAACGTGCTCACACGTGCCCTTAGCTGTGTAATGCTTTCTTACGATGACATGAGGGTCGTTTCAGAAATGAAAACCCACGCTCCTATCCTTCAAATTCATCACCCGCAGAACAATAAATAGCATGACTTTCACAGTCTAACCATAGCGTGCATAAACTTGGATGTTTAACAAAATGAGTAGAAAGAACTCTTAACCATACCAATACCAGAACCCTAAACCATTCCAATACCAAGATGTTCAGGGTTATGCACTTGGTGTTTAGCGTTAGCATCAATCCAAAAACCCAAGTCTCCCAAAAAATAGTTGTGCACTTGCAATCCAAAATACAAAGTCCCCAGTCTCCCAAAAATATAATATGATAAACAGCGAAAATATGGACAAAACCACATCGAAACCAAGAATAGAGCCATAGCAACACATGTGCCTGACATTAGCAAAGATAGCATTGTCGATTTACACACACTAGGGACGATACCAATTCTTTGTCTACTAAAAGCACATAATAACAAGCTGAATAACAATGAAACAGTTTTTGTTGCTCAGAAGCAAAGGCCAAACTAGCAGCAGCCTGCTGATATGATCAGCTCTACTCGTCAAAGAGACTGAAGCCAATTTCCCCATCCGACTCCTCATCAGGCTCAGGCGCCTTCTCTTCCTCCTTGGGAGCACCTGAAGCACCAGAGTCAGCAGCAGCAACCGGGGCAGCAACAGCAAACTTGCTTGGATCCTGCAATTCAACAGCATCACAAAATTAAGTTCAGACCACCTGAGATAACCTACACTTCAATCCAATACACTCATAAAGTCATAATTGGTCCACATAATTGGTCCACAGGCAATAGGCTATGCACCAGAAATAAATTTCTACAAAAACATTGCCCAGTCTATCGAAACAAGTAGACAAAGCAGATCTAAACAAGGGCTTCAGTTGCTCAAAACAATTCCAATAGCACAACTACAAGGAGCAAGAGGGTTTTACCTTCAGGTACTCCTTGATCTTGTCAGCATGTGGGTACGAGTAGTCTGTCTCAACAGCAACAGCAAGCACATTCTTGTACCCGTTGAGGAACATGTGAGGAACAGCAGCAAGGGTCGGGTACGAGAGCGCCAGGGACAGAGAGGCAACCATGGAGACACCAGCGGCGAACTTCTCAACCAGGTCGTCCTCAGTCAGGTCAAGCACCTCGGGGCTGAAGACTGACCCATCATCGTAGACATTGACGATCTGAAGACCGTATGAGAAGGGGCGGATACCCAACTTGGAGAGCAGGGCCGACTCAGATGAGCCCACCTTGTCACCCTTCTTGATCAGCTCCACAGGGATAGTGATTTCCACAGAACCCTTGTTAATCTTAGTGGGGATGTTAAGCACCTGAAATAAACAATTGTGTGAGAAGTAGCCATCACGTGCTTTTAACTGATAGTGTTACAGAGATGTATTGTTCACAATGTTCACCTGGAAGAAAGAGGTCTGGGAGGGATCAAGCCCAGTGTTGCCAGGGGGCACAACGACATCAACAGGAGCTATGAGCCCAACACGAGCAGGAGCCCCAACCTGTGGCAGAAAACAATGAGAATTATATGACATAACTAGTATCCCAGACAGGCATTAGCTCGACAGTGATACTACATCTGTAATAGGAAAAATCTTGCACAGTGCTGTAACACAAATACTTTGTTATGCGTCTGACTATAAAGACATAGACAAATAACAGAAATTTGTTACATGAACTGGAAACCTAACCCCGTTTGCCTCTTCCAGAGATATTGTGTTATGATTATGAAGCTAGTCATTTTTTTTTTTTGAAAGTAAAAGGCAGGAGCTCTGCCGCTCAATTAAGAAGGGAAAAGAGGTTTATATACAAAAGGCCCCCACGGTGCCACACGGTCCTAAGACCGAAAGAAATACACACACGACACTGCTAGTTCATTTCCCCTTGCACTGCCACTGCTCTGTGTCTCAGAAGCTAGTCATTTAATTACATGGAAACCAAAAACAACTGCTACAGCACAATTAATCACATGGAAACCAACACATATGTGAACAACTGACCACCACAGGGACCTGAACCCGTTTGCCTCTACCAAAATATTTTGTTATGATTATGAAGCTATGCATTTAATCACATGGAAACAAAAAAAAATGCTACACCACAGTTACTAACATGGAAACCAACACAGGTACTCCGTATGTGAACAACTGACCACCATAGGGACCTGACCCTGTTATTTTGTTATGATTATGAAGCAAGCCATTTAATCACATGGAAAAACAACTGCTGTTATCACATGGAAACCAACACAGGGACCGCCGATTGAGTTATAAAGATCATATCATCATCAGTGAACTAGGCAAGGCACCATATATCAAAAGAGAATCAAGTGATTTGAGTACTGCAAATCTTCTATCCTGACAATTCCATATGCCAATTTTAGATGTACAGGTAGTTCATACATGTGACAAAATTTGCATATAAAAGCAGTAAAATTTCCTGCAATTTGTGAATCATCGATCACAACCATATCAGAATCAGAACAATGTGTCTAACTAACGATGTAGACAAATAACAGAAGTTTGTGGCATGAACCGGGAACCTGACCCTGTGCCTCTACCACAGATATTTTGTTATGATTGTGAAGCTAGTCATTTAATCACATGGAAACCAAAAATAAAACTGCTACAGCACAATTAATCACATGGGAACCAACACAGGTATGTGAACAACTGACCACCACAGGGACCTGACCCCATTTGCCTCTACCAGAAATATTTTGTTATGATTTTGAAGCAAGCCATTTAATCACATTGCATGGAAACCAAAAACAACTGCTACAGCACAGTTTTATCACATGGAAACCAACACAGGGACCACCGATTGAATTATCAAGACCATATCATCATCAGTGGACTAGGCAAGGCACCATATATCAAAAGAGAATCAGGTGATTTGAGTACTGCAAATCTTCTATCCTGACAATTCCATGTCAATTTTAGATGTACAGGTAGTTCAGACATATGACAAATTTTGCATATAAAACAGTGAAATTTCGTGCAATTTGTGAAGCATCACGTCCATGTAAGAATCAGAACAACAAGATGCAGCGGCGATCACCAGACCATACTTGAACAACTCGCGATCTAGACAAATACTTGCTACATCTGTAACAGGAAAAATCTTGCAGTGTTGTAACACAAATACTTTGTTATGTGTCTGACTACAACGACATAGACAAATAACAGAAATTTCTTACATGAACTGGAAACCTGACCCCGTTTGCCTCTACCAGAAATATTTTGTTATGATTTTGAAGCTAGCCATTTAATCACATTGCATGGAAACCAAAAACAACTGCTACAGCACAGTTTTATCACATGGAAACCAACACAGGGACCAACGATTGAATTGTCAAGATCATATCATAATCAGTGAACTAGGCAAGGCAACATATATCAAAAGAGAATCAAGTGATCTGGGTACTGGCAAATCTTCTATCCTGACAATTTCATGCCAATTTTAGATGTACAGGTAGTTCAGACATGTGACAAAATTTGCATATAAAAACAGTAAAATTTCCTGCAATTTGTGAAACAGGAAAAAAAAAAAACTTCAGTATTCTGGACAGGACGACAGTGATACTACTACTATCTGTATCAGGAAAAATTGCACAATGCTGTTCAGTATAATTTGTCTAACTAAAGATGTAGACAAATAACAGAAGTTTGTGACATGAACCGTCGAACCTGACCCCGTTTGCCTCTACCACAAATATTTTGTTATGATTATGAAGCTATAGTCATTTAATCACATGGAAACCAAAAAACAACTGCTACAGCACAGTTTTATCACATGGAAACCAACACAGTGACCACCGATTGAATTATAAAGATCATATCATCATCAGTGAACTAGGCAAGGCACCATATATCAGAAGAGAATCAAGTGATCTGGGTACTGCCAAATCTTCTATCCTGAAGATTCCATGCCAATTTCAGATGTACAGGTAGTTCAGACATGTGACAAAATTTGCATATAAAAACAGTGAAATTTCCTGCAATTTGTGAATCATCACGTCCATATCAGTCTATCAGAACAACAAGATGCAGCGGCGATCGCCAAACCATACTTGAATTGAACAACTCGCGATCTATTAGCGCAAACAAAATAAAGCATCGACAGCGAAGGAACAAGAGATCCAGGCGCGAGGAAAGGAAAGGAAAGTCGATCGAACCCCACCTTGTACTTGGCGACCTCCTCGCGCACCTCCTTGAGGTCGCCCTTGGTGAAGATGAGGCCGACGTTGCCGACGAGGAGGTCCATGAGCGGGTCGAAGGCCTTGTTGCCGGTCCTCTCGGAGTAGGCCTTGATGCAGCGCCGGATGAGCGTGTTCTTGCCCATGAGCACGACGGAGTCGCCCCGGAGGCCCGCGCGGATGTCCTGGAGCTGCTTGGAGCCGACATTGTCGGCGCAGGCGATCAGCACCCTGGTGTACTCGTCCAGCAGCGCGCACAGCTTCTTGTCGTACGCGATCTTCTTCTCCGCCTTGGTCCGCTTGATCGCCATCGCTAGCCCTAGCGGGTGGAGGTGTAGAGAGAGATACGAGGAGGAACAGGACCAAGCCTTCGCAAGGGCAAGGATTTTTTTAACCTAGGGGATGGGCGGCGGCGGCCGGGGGTTTTGTAGGCGCTCAGGCTTCCGGTTGCTCAGTCGCCAAGTAAACTGCTATTGGTCTGGGCCTCGTGAAACAGGCTTGCAGGCCTAAAGGGCCCAAAAATGAGTCCTTCTCGCTAATCGTTTCACCAGGCCCACACATCAGCAGTTGTCTACAGGTATCTTGCAATTGCTCGCAAAAACAAAGCCACAGAAAAGTGGAAGATGAGAGATAGAAAATTTTTGAAAGATAGATAGAAATTCTGGAAATAAAAAGGTAACTTGTTGTTGCTTTTGAAGCTTATGGTCTCCGTTATGTGAATTCCGTGCTAATAATTCTTTGCAAAATTATCTAAAGCCTATGGTCTTCTTTATGTGAATTCAGTGCCAATAATCCTATGCTAAATTATCTAAAGCTTTATGATCACCTTTATTATAGTCATTAACATGAAAGAAAAACATGATTGTTACTCTAATGCCACAAACAAAACAAAAGTTAAAAAATAAATACAAATTCTTTTAAAAAACAAATATATAGAAATGAAAAATAATTAGAAAATATATAGAACAAAACCTAAAGATACAACTATAAAAAAATATTGGATTTTTTTTAAAAAAAATTGGAAATACTAGGATAAGAGGATAACGACAATCAAGCTCGAAAATGGCAAATAAAAACGACATACATTTTCTACGCATGTTGCGTGCCGCAGTGCATGGTAACTATTTAAAAAAAAATGGTCCACACGACCAGTGGCGGAGCTTGGAGAGAAAACAAGCAGGGGCTATTCTGCAGCTAGGCTTATACTTTTATGCCTTCGTAATTACAAAGCAACTTTTCACAGAGCAACATAATGAGAATAGCACTATATATAGTAATAAAACATGCAAGCAAGGGGGACGACCACTGAGTTTAGACCCAGCTAGGCTCTTTTTGTTATCTTGCCTTTTCCTATTTTGCTCCTTTTTTTTTTAAGGAAATGCAGGAAATGGCCTCTCGCTCTCTCAGAAAGCCCTGGCACTATATAAATCCATTTCCTTGAAGTATTATTGGATGTAGCAAAAAAGAAGTATCGTTGGATTTATCAGCCAAAGTGCCCGACTGGCGACTGCCCGTAGTTTTGCTTCAGATCTGAATTAGCAGTTCAGCACTTTCAAAATAATGGAGAGCTCGCGTCATTCTGGTACTTTCTTCTCAAACTGTTTTAGTTGCCGTTTATGATCTGGGTGAGATTAAAAAGAAGATACTTAAAAAGAAAGAAAGTTTTTTCTTTAATTAAAAATAGTTGACATAATAAAAATAAATCGTCGACAGCAGGATTCGAACCTGCGCAGGCAAAGCCCAACAGATTTCGAGTCTGTCTCCTTAACCACTCGGACATATCGACTGTTGTGATCTTTGAGAAATGGTATTTTATATATTTCTATTAACTATAAGGCTCAGTACATCATCAAATCTATTATTTATTCCGTGTTCTCATGTAAACTCAGTATGGAGCCTTCGTCGGCATATATTAGCTTCGGTTTCGTCAGTACAAAAGGTATAGCTTTTGTTTGTGAAAATTGAAAAGGAAGGGTCTTGCAGCACGGAAAAGTCAGACCAGCTATGAGAAAACAGAGCCTAAGCTGACGCACCGTTCAGTACACCGAGTGGTTTTTCATGTCACCAAGAAATCAGATCTCAAACTGAACTGGTCTCACTGTTAGACATCACAAGCGTAGCTGCAGTATTGTAATGTCATTGCCTCGTGGCAAAGCAACTCATGAAAATCCACAACGACTAGATCCAGATCGATAACTAGAGCTAAATGGTATTTTGCCTTTCCTCTTAAACAGTCGCAAATGTATGAGAGCTTTTACATCTGTAAGGTAACACACAGTATGAAAAGAACAGAAGAGCCTAAGAGAAAGTCTACAAGGAGTATCTAACCGGTGAATACAAGGAGAGAAAAAAAAAAAAGAGCACAAAAGGAATACACAAAACAAAAAGGAGGGGGGGAAATCCTGTCATGATTGTCACTGCAACGGACCCTGACAAGGCAGATCTCGGCGCACAATATCCATGTATCTTTGGCGCAACTTGTTCAGGATGGCATCAACTTAGCAGCCTCAGTGGACACCTGGTAACAACTGGGAGTTGAAATTTAGAACCATCATGCCGCTGGATGGCTTCAAGCTTCTGCCCTGCTGAGAGAAATCAACTCTAGGTGCAGACATGCCGAAGCAGGAAACTATATTACAGGCATGTCAGCTTCCAGGTTCTTATAAATCGCCCAGCCTGTGGGGTAGTTGAGTTGAGGAGGTTCCAGGTTGAAATTCCAGACCATGACCCTATCGCAATTGTCTGGAAGACCCTCTATTTGGCGCTCATTTTTAACAAGCTTTTCTATAAATCGTGACTCCTGCAAAAAAAACACACACACACGTCAGGTCAGACCATCTATATGATACTTTAGAATTCGACTGTGGGAGTAACTTCTCATCACATAGCTTTATTCTGCATCAAGAAAAATGGCCATGGCACATTTCCATTTGAAGAGATTCTTAACATACATGTTCTTTATCTATTGATTTTACCTCCATTATAAATCTATTATTTCACTCGAAAACCAAATTCTACCGTATGTTGTTCCACCACAAAATCGGTCATTTTTAAAAAGTGAAATAGAGAGTTGTCAACTGATATTTCGCTAAGTAGCAACTAGGATTAGTCTCCAACAGAGATAAGTGCTGAATTCACAGAAAGAAACAGAAGTTCCATCACCTACGTGAAAAACTACAGTAATCTGACTATTACAGTTTGTATTAAAACAAACTCACCTGCAAACCACCTCTTCCACCTGAGTGGACTATAACAGAATCCATAGGTGGGCGGTTCCATCTTTGAGGGTCCCATATCATTGTACTGTTGAAAGCAAAGGCAGAGAAACCAATTGGGAATCGACGAGTCGAACTCTTCTTTTGAGCCGTCTGGACTGTGTGCCATCTCATGACTCGGTTACCTTTGCAAATAGGACCTTCCAAAACTGCCCTGTACTTTGTTCCAATATGGATTGCTACAGGCCATGTGCCAAAGCGTCTGAAAAACATAGCAAAATCTCATGAGAATTGAGAAAGGAAGCCAGGATGTCTTGTCTAATTCTACTGAAAACATCGCTAGCAGATCTTTTGAGTTTTGACCCGAAACTTCTGGTTAACAGTTTCAGAGAGCATTGTGGTTTTCTAATTCTATCATTTCAATCAAACTAATTAAGACTATGTGAGGCTTACAATCTTACATGTCAATTAAAAAACTATGTTTAACTGTTTATTATGAATCATCAAAACAATCTGTAGATAATAAGTTCATTACAGGTATATCAGTACAGGCAAAAAAAGAGAGTTCTGACCTGATCTTCTGCATTTCTTCAAATATATCAGCTGAGTATGACCGTTCTTCATCAGCAAAATGCATTATACCATCAAGGCGATGCCTTTTGACATGATAGATTGCATTATTCCTTTGACAGACAGCAATCTTTCGTACACTCGTGGTATTCTTTCTACATGCAAGATGCCTGTACATAACCCCAGAAGACCTCAGAATTTCTGCTGTTTGATAGGATTGTTCAGGCCATTCCACCACTAACCATAGAAGAGGTGCCTGTACAGCTTTCAAAACATGGGCCAGCCGATTCAAGTAATATGCCTGCTGTGGCCGAACAGAAGTGATTGTCACGATTATCAGCAGCTTCTTCGCAACAATGTCAGATTCATCAATACCAGGTAACTCAGGTGACGATTCAGCAAAATCTGCCTCATCATCCAACATTGCAGGAACTGGAGGGCTCTCTTGAGCCTGAGGCTCGTCGATCAGTTCGACCTCTTTCTCTACTACAACTGTCTCCAACTCCTTAACTTTAGTACCCATCGTCTCCGTCTCAATCACACCCTCATGGAACGGAAGCCGCTCGTTTTCAGATACTATTTTCTTGTAAACATCGACGGAGAAGAAAGGCATGAAGCCAATGAAAATGCCAATCATGAAAAAGAACAACAGATGGACTGCAACTCTCCTGCAGCTCAACCCCTTTGATTTTGATCTCTCCTGTGATCGACCATGCCTCTGGGAAGTCATAGCCACGTACGCCGACTTCAGCTTGCTCGACAGCAGGAAAAAGTCCAAGGAGATCACCGAGGCCAGCAGCCCCCTCATTGCGACATAGGACTGCGAATACAGCAGTTTTGGAGATGGCGAGGGATCATTGAACTCTGACCAGTCCCTAACCGACCCTTCCCGTAGGATAACCCCGCTGTTCCTTCGACTGGACACCATTCCAGAATCAAGGCTTCGTGATGCATGTACTCCGCCTCAATTACTCAAAAGCACGAGCCCTTTAGTCCACGGTCGCTGCACTTTCTATCCCTTTCACTCATGTGAAGCCGTGGATGCAGATATTTTTTCTTCCCTGATGAGGTGATTAATTGAATTGTACCTGCAAAACAACATGATGTGACAAGTTCGTCAGCTCAGCTCGAGAACAATCAATCCATGCTCACGCTAATCCATAAAGCTGGCTAAATTGAAACATTTCCCTGGAGCAGCGATCCAAATGGCAGGAGAGCAAGATCCAAGGGAAAAGGTGCACAGGGCTCCTCAGAACTTGAGAAGATCACCAAGGAAAAACCAAACATTTATCCGTAATAACAAGCAGAGGAGGGCCTAACTAACGAACATGGGTGGATCAGCTGAAACCAAAGACTTCGGAAAATTAACTGCTGCCGGCGCGCAGCACTATCCGCACCGCAACTATAGCTGGACGACGGATCGGATTCTTCTTGTGCAGGACAAAGCAAGCAAGCCAGCCAGCAACACGTCCAAGCAAGCAAGCAAAAGGCTTCCTTACCGAGGAAGGAAGACGACGAGCAGCCAGGCCCGGGCGGGATCCCCAATCCACGTCGGTGAGAGCAGGAAGCTGCGGCGGCGGCGGTAGGCGGCGGCGCGAGGGCGCCTGATCCAGATGCAGGGGCGAGGGGCTGCTTGCTTCGCGCACGGCTTGCCTCTGCCGCCTGCTGCGGTGGAGGTGGCTGGCTGGCTCGGCCCTTCCCTCCCCCTCGCACCACGCGCCTCTCCTCCTTTTCGGAAACCGCGGCCCGTGCTGTGTTGAGCTGGAGAGTCCCGGCTCCGGCTTGACTTCCTCCTCCCTGCCCTTTCTCTCTCCACGCAAACCGAGCCAGGGGGAGTTGGTGAGGGGATGGGTGGTGGATAGCGAGGAAAAGGAGCTGCGCGGCGCGGGCGGTGGAGCTGGAGCGGGAGGGAGACGAGTAAAGAAATGGCCGGCGGTCGCCGTCGGTCGGACGGACGTCTGGTGAAGTGGACGGAGAGGGAGAGCGGAGGTTAGTTGCGTCGCCGGTTGCAATCCAGCCTCTGGATTCTTGCGGTTTTACGGACGGCGACCGCTGTTAGCGACTCCTTTTGGTACCGGCGCAGGGTTATTCTTTTTGTACCGCAGAGCTTTGGTACAGTGGTAGTACATCTAGATAGATTTAAATATAATTATTATGAATGTTCTCAAATTTGACTAAATTTAGCGAAAATGATGTCAGCATTTATGTGTCTACTAGGTAGGTTTGCTGTATAAAAGTGTATATCATGATCAATCTAATGATATTAATTTAGTAGCATATAAATTTGTTTTTTTATGTAGAAGTGGTTAAAACTAAATTATTTGACTACTAAAAGTAAGATTTAAATTATTATTTTTATGATGGAGAGAGTGTATGTATTATAGCAATAGAAGAAGGTGTTGATAAACCAATCTAATGATATTATTTGGGATGCAAATTCCAAAGTAGATTCTACAATCTCATGTGCATGAATTTTGACTTTCTTGGTCCTAGTGAGGGAGACGGCCTAGATGCGATTATCAAGCAATAGGAAGTTGAGATTATTATATCCATGTACCTTTCATGCCCATCAATCTCGATGTGTGGTACGTGGAGTGGAGTGTCTGATAGCGTTGAAAGTATTACCTAGCTCATCAGTTCTGATATTTACATGTGTTTTTTATAATAAATTAGTAAGTTGTCTTCTAGACAGGGCTACACATGCTAAGGTTAGTCTCAGTGGGAGATTCATGGGCGTTTAAACATTTAATATAAATACACATCGATGTAGAAGAATTTTTTGCATGAAATGGAGAGGAGAGAGAGTAAAATCGTTTCACCATGGTGAAACGTGGTAGCGATGTTTCCAAAGTCTTGTAACCGGGTGAAACGAGCACCGAGGCATTTCATGGCTATTTTTGAACTGAAAGCATCTTTACGGCGGGATAGGAGAAAAAAGAGATTTACGCGTAGGCACGGCGCTAAAAATAGTTCTATAAATATGTGCAATGAAATTTGCATTGAGAGAGGTATCCGTTTCACAATAAGTTTAATATTTTTGGAAGATCCTAAGTGTAGGTCGGACTTATGCACAAGGACTAATAAAGAAGATCAAATGGTCTTAATCCATCGTATATACTGTTTCGATGTTTTGATATGGTACTACTCCAATGTCAACTTATAGAACTATAATAGAGTAGATCAAATCAAGAGGCTTGTCTTGAAAGTTTGTGGGCCCAATGTTAAATTATAAATTAGCCCCATAACATACCCATGTCAAAGCGTTTCTGTTTGTGAATCATACAAGTTAACATCGATCCCTACCTACTTTTGTAAATGTTTTCAGCATATTATTGTTTGAGTTCTTTTTACAATGACATGATTGAGTTTGGTACTAACTAATTATAGCTATTCATAGGGGATTAAACTTGGGATCGGGGTCCGGATTTGGAGGACTTGTGCGCCGCTCACCTAAACACTTGCCAAAGCGACAAGACGTCTGAACTTCCAGGAAAACACTTAAGCTCGAACATTTACCTGTCATAGGACAGCGTCTGGACACACGGAACCAAGTCAAAAAAGTCAGACCAATCTTTCCCGGCTAGAAATGGTCAGCTTCCTTATCTCATAATTATTTTTGCCACATAATCAAATCATCCTATGTGGCATCTACTAATGTGTATGCTACGACTTACGACCCATTGAAAGTAGCATATGGCCACGAAGCAAGCGGATAGTGATACAAAGCATATCCCATACCTTGTCATGAAGCGTTTGGAGTTTACCGGCTAGATGTCGTCTCCTTCGACGTCGGATGTGAAGGTGTAAGACAGAAATGTTTCATGATGACTCCAATGAGCAGACACTACTCGTACGTGAGTTGTTCCCACCAGACGATGTGAGCCCACGTAAGCGGTGTCATCATCGTTTGGCAACTCGGGCATATACCTCCTAGCCGGTGTCACAATTTGGGTTGATCTTTGCCCAATATAATAGCATAGTTGGTAGTACACTAGGAATGGTCTGAATATTCATGTACAATTTATTAAACCACTAGAACGCAGCTAACGCATGTTGTAATTAACTTTTTTTCTCTACCTCAATATAATGCAAGCTTTTTGTGTGATAGAGAAAAAAAAGGTAACATATGGCTAAAACAATATATGTTTGGATCAGAGGTAGCACTAGACTTGTTTATTGTCCATGTCATGATGGCAATAATGGTCTCTTCTAAAACAAGTCATCTCGGTGTCATTTTTCTACACGATCAGTGTTATATATTGTTCACGATGCTAAGACCATTTCCTTTTGACTTCTACTGCGCGTGGGTTCTGTCTCCAGCTGCATGCAGTATGTGAATTGTGCTGAGTTATTCTTCGCAAAAAGTAAAATGTGTACCACTACTAGACTTGGTCTAGTATAACTCAGGAAAAAGAGGTGAAACCGTACGCAGTACTTTTGATTGGATATTTTTCTAGAAGAAGAAGAAAAGCAGCAGCAGCAGGTGATGCCCAAAAATAAACTAGAAAAATACCATTTGACAAGTCTTTGTTTAACAACTCGCTAATTCCGAGGCAGCGGCCACAAATCCCGTCATAAGCAGGGTGATGAATAAAAATAACGGCCAGGTTTATATAAACCGGTGATGGGACGAGCGGTGCTGGATGGGACCCACGAGCTACGCGCGACCTCTGCAGGTGGCCAGCTGGCGCGCATCAGGCGAATTAAGCGGGTGATCTAACGGTAGGGGTCTCTTCAAGAGTAGGTGCTCAATGACAAGTGGGTCCGTCCTACCATCTGGCACTAGCGTTTGCTGGCCTGGTGGGATGGTTGTTGAAGAAGCGGTGGCCACGTCAGTTGGCGCTTTGCTGGAGGACGGACCTAGGCCGTCCGCTACCCAAGACCGACAGATCCAACGGCGTAAACGTGGTAGCCGTGCTTTCTAGCGCTCGTGGGCACGTGAAGCCACCAAAAAAAATACTGACCCCCGCGTAGCTGGTAATGTTTGTTAATTCCTCCTTCCTCGTCAGCCGACTCAACTAACCATTTTGTTTTTAGTACTTAATAATATAACCTTTTTCAGCTGTGGATGGTCATCGCCGACGGCATTAAGTCAGCACATGATCGAATTTGTATCTACATGATTGTTGATTGTTATTCTATCATCTTTTACAAGTAATTTCGTCGGGATTAAGTAACTATTATCTGATCATTCCCACTGTTATGCAGTACTGGCGAAGAATCTAAGTACATGTGACACTGACACTGTGCATGAGCATGTCATTGTTTGTTAATGCGAATGCTGTTGTCATTGTTTGTTAATGCGAATGTTGTTTTACAGATTAGAAATGACGAAAACTGAAGATGCTACCTCCGCCCAAAAAATATGATATAGTTCTGACCTTTAAAATATTTAAATTTAGACTAAATTTATAGAAAAAATATTTATATTCATGGCAATATATGCAACGAAAATATATTTAAACTGATGAATATAATCGAACTTGGGTATATTAAATTGGGAACAATAAGATTTTTCAGTTTCAAATAACGATTTTTGTCTTTATTTTTTGAGGACAGAGCAACCACTGAACATTTATATACGACCATAGAATCGGCATGCATGGCCCACCACACCAAAGATGTCATTGGCTTTAATGAATGCCAAGTGAAAGTGCAAAGCACGTACTAACTAATCCCATTAGCTGATGGATGTGACATCCACGCACTACCTTCACTAAAAACAACTGGATTAGACAATTTTATACGTTTAATTTTGATGGTCTAGGGCGGGATATTGTTGCTAGGTCCAGACAATCAGAACAGGGCAACCAAACACAGAAATTGACCCGTCGTGTTTATATTTGTGTCGACGTGGTTGATATCCCATGATGCCCTAACTAGCTAGAAGGTGAAATGATAAGGCTTAGAGTATATTGGTTCTAGTAACTTAGAGGCTCTAGGATGAGTAAAGCCCTATCTGGATCCATCCAATTAACTATTAGCTGGGTTAGCTAAAGAAAATCCAATAACTGACTGGTATATATACATAGAAGATATGAGCTAACTTTTTTTTTATGTTTGTGCTTTACTCCCTTCATTTTCAGTTACATGTCGTATTAGGTATGTCCTAAGTTTAGATCACATAGGTAATGTGACATATAAAAAAAGAATGAAGGGAGTAGTTGACAAGATATGAACATGGCAAATGAGTGCATGGTACGCTTTATCACTTGAATAAAAGAAGAGAGGGGGATCCAAAAATGTATGTCCACTTATCTTTCTTGTCCAACAAAATGATTCGGTCCATAAATTGCAGCAAATCATTGAATTGTGAAAAGCCACATCGGAAAGGGGAGGCTTGAAAAGAAAATGGGGTTGCAAAGATTCCTTTGCTACCTTGAAGGTTAAAATCAGATGCTTACTAAAAAGAAAAGAGTTTCGGATGTCTTTGCTTAGAACCTGAATCACTACCTCTGTTCTAGAATAAATATAAGTAGAGTTGTGTTAAATCAAACTTTTTAAACTTTGGCCGAATTTCTAGACAAAAGTCATCAAGATGTATGCTATCCAATTAGTATCATTAGATTTACCACAGAATATATTTGTATAACTCAAGATAGTTTGACTTGCATGGATTTTAAGAATTGATTTGTTTGGAGATGGAGTGAGTATAACCGAAGCCAGACCTTTACAAGTATACCATCGCTTGCAGAATCGAAGATTGAGTAACTCATATATAATTTCTATAATTGAACTCCCAGATCAAATTCACCCAAGAGATGTTCAGTCTATTCATTTTGCCTCCTTAGATTCATGACTCAAAGCCAATATTCCATTAGTGGACTTATTAGCTGAGGATCCAAACAAAATCTGTAAATCACAAATAATTTTTAGCTACATGGGATTCAAGTATTCAACTACACCCTAGTAGAGTTGAAGGGCTTTTTAACGGATAGAGTGATTTGTTTCTTATCACCGAAACTGTACAATTTCTATAGAAACACACACAATGCACCATGGGCAATTTTCGACAGGGACACTTTGGAGAGCCTAGAATGCGTCGGTGTCAAGCTTTATACTGCCACAAAATACGTCCGGGACGTACACGTACGGACGGATGGCTTCGTGCTCTCTAAAAGTTTGTGCTACTATTTGATGCATTATTTCAGCTTGAGGAAATGAGTGAGTCGTACGGAGAGCAGGCGACCGGGCGACCGCGGGGCGACGCCGCGGCCCCTCGCCACCGAGTGAGCCCCGGGGCCCGTCTTCCCCTCCGCCTCCCGCGGAGACAGGTTCGCCTTCCTCCTTGCCCTCTTGTCCGTCTCCTTCGCCATCCCCCCCCCCCCCCAACCACCTCCCCCTTCTCCCTCCCCCCGCGGTTCCAGATCCAGCCTGCCATGGATCCACCACCGTCGCCGCCGCTCTCGCCCCGTCCGCCGGAGCCGGAGGCGGCGCTTGAGTGCGGGTCCCCCGGCATGCTCTTGGCGGCAATCTCCCGGTTCCCCGCCGGCGGGGCGACCGGACCCCACCGGAACCCTAAGCGCCGGCCGGGCCGACCCGGAACGGCCCTGCCCCCCCCTCGGGGAGTTCTTCTCCGACTCGCCTGGGCTGCTGCGGATCCTCCTCGACTGCGGTCCTGATGCTCTCTCCGACATCAGTGACCCGGAGGACGTAGATCCGGCGCCCGGAGATGAGGATGGAGCTCCGGCCCCCAATGCCGCGGGCCCCGGCAAGCGCCGCCACCGGCATCGACGTCGACGCCGCCGGAAAGCTGGGACGGAGTCCCGCCCTACCTTCACGCATGCCTCCCCGGACCGCCGGCACACCCTCGGCTCTCGGGCCGCCGCCTCAATCCGCCGGGGGCGAACAACGTCCTCGAGCGCCCCTGCGCCGACGCCGAGGAACGCCAGGCTGCACCGGCCGCGCGCGATGGGCGAGGCTCCCCGCACCGCGATGGGCGGGATGCTGCCCCCGAACCGCGCCGCTTCGCCCGCGACACCGCGGGGCGGACTGCACCGGCCGCGCGCGACGGGCGAGGCTCCCCGCACCGCGTAATGCGGGATGCTGCCCCCGAACCGCGCCGCTCCGCCCACGCCGCCGCGGGCCAGGTGCGGGCTATGGCCGTGCGTGGCAGGCGTGGCTCCCGCGCGAGATGCGGGACGATGCCCGCCAGCCGCGCCGTGGCCAAGTCCGGGCCGCTCGAGCAGCGCACGGTGGGTGCGACTCCCCGCCGTCGGTGCGGGAGGCTGTCCGCTCACCACCTGCGCACCCGGCGCGTGCCCGTGGGAGGCCGGACAACGATGGCTTCTTCCTCGTCCGCAGCCGTCACTTCGGCAAGATCAAACCGCGCCCGCGCTCGCCACGCTCGCCGCGCCCGGTGCCATCCGAGCTCAACGGCAGATGCTTCAACTGCCTGCTTCATGGGCACGTCCGCGCCCAGTGCCGCAACCGCTCCAGGTGCCTGAACTGTTGGAAGGAGGGGCATCGAGCTGAGGAGTGTTCCGGGGGGGCTCGGGCAGGGCGAAGCGCCGTCGCTCGCCGCATCCGGCCGAGGAGCGCCGGGTTCGTGCCCATCCATCTCTGCCACGGCGTGTTGCCAGGGAGTGGCCGCATCCTCCACCGCCGCCTCCTCCACCGCCGCCGGTGTTGGCATTTCTTAGCGCGATTACCAAAATAGACTTAGAGCCCAATTCTGATAACAGCGCCAGAAACGCTAAATGGCTCTACTCGGCATAATTACTAGGTTCTAGCAACTACGCGAGTATTGCCAAGAGATAGATCACATCCTAGTAGATAAATATCCGCAAGCGCACGGATCTATCGTCGCAGCATTTCACCCGGAAGTATTCAGGGTATCGTAATTTATAATTTCCCAAAGGAAGGCATGGGGTAGTTAAGTATTCTAGCATGGGTATGAATACGATATCTAGCATGAGGAGAAACCGACCAATGTGCTATACAGGGGTATGCATACGGTAATTTGGATAGTGGACACACACTTAGAGCAACCTCAAAGGAATAAAGATAAAATAAAGAATAAAGAATAATCTACGCGGAGCAGGCAGGTCCTATATAGTCAATGCTAGAACAGCTAATTCCACATGTTATACAAGTTAAGACTCGACTATAGACTAGGAATATGGGGAGATCGCGGCAACCGTCCGCGCCGATGGCGGCATTTACGAACTCCTACTCAACATGCGAACGTGGGGATTACAAAGGACGGACAGTTGGCTGTCACCACCGCCGCCTACCACCTCAACCGTGGCATGCCGACATATCCGAAGGTTCCCTCGCACCCGGACACCACGTCCGCATACTAAGGAGCTACCTACGTCCCCCCAGGACTCCCACCCTACGGATGGACGAGCTAGAACATAGGCAAACCCGAAGGCACATCGAACCGCTATTCCTCTCCTATAATCTAATCTAAACAAGTAAAACATATGAACGATGAAGAACAATGTAGAACACGATGAACAACTCTCACAAGAACTATGGCCTAGTTATTGATCATAGAATATATCGTGTACTAGACTATACTCTAGTTCATATGCATGACTATATAAATGTAATGAGAACTTGACTAAGGAAGAACGCTCCATAGATTTATACCAAAGATGTAGCTTTTTCTTCCTGGAGACAAACTCTCCAAGTAGCTTTGCCTAGCTCCAAATGACTAACACTAATGCTAAAGAACAAGTGTGAGGTGTAGAGATGGCTCCAAATGGTGTGTGTGAAGGTGGGGGGCCTCTCCTCTTCATTTATAGCCCCCAGAAGGCGGTTCGGGGTAGTGGTGTAAAATCACCAAAGAAAACCGTCATCCCCCAGATGGAAAGAGGCAACCGCCTTTGGCCGGGCCCACCTGGCGGCAGGGTGGGCGCGCGCGCCCCAGGCGCGCTCGCGCCTGGTTGGCGCCGCCCCCTGACCGCCTTTGGCAGGTGGGCCTGGGCCGCCATCTGGGTCTTGTCCATGTTGGTGCTTTTGGCCCAATTCGACCCCAGGTGGCCTACTTGCTCTCGAGCTTGTTTTACGCCTTCCGAAAAGCGTACTTTATTTCGAAAATTCCTGTACTTGGTATATATTCTGCAAAACAATATTTCTTCCAAGCACAGGTGGAACTAGGTCATTAGTAAAGATATATGTGACATAAAATATTTATTTCCCCCATAGTGACCTATAGTTGGTGGGTATAAAACCGACTTAAGGACCGCCAACAAGATCCCCCAAGCTTACCCCTTGCTCGTCCCGAGCAAGTCTTTGCTTTGGGTTGTTGATCGAGGTTGCTACGATGCCGATTATATCTCAAGTGTACAAGCTAGAAGAGAGCATTCTACTTGCTATTTGGATAAATCGGCAATTGTATCTACTCTATGATTCCTGATGGAGTGGGGCTTCTAGTTTTCTCAAGTCTTGGGCGATTGCAAAATAGAACAGTTCCAAAGACCGGTGCTTTTCATTCGTCCCAAGATCAACTTTCAGTCCGGAGGTTTTGTAAGTTTTTATAAATAAACCAAGTTCCTCAAATGACCCACTCGATCGCTCAAAAGTGTATAGAGACCTCACCAAAGGCATTTTTAATTTGCCTTCTTCCTACCACTAAAGCTGAGAGTGGAGTTTTGGGTAGGTATGTAAGTGGGCATACTTGTATCACATATGTTGTAAGGTCAAGGATTGAACCTTACGGAGATTAAGCTATACACCTTGATTGAGATGTGCAAGTGTGTGGATGGAATAGAAGATGATTCCTAATCTTTGTGTTATTTTTGGGTCTCCATGCATCATGACATGCTCTCTTTTATTGATGAATGAGATGAAGAAAAGATGGGCTATCAAGGAACAACTAAATTTATTCTCTCTTTTTTTTTGAACGGGGATCTAAGATGTTTCCCGTTTGCCTATAAGAGAGATAAATCTAACTATAACAATCCCTTTCTTTCTCTTTTTTTTTCTCTTTCTTTTCTCTCACTCTTTTTTTCTCACTAAGAACATAGCCCAAAAATTTATTGATGGAAATGATGTGGTGGAGAGATGTCATGATGAACAATGCATGGAGAAATTTTGCAAACTACAAGAGAGGGTTGCGCGATCCTCAGGGTAAGGGTCGGCATTTTTATTTGGTGGAAAGAATGGTGCGCAACTCTTAGTGTAAGAGTCGGCGGATGGTGAAGGGTGCATGTTTTGCTCAACTCTCAGTGGAAGAGTTGGCTTTTATTTGGTGGGTGCAAGTGGATCTCAATCATGGGTGTAGAGTCATAATCTCACGTCGGTAACAATCCGACCGAACTCAATGTACGAACAAGTAGCGTATGAAGGTTTTTTTCTATGGATGGATCATATGGCTCGTGGGTATTCCGCGATCACCGAGGAACTATTGTTTTTGAAAATTTTAAAACAAGACTCCGGACTTGGTTTTCTCAAAGGGACGTTTCATTGCTTTGTGGTCTAAGTCACTATATCATATCACGCAATAACCTAGATGAGAGTAATTGTATGCAACCCACTAAATCAAGTTTTAGAGCATGATAATGTAAAGCCGATAAACCCAAATATTAGAGAAAACTCTATTCTAGACAAGTACAAACGAGACATAAAACAGAGCAACCAATCATTTCAACATGGGTAGAACTAAACATTTCATGGCACATATATGGAATGGAATTATAAAAGTAAATATTTTTTTTGAATTTTCCAATGCAAGAAACTTGAATTTAAACATGCTAAAAAAAATAAATTTATGAGAAATTAAATATGCAATACAGGTACCTCAATGGGGGTCCTCCCCCAAGCTTATCCTGAAGCTCATGGCCCAGGGTTGTATCCCTGGGACCTCCAATAGGCCCTCTGCTCCTCCTGCTGGATGCGGAGGCTCTCGGCGAGAGCGTCGAACCTCTGCCCGTCTTTGCCGCCGCCGCCACCGGGTCGTTGGATCGCATGAAGCCACCCGGGTGTTCCTGATGTCGTTCGTCTAGATCTGCACCTGTCCAATGCGGGCGTTGATTGAGGCCAACGTCGGCTCCTCGCAGGTGGTGGCGAGTCGACGATGTACCGCCTCGCGCTCCCACTCGTCGGTCCCTGCCTCGGACCATGCCCTCTCAGCGGTCTGTGCCGGCTGGGGGTACTGCTCCCATCCCGAGTAGCCTGCGTAGCCCTGGTAGGCCTCCCATCCACCATAGCCATATGTTAACACCAGAATTTGGTCAGGGATATGACAGGTGGGCCTACGAGCGAGCGAGAGGGCGATTCGGCAAATACATATGCGGTCGGCTAATTTCCGATTGTTCGGCAAATGATCAAGCGGTCGGCAACGGCTTCATTTGAAGGCGAAAGAAGGAAAGAGGAAGGCGACCGAAAGGGAAGGAGTCGTGATAGTCAAGGACTCCGATTATGGTTAGAGTTAACATATTTGTATCTTTCCAATTTTGTTTAGACAGTTCGTAAGTGCTTAGGACTCATGTTACGTCCCGGGGTATAAATATAAACCCTCGACCATTGTAATAAGGGTTCACAACCAAATCAATACAACCGGCTACGTGCCACCCTTCGAGTCCTTTAGTCGTGTCGTCGAGTTCTTCGAGAGGGCCAATCGATCCGTCGACCTCCGTAAGTCCCGCAACCTTGCTATCATGTCTAGTATCGTGCGGCGGATTTAGATTATGATGCAAGTAGTCTCATCCGTTTTGCTTAGTATCGTGCGGCGGATTTAAGCTTAATGATGGGAAGTTTTTGCTTGTGCCTTGTATCGTGCGGCGGATTAAGACATGAGTAAAGATAGTTATCGGCTCTCTTAGATTTGGCAAGATCTAATAGATTCATTAAGTTATCACGTGTTGCATATTTTATTTAATGTTTATTTATTTGCAACACTCTTTTGCCCAATCTAGATTGATGCTCTTTTCGGCTTTTTGGTCATAATCTCATGTTTATTCGATATCAAGTAGATCAATTTCATATAGCCGAATTAGATCGATCTAGATTGTTACGTGTTGTGGGTTCATTCACGTTAGATGTAGATAAGCCTTGACGGGGCCGGGTACCGTGCGGCGAATGCGGGTCTTTGGGTTACTCTAGAGCTAGTCATCCGGTGGACTAGAGATCGGTTTAATCTGATAGGTTCCTTTTACATGTTACTTGTTTGTTCCTTCTTCATGGACCCCGATTCGGCAATCTTGCCGATACGGTTATGCTTATACATGTAGCGAGTATTTATAGATCTGTTAGGTAATTACGTGCTTTTAGCTCTTTACTGTTAGATTGTATCATGTGGTGGATTGATCTGGTAGTAAGGGGTGGTGTAAATTCATAGCGAGTGGTATCATGCGGTGGATTAGCTTGCTTGGGTTTATGCTCGACGGGTTTGTGAAGGCTAGACGTGCGGCAGACTAGTTGGAGTAGCCTATGCATGTGTTGTTTAGTAGATTTATATTTATAAGTTACTTATCCTTAATTATTAGTGCTTGATGATGTTTTAAACCGAGATGTAGTTTGATATGCTTTGATGATTTAATCTTGTTCAAACATGTCTTCGTTTACACGCATTCGGCGGTTCGGCTTTATTCATGTCGGTCATATCATATTAGCCGAATGAATTGCAAACTTGTTGGCGATAGCTTCTATAGCTATGTGTCGTCGTAAGTGGCTTCGTGGCCGTAAAGATGGAACTGTCTGCGGTCTCACCCGGACGTTCCGGTTATGATCTTACCGTTTTATCCCTTGTCGACTTTCAGGTCAAATCGACTGGCACGCTTCCGGATTCAGACGCCCGGGCACCCGATTGAAGCTAGGCTTTCCGGCTTGCTGTGTGTGAGACACAGTGCGCCACATTTTGTGTCAACACACTTTTTGGCACGCCCAGTGGGACCACTTTTCAGTCTAGGATGGGATCGGAAATTGACAACAGTCACGTTCTGAACGTGACCATGGACGAACTGCAGCCAGAGCAACGCCAGATGGTAGAGCAAGCAATGGAACAGTATCAACAGAAATGTCTGATGTCTTTTTCCAAGAACAAGAGTGGCAGAGTGATCGTCAAGCAATCACTGCCACGCGTTCTTCTCGGGGTCGGCCGATAGTACTGACGAGGAGGAGATGTAGAGGGTAGTTGGAGTCATCTACAAAGCTGTGGGAGACACTATGTTGAATCACAACACAGCTTTTCTGGGCACCTTCCGCAAAATCATGGTTGATACTTTTGGTCCAGCAGTTGACAAGCGCTTTGAAGAAAGATTTGGAGAGTTTGTTGGCCGGTGCTCTTCAACACTCGGCAATCTTCGGGGAAGCCAAGCTGGAGGAGGAGAGATGATCGGCACTAGCAAGGATGGGGCCATTTATGATGAAAAGGAAAAAGCCTCCGTGACCGAGCAGCAAACTCATGGTCAAGTAACTTTTGGTGCAACAACGGATATACCCGCATCCGCTACAAGATCTCCCCGAGTGGCAAATAGATTGCGAAGAGTATCTATGGAGATGGGTACAATGAATTTACGATTACGTGCTCGAGTGCTTTGCCGAATCCGGGATATAGGAGTGCATCGGGAGTACCTTCTAGGAGACAGGGAGCACAAGATGCAAATGATGTCCTCCTAAGCGGAATGGCGATATGATGCGAGAATCAATTCGGCTTGAAACCAAAGCATCGGACATATGCATACAAATCTCCTTTCCCGAGTGGTACAATAGGGTAGCTCTTCCACCAAGAGTTAAGCCACCAACGGATTTGACCAAGTTCTCTCGGTCGGGGATGACACCCGAGTACCATTGAGCATATCGAATATCGATGCAACTTGGAGAAGCCGCTACGATGAAGCTTGGAGGATTAGATATTTTCCTATGTCTCAGGACGGGCTTTCACATGGTTTGCATCGCGGCCGGCTAATTCCATTGGTACATGGGCGAATTGGAGCAAAAGTTCCATGCATACTTTTATACGGAACCAATGAGAAGAAGATGGTTGATCTTTGGGCTATGAGGATGAAGACTACCGAGACACCAATGGAGTATCTTCGTAGATTCGAGAAGCGAAGAACATGTGCTATTCTCTCGACTATTCCCGATGATCAACTCGCACAATTGGTCATTGGGTGCGGGCATGCCGCCACATATCGTAGACAAGCTATTTGGCATGGAGTTTGAAGACCTTGGACACTTGCACAAAAGTTGACAAGAATGAGCAATCAAGCCCAAGGGTTTAGAAGAGATGCTCGTTTTCGAAGAACAATGCAACTATTGACATGTATCGGGGATTTCTAGAAGAAGCATCTCGAATATGAAGATGAAGATGAAGTAGCCGCTGCAGAGTTGAACTGGACAAAAGAGCCTACTTTGGTCACTATCGATGGGTGAAGCAAGAAAAGGATCTTATGATTTTGATGTCGGTAAAGAAGCGGATAAGCTCTTTTTGTATCTAATTCGAGGGACGCATCAAGCTGCCCGTAAGGACATCCTATGCCGCGCCCAAGGGGTAAAGGATAAGAAGTACTGTGGGTTTCATGATACAAGTTCTCATCATATCAATGATTGCCGAGTGTCCAGAGTAAAGATTCAGAAAGCTATTCAAGATGGACACTTGAGATTTGATGGCAAGATGAAAGTAGACAAAAACCCGTTCCCTCAGAACATGGTCTCTTTCTCTATAGGCATGGTTGATTGTTGATGTCTATTAAGTGCAACTGAAATAAAGAAGGTTCTCGCGCCTGACGAATATATCATCGTAGCATTTTAACCGGAGTAATCCAGGTATCGTTATTTATATTTTTACCACCGGGAAGGGATTGCACTGGATAATGAGTGATGAGCAATGCACATGCGATAATGAAGAGCTTAACCTTGTCTCGTATCGATCATCTCATACGGGGTAAGTGTCACATAAAATATAGGAATGAATGATAAATGACATAAGATAAATGAGAGCATTCACCACATAAAATAATAGTAATAAGCCATCTCAACTTAGCACTCTAAGCTTATAACACTAGCATGGACTAGGACGATCTAGGGTATAATCCTATGTTATTCTAACTATAAAGTCAAAGCATACAATGATTAGTGCAAGAACATCTAGCAATCATGGCGGGAAAAGGTTACATCTATGCATAGTGATATTACCGTAAAAGACAAGAGACATAGCAATGACTTCAATGTAATAGGTTTGTTACGCTAGACCTATACTCGGAGAAGGGCTACAAAGGACTCAACAGATCACACTCCCGCGATCTACCTCACGATCCGGAATATAGGGTGCAATCGCAGATAAATACGGTATAGGCACCATGCCTACACAATATCTACCACTCACCCATTGGCCTAATGAGCAAGCGCTATACGATCCTATGCATAAACATAATTCTAGTCCAACTATGCTAAACATATAATCAAAGTAAACTAAGAACAATATAATTGAGAACATAATCAAATAGAGTAAAGTCAAGTCTCGATATAATAGAATAGAATAAAGTACTACTCATAGTATCACGATCAATGATGAATATTACAAGAATGTAGAGGGGAATTACCAAGAACTCCGAGATCCGGACTCCAAGCTAGGCTTGATTCCCTCTAGATCTATTCCTATGTAGCTATGCTACTAAACTATGGAGCTCTAATTGAGATGGTGGCTCGGCTTCTCGAATTCGATGAGAGAATGAACTCTTGAATGAATTAGGGTTTCACCCGAGGGGCCGGGGGCTCGAATATATAGTCCCCTAGGATTAACCACGGCCCTCGGATCAAACCGACCTAAATGGACGATAATTATTCATCCTCAAAGGCGGTGGAGGCGGGATCCACGAGACTCCACCGATTGGTGGAGGTGGGAGTCGGCCGACTCCCCTGGGTCGGCCGACCGCCACCCGCCAGGGCCCCCGGCTTCCGGGGTTTGCCTTCTCGGAGTCTTCTAGATTATACAATTTTACCCGTTCGGTCTTTATCTCTATGTAATCATGACATGTGGGCCTCCTTTGGTTCTCTTTCGATAACCCCCTATGCAGAAATAGAAAATCACCAAAACTCGTGGAATTGGGCCGTTGTAACCCCTTTATCTAACAAAGTGAACTCATATTAGTCCTTTCTCTTCTTTGCCGTTGACGGTATAAAATTGATACTTAACGACCGTCAACATTGATGCCGATGAATCCAAGGAAAAAGGGAAAGATGAAGGTTCGACCTCGAAAGAGCCAAGGAGAGTGGTGCTTGTTGATCCCGATCGGCAAGTTACCAAGGAAGAAGTGTAACAAGTACGGTTCGAAATAGCCGAACGAGAAGGGTCAAACTTCGGATGCGGCTAAGGGAAATTGCCGAATACACGCCGAGCCAAAGCGCAGAGTTACAAAGACGACACTTGTTGAATAAGTGGCAAAGGGAAAAGAAGATGGAGTATGATGAGGAGCGGAGTACATTGAAGAGGAACGCAGATTCATGGCGAGCATCGAAGATATGAGCGTAAGTACGCCGAAGAGAACAGGAAGAGCACATGAGGGAGCAAGAGCGGTCACATTGGGACCGTTCCTTCTTGATTCATGTTGGAATGAAGGCTTGAAGTTGCTGCTAAAAACAATTGCCCCGAATGCGGTGATCAATATTCGAGTATAGGCAATCTCGAGTCAACCGCCGTCCCGTCCATGATAGACTTGGAATAAGGATTCCGAGGACGATCGGCGCATAAAAATGAATAATTTTGATGGACATCGAGAGGAAAAGATTTGCGAGATCAAGCTTGGGCTCATAGCAATGTTCATAATGCGAGAGGAAAGCTCATACGGGTGGCAAAGAGGACAATGGTGCCCTCCGGTCTCGCGGGAAAAGCCGGAAGAGAAGAGTTCAGCGTTTGAGGAATCAAGAGCCGAAGGAGAATTAGAAAAGAAACCAAAGTGTGGCGTCCTAAGAAAAAGGATGATGGACGGGGTCCTTCGGCCGATACTAACATGGTGTTCTTTATCCCATTGGAGTTTAGAGCTCCCGAAGATCAAGAAGTTCAAGATGAAGTGTACTCGACTTTGATGAAACCGAATGCCGAGACCTCGATGGCTCAACTTGTGTTGACTCGGCAAGCAATCTTTGACAAGCCGGTTAAAAACCGTCATCTCGAAACCATTATACCCGAAGGGATATGTCAATGGCAAACCTTTAACCAAGATGCTTGTTGATGGAGGGGCTGCTATCAATATTATGCCCTATGCTACTTTCGAAAGCTTGGTATGACAAGTGAGGATTTGTTGCGGTGACATGATCCTTAGAGATTTTTCTTGGCAATGCTTCGATACTCGTGGAGCGACATGTGGAACTGATGATTGGATCCAAGACTTTGATCACTACTTTCTTTGTCATTGATGGCAAGGGGGCATATAGCATGCTTCTGGGAAGGGATTGGATCCATGCTAATTGTTGTGTACCCTCAACTATGCATCAAATTCTTATTCAGTGGATAGGAGATGATGTAGAGGTTGTTCAAGCTGATGATTCGGAGTGTTGCCACTTCCGAGCCTCGCTTATTGGGAATATGATGGACAAGACTCGCCTTTCGGGTAAGAAATGGAAAGAAGGTCCCGTCAATGTGTTCGACAGAGATCAACGACCGATCCAAGCGATCGGCTCGACGGAACTTTTAATGGGCAATCCAATCGATGGCAACAAAGGCAACCGGGTCGTGGTTTCATGTCGGCCGACAAGTTAGAAGAGATCGATGTTGGTGATAGCACAAAGTCAAGGCCGATGTATATCGGTGCAAATTTAGACCCGAATATAAGTTGAAATTAGTAGAGTTCTTTGAAAGAGTTTAAAGATTGTTTTGCTTGGGATTACACAGAGATGCCCGGCTTGGATCGATCAATTGTTGAGCATAAATTGCCTATAAAACCTGGGTTTCGTCCTTTCAAACAACCTCCACGAAAAATTTATAAAGAAGAGGTATTGGCCGATGTAAAGAAAGAAGTTGAAAGACTGATTGAAGCAAACTTTATTCGGCCATGCGGTATGCGAGTGGATTTCAAACATAGTACTGTCTACAAAAAGAATGGAAAGATGAGAGTATGCATAGATTTCGAGATCTCAACAAAGCTACTCCCATGGATGGTTACCCAATGCTAGTTGCCGATTTACTAGTGGATGCAGCAGGGTATGAAGTCATCGGCTTTATGGATGGCAATGCCGGCTACAATCGATTTTCATGGCAATTGAAGATATTGCAAAAACTGCATTCGATGTCCTGGTCATATTGGATTATTTGAATGGATAGTGATGACATTTGTATTGAAAAATGTTGGTGCAACTTATCGTAGAGCCATGAATTATATCTTTCATGAGTTAATCGGCAAGATTGTAGAAATTTACATTGATGATGTGGTGGTCAAATCCGAAACCATGAAGAACATTTAGCCGATTTAAGGAAGACTTTGGAGTGCACAAGGAAACATGGTTTAAAGATGAACCCAAATAAGTGTGCTTTTGGAGTCTCGGTTTGGTGAGTTCTTGGGGTTCTTGATCCACAAAGGAGGGATAGAAGTTGGAAAAAGAGCATGGAAGCAATAGACAAAATTGTGCCCCCAACTAACCTTACGAGTTGCAATCGTTCTTTAGGCAAGATCAATTTCGTGAGAAGATTCATATCCAATTTATCGAGAGAGTATTGCCTTTCTCTCCATTGTTGAAGCTCAAGAAGGATCGAAAATTTGTATGGGGTGACATACAAAGAAAAGGCTTTTGATGAGATCAAGCAATATATGAAGGCACCACCAGTGTTGGTACCTCCACAACTTGAGAAGCCTTTCAAATCGTATGTGGCGGCCGATAGCCTAACAATAGGATCGGCCCTTATGCAAGAGTTTGATGGAAAAGAGAGGGCAATAGTTTACCTTAGCCGAAAACTAGATCCCGAAACAAGGTATTCGGCTATAGAAAAACTCGTTTGTGTGTTTATTACTCATGCACCAAATTTCGGCACTATTTGTTAAATGCCGAATGTGTGGTGATATCTAGTTTTGATGTAATTAAACACATGTTGTCAATGCCGATTTTAAATGGAAGAATCGGCAAATGGGTATTAGCACGCGTCGAGTTTAATTTAAAGTATGAGTCGGCAAAAGCGGTGAAAGGACGGGTAATTGCCGATTTTATTACTCAACATCGTGATTTATCTGCTTGATATGGTTAACATTGCCCCATGGGCATTATTTTTTGATGGATCATCATGTGACAAAGGTGGTGGTCTTGGTATTCTTTTGGTATCCCCACGTGAAAAGACATTTGAGTTTGCTTTTTCAATTGAATATCCTGTCACTAACAATCAAGCGAGTATGAGGCTTTGCTTAGAGGGCTTCATTTAATAGAAGTGAAGGCCGTTGTTCTTGTTGAAGTATTTGGTGACTCGAATTGGTGATCAATCAATTGACGGGGCAATATGAATGCAAAAACGATATATTGCAAGAATATCATGAACAATGTCGGGAACTTTTGAAGAGCTTTTCGAGTTGTGACTTTGCATCATATACCCGAGCACAATGGAGAAGCAAATAGATTAGCTCAAGCTGCTTCTGGATATCGGAAAAATCATGAAGTCTATGTAGCAGAAGAAGGTACTTTCAATTTTGATCGGATAAATGATGACTGGAGAAGTGACATTACTAGTTATCTGAAAGACCCATCTCAAAAAGTTTCCCGAAGGCTCAGGTATAAGGCCCTTAAATTCGTACTTCTTGATGATCAGTTGTACCACAAATCTATAGATGGAGTGTTGCTCAAGTGCTTGAGTCAAGAAGAGGCTAAGAAGATTATGTTTGAAGTTCATGAAGGAGCTTGTGGTGCACATCGGTCGGCCTACCAAATGAAGTGGATAATCGAAGGACGGGTACTTTTGGCCGACTATGTTGGAGGATTGCTTTGAATATTACAAAGGGTGTCGAGATTGTCGATATTTGGTAATGTTCAAAGAGCACTGCATCTTCTCGAACCCAATAATCAAACCATGGCCGTTTAGAGGATGGGGCATAGATTTAATTGGACAGATTAATCCTCCATCCGAGTAAAGGACACAAGTTTATATTATTAGCTACGATTATTTTACCAAGTGGGTTGAAGCTATCCCTTTGAAAACAATCACATCGAAAAATATGGTCGGTTTGTCAAAGAGCATATAATTCATAGGTTTGGAATCCCATAGACCATTACAACTCGATCGGGGACTCGGTTCACTTCTTCGAGTTTTGTGACTTTGCCGAAAGCATGGGAATAAGGCTATAATTCTTCTCCTTATTATGCACAAGCCAATGGCCAAGCGAGGCATCAAATAAAATCATGATCAAAATCATCCGAAGAAGATCAATGAGAAGCCAAGAAAGTGGCACTTGGTCCTTAATGAAGCATTATGGGCTTACCGAATGGCTTGCCATGGATCCACACAAGCATCTCCATATGAGTTAGTTTATGGACATAATCTTTGTGATGCCTTGGGAGTTGCAATCGGGATCAAGGAGAGTTGAATTGCAAAAGGATTTGACGAATAAAGATTATAAGTATTTGATGATGGATGAATTGGAAGATTTGCATTTGATTCGTCTTAAAGCTTTGGAAAACATTGAGAAGAATAAAATGCGCGTTGCCAAATACTACAACAAGAAAGTTAAAATTAAGCAATTTGCGAAAGGAGAATTGGTTTGGAAAACGATATTGCCAATTGGCACAAAGGACAAGATATTTGGCAAATGGTCACCAAATTGGGAAGGACCTTTTCGGGTTGTCGGTTGTGCGCTGGTAATGCGTATATATTGAAAACGCTATTTGGAGAAGAACTTACTAGAGCCATCAATGGCAGATACCTTAAGAAGTTTTATCCAAGTGTCGAAGTTGGATCTTAATTGCGACTATGACGTAAACGTGGTAGCCGATTGAATAAAAATCGCCTTCAGAACAAAGGAAAGAAGTTGGAGAAAAATAGCCGATATTATTGTATCGCCTCTAGTGCAAAAATAGCCGATATCGTGTGTATCGTCTTGAATGTAAAATAGCCGATGCGGTTGTATCGCCTTTAGCCAAATTTTTTAAGAATATAAATGAACGGTTTTATCTATCAACTGGTAGGTTTATCGGGAGAAGATAAAGGGAATTGAAGGGCTATGCTACAAAACGTCAAGTCATGGTGCAGTGCCAAGATCGAATCGGTTAAGATGACGTCATGCACTCGGGAAAATATCGTTCGGGAAGAATGTTGCAGTCGAGATCTAACTAAGGAATAAGGAAAAATTCACAAGAACAAACACAATCGCTAAAACGCCATTTCAGCTAAGACAAGCGAAAGCAAGGAGGAGACCAACATTCTTCATTAAAAGTTTTATTTTTACAACCCGCGCCAGCCCTAATACAAGCTACTCCTCTTCCTCGGTGAAGAGCTTGTTGAGGACGGACTCCGGGTTGGTGGCGTTGGCCATGGTGTCGGCGTGGTCGTCGTACGCCGCCAGGAGACCCTCGATGCCATCAACCTCGTGGGGAAGACCACCCCGGAAGCCGACCGGCATGGGAGCATAGTCGTCCCCGGTCCAGGACGACATCCCCGCCAAGCCAAGGGAGGTGCCAAGGCGCACACCATGAAGGGCCGCCCGATCAATCGATCGAGCACCGCCTCCGACGATCCGCCACGGTCGGTCCCCGGCGTTCACCCGATCGGCCACCCTCGTCGCCGCCACCTTCGGGCGGTTGAGTTCATTGGAGAGATCTGCAAAACACAAGACAGACCCATGAATAAACAGATCGGGAAGAACGGGAATCAAAGCAATGATTGTAGAGCAAGTACTGGTGATGGCCTCGCTCAGCTGCCGGCAGTTGTCCTCCCATTCCAGCTGGGCGATCCCGAACTTCTTGGTTTCTTCACCAAGAAGCTCCCGCGCCTCGTCTCTCTCGCGGCGGTAGGCGTCGGTGTCGTAGCGGGTGTACGCCGGGATCTCCTCGTCGTTCCTATCCCATATAGGGCAGTACGAGCTGCCGGAGGAGGACCCCAACGAGGCCGAGCGGCGGCCGCGCCGGAGCGGAGCGGAGTCGGGCGGAGCAGGGCCGGAGCGTGGAAGCGAGCACTGCCGCGGCCGCCGCGGGCCGGCGCCCGAGAAGCGCCATTGGCCGGTCCGATCCTCGCCGTCCTACAAGGCAAGGTGCAATCAAGATCGGCTATATATATATAAAAAACGCCGGCATAGAGAAGTTGTTTCATTACGAGATGGCGGCCACCACGGCTACTTCCTCCGCCGCATCCGCCGCGGGAGCGGAGCGGTAGCGGGAGGAGGAGTGTGAGTGCCGGCCGGCGACTCGCCTCCGGAAGTTGGCGGCGTAGTCGCCGGCGACCCAGGTACCCCGAAACAAAAATCAAGGAAGTGAATAACCGCAAGGGGCAAGGCCCAGATCGGGTGAAAGGAAACAAGATCTGTGGCAACTCGACTCGAAGAGATGAAGATTTCTTACCGCCGGCGCCGGGCATTGCTTCCTTCCACCTCGTTCTCGGCCAGGCGCTTGCCGCGATCGCCGCCGCTCGCCATTGGTGGTGATGGGGTTTTTTGGGCTTGAAGGCGGAGAGGAAGTGGAAGAGATTGGAGATGGCAACTGATTGGCGTGGTGATGATGGGAGCCGAGTGGCTCTATTTATGAATGTTGGGAGCCGTGGCGGAACTCCGGGAAAACCAATCGACAGTTATTAGGGTTTTCACACTTACGTGGGCCGGTATTGAGTTGGGCCAAGCCCATTACGTGGTCAATTCGGTTACCGGACGCGGTCGGCTAAAAAGCTGAAATGGGAATCATTCGGCTAAAAGTATGTACTTGAGCCTACGGCGATTATGTTCAACGATTTGCACAAGTGTGAGTATAGTCATACTCGGACAAAGAATGATAACGAAGCGAGAAGAAAGAGAAAAACAAAATATTAAATCAAAAGGAATAAAATGTTGAAGAAGTATGGTACATTCGAGCATAATATTTACATATGTCATCATACAAGCCGAGGTTTATACACTCAAATAAGAGTTAATGACATTCGGGGCGCGTCGTCTTGATTTTGTTGACCTCGTCAAGGGCTCTCTTGTCTTCAACTTCGATTTTGGATCTGCAGCGACCGCTCTTGATTTGCTTGGTCTCTCTGACAAGAGAGCTTATTTTGGACTTAGCCGAATCAAGAGGTGGCAGAGTAGCAAGTTTGGCCTCATGAGATTGAATGTTGGCATCCAATTGAGCCAACTGAGCTGCCAGTTTGATCCTCTCATCTCTCATGCTCTGCAATTCTGGCTCCAAGGTATTCCAAGACTGTTTGGCTGACTTGAATTCAGAGTAGAGCTCCTTAACTTGCTGTTCTCTGGTTGCCTTGTCGGTTTCCAAAACAGCCTTGTCAGATGTATTTTTGTATGCTCTCTTGACGACAGCAAAGTGGTCATCAAGATGGGACAAGGCGTTTATGGCATCCTTAAGATCGAAGGGAGCTCTTGGCCAATTGGCTCGCTATTTCCCTTATCTTGTCGATTCTCGAGTCAAGTCAACAATGTCCTTCTCTAAGAATGAGATTATGTCCTTCAATTTAGCCTCGACTCTCGATGATAATTGCCGATTAGAGGAGACTTCATCATCATCGGCAAATTCTTGACAAATGAGGGAAAAACTGGCATGTTGAAGAGCGTGTCCGATAACGAAGAAAATTTATTAGCCGAATGACTTAGTTCAAATTGGGAATGACGAGAAAGATCAAGATAATACCTCTTCGGCAAAAACCCGATCAATAGCCTCCGAGTAGCATCAAGACTCGAGTGACCCGATACGATTCTTTGCTTCATGGATAGCAGTTTCATGACTTGTTGATATATCTTGAATTGCCGAAGGGGTTGAATCCGTGCGTCTTGAAGAAGAATTTTTTCTCGTTGCTTCTCCCGGGCCGATGAAGAGGAATGCCTGTTTCTATTTCTATTTGTTCATCAACTCGATGAGAAGGAATTTCTTACATTGCTTCTCCCCTCGTTCACCCGCTTGGTCATCATCAGTGAGGAGAAGTTTCTTCTTGTTCCTCCTTGATATTCTCGGGTCAAATATAAGTAAGGTCGATGTGTAAACAAAAAGATGAGAATAACAAAGTGCGAGATGCATACCAAGGATCTTTGGTAGGCTCATTGGCATTTGCTTGGCCATGAGGCTCCAGGGAGAATTCTCCAAGATCACTACCCCGCCCGGGACTTTGAGGGTTGACCTGTACTGTGCCGAAAGATAGTGATGAATGCAAACATATTTGCAGATAGAAAATAAGGGATCAAAAGCATTCATACCTGAGGGAGTGGCTTGACCTTCTTTGATCTTGTTTTCTTGGGGATTGCGGTGTCCTTGATGGGGGAGGAAGGAGTTTTTCTTTTGAGGTCCTTCAGGAGCACTGTGTCATCAGCAGGTGTTTTGTTAAAAACTGCTAAACTTGGAGCATCGTGCCCCAGAGTAGCATTAGGGCCAGGTTGCCAGTATTGAGCCTCTGGAGGGCTTGGAGGGCATTATCCATTCAAAAGGATGTTTAGATACAGAGCAGAAGCATGAAATGAAAAGTAGCCATAAGAGTGTACCTCATCATCGAAGTGAATGAAGGCATTAAAACTTGGCATAGAGGATGGACTTGTGCTCTAAAAATGTGAGAGCGCCATTCTTTCCACCAAAGAGTGAATGAAGGATGAGTGGCTTCAATTATCACGAGAGGATTAGGTTCATATACCTAAGCTTACATCCAAGATTGAAGACTTTGTTGGCCTCGGTAATGTTTAGCAATGACTCCACAGGGTCGATGATGCTTGAAAAGTATGGCCTTGGGGGCAATTGACCAAGTCCAAGCACGGCCACCATGTTTGGGTTGTAAAATTCATAAGTTGAACTTATCAAATTTTACATGATGAAATTCTCGCGGTAGAGCACGGGTCGATGAAAGAATTAAAGATATCCCCGGAATCATCATCTATGCAGCCAGCTCATAACTAAATCTACGGGGAGAGTTAAATTTTCATTCTCTCGTAGGGAAACCGGATTACGTGGTTGAAACCCTTGTAGAAGATCTTAAAAAGGTGGCCAAGGTCTAGATCAATGACGATGGAAGATGCGGCTTCCCCATATGTCCGACGGATTTATATCGGATCTTCACCTTCGGATAGTTGATTGAAGGAAAATTCAGGTTATGGAGATCAACGAAACTATCGATGCATATACGATTGCGGCCACATTTGGACAAGCCACCACGGGCCATTGACGCGGAGATTTCACCGCCACGCATTTGAGCAATGATCGATGCATCATGTGGTAAAAAGCTCCTAAGAGATACTTGCCCAAAGGGATCAATTTGCTGCAGCTAGATCTTCACCATCACTATGTGGTTCAAAGTGGGCTCATTAGATTTACCACGGAAAATGAATCTGCACGGCCACATGTTCATGAAAGCCCCGTATTCTTTATCGATACGGTGCGGTCGAGGCATAAGCCCGAATATATGTGGTCCAACCTCCTCCCCGATTTGACCGACCTTTGTGTACCGGTGCCTTTGAATTTGAAAGGGTATGTTGGCTTGGTTATGTTTAGTCCGGTCATCATGAAGATATCGATAAAGTAATCGACATTGGGCCGTGACCAAAGATGAATGCATTGATGGCATCGGACCAAAAGTGAGAAGCGGCTATCAGGAGGGAATCATTCCTTGGCATGTCAGCTAAAGAAAGCTCCAAGCAGTGCTGAATATCTTGTGATTCCCAGAAGTCACTATTCCCCGGACCGCATCCTACGGTACCAATCACGCCATCCTGTGATTGAGGGAAGGGGCCAAGTTTTGAAAGTGTTCGGCCATCTATTTGGGGGAGCAATCTTAGATTTAAATGGGATCCTCAAAGTCTCTTTTTCAATAAATTCCCTCGGATTAGAGTCTCCCCGTGGGCCAAGATAAAATGATCCGGGATGAGCAAGATTGGAGATTAAAATCTCGTTCTTCATTTCCTTTAAAGAAGTGGAGCGGTTGAATCAAGAACACATCTGAGAACTAATTCAGGAGAATTGCCGAATGGGTAAAAGCGAGTAGGGTTACCTCTAGAAGCTCCTCTTGAGTGCATGTTGCCATGATGGAGCTGGTTGAAGTCTCCGTCGCCATTGAAGACAAGCTGACAAGCACGGATCTCAAGTGGCGGCTGCGGGCGTCGGCGGCGCCGACCTAGGCAAAAGGCGGCCGGTCAATCAATTTCGAAATAAAATCCTTTTATCTCAAAATTGAGGGGGCATGTGTTAACACCGAATTTGGTCGGGGATATGACAGGTGGGCCTACGAAAGCGACGAGAGGGCGATTCGGCAAATACATATGCGGTCGGCTAATTTCCGATTGTTCGGCAAATGATCAAGCGGTCGGCAACGGCTTCATTTGAAGGTGAAAGAAGGAAAGAGGAAGGCGACCGAAAGGGAAGGAGTCGTGATAGTCAAGGACTCCGATTATGGTTAGAGTTAACATATTTGTATCTTTCCAATTTTGTTTAGACAGGTTCATAAGTGCTTAGGACTCATGTTACGTCCGGGGTATAAATATAAACCCTCGACCATTGTAATAAGGGTTCACAACCAAATCAATACAACCGGCTACGTGCCACCCTTCGAGTCCTTTAGTCGTGTCGTCGAGTTCTTCGAGAGGGCCAATCGATCCGTCGACCTCCGTAAGTCCCGCAACCTTGCTATCATGTCTAGTATCGTGCGGCGGATTTAGATTATGATGCAAGTAGTCTCATCCGTTTTGCTTAGTATCGTGCGGCGGATTTAAGCTTAATGATGGGAAGTTTTTGCTTGTGCCTTGTATCGTGCGGCGGATTAAGACATGAGTAAAGATAGTTATCGGCTCTCTTAGATTTGGCAAGATCTAATAGATTCATTAAGTTATCACGTGTTGCATATTTTATTTAATGTTTATTTATTTGCAACACTCTTTTGCCCAATCTAGATTGATGCTCTTTTCGGCTTTTTGGTCATAATCTCATGTTTATTCGATATCAAGTAGATCAATTTCATATAGCCGAATTAGATCGATCTAGATTGTTACGTGTTGTGGGTTCATTCACGTTAGATGTAGATAAGCCTTGACGGACCGGGTACCGTGCGGCGGATGCGAGTCTTTGGGTTACTCTAGAGCTAGTCATCCGGTGGACTAGAGATCGGTTTAATCGATAGGTTCCTTTTACATGTTACTTGTTTGTTCCTTCTTCATGGACCCCGATTCGGCAATCTTGCCGATACGGTTATGCTTATACATGTAGCGGTATTTATAGATCTGTTAGGTAATTACGTGCTTTTAGCTCTTTACTTGTTAGATTGTATCATGTGGTGGATTGATCTGGTAGTAAGGGGTGGTGTAAATTCATAGCGAGTGGTATCATGCGGTGGATTAGCTTGCTTGGGTTTATGCTCGACGGGTTTGTGAAGGCTAGACGTGCGGCAGACTAGATGGAGTAGCCTATGCATGTGTTGTTTAGTAGATTTATATTTATAAGTTACTTATCCTTAATTATTAGTGCTTGATGATGTTTTAAACTGAGATGTAGTTTGATATGCTTTGATGATTTAATCTTGTTCAAACATGTCTTCGTTTACACGCATTCGCGGTTCACTTTATTCATGTCGGTCATATCATATTAGCCGAATGAATTGCAAACTTGTTGGCGATAGCTTCTATAGCTATGTGTCGTCGTAAGTGGCTTCGAGGCCGTAAAGATGGAACTATCCTGGTCTCACCCGGCCGACGTTCCGGTTATGATCTTACCGTTTCATCCCTTGTCGACTTTCGAGTCAAATCGACGGCACGCTTCGGATTCGTACGCCGGGCACCCGATTGAAGCTAGGCTTTCCGGCTTCTTGTGTGTGTCGACGAAATATCGGCGATAGTCCGACCCGCCAGGGTATGCCCGGCCGGTAATGGATTGGCGGAAGGCGCACGAGATTGCGAGCAAGACGTAAACGGGAGCAATCACACAAGGTTTACCCAGGTTCGGGCCGCTATGAAGCGTAATACCCTACGTCCTTCTCTCTCGTTTCGATTATGATGTGGATGTATGAGTACGTGCGTTATGCCGTTCGTCCTCTGGCATGGGGGTCCTTGCTCTCCTTATATATCACGGGAGCAAGGTTACAAGTCGAAACTAGCCTATCTCGGTACTAAGTTTACATGCTTTACAAGTCTAAACTTTCCTATCTCGGCTAGGTCTTGTCCTCCTTGTCGGTCTTCGATATTCTTGCCCGTTTTAGGTTGTCGGCCCGGCTGAGCCGATTGGTCTTGGAGCTTGATGGGCCGGCTGGTGATAGCATGTCGGCCCAAACTAGGCCGTGAGGGTATATGGAGTTTATACCTCCACGGCTAGTCCCCGAGCATCATGGATCTTGAGGGAAAAAACACCGTCTTGCTTGGTTGAGTGAGAAAGGGTGGTCGGACACACGTTCGACATGTGGTCCGAGCATGGCTGGAGGACCGTCTAGTGTTTCCGACCACACTTTGCTTACACTTGGTTGACGTTTTCGATTTTGACCGAAAGATTTATGATGCTCCTGAAAAGAAAAAAGAATTTTGAAAGGGTCCCAAATCTGGAGACGTGGGCCCCCGTTAGCGTGTGATGCCTGCCATCACATGGTATCTTGTCATGATTGGTCATTGCCTTAGCTTAGTTTTGAAACTAAACTCTTTGTAGAGAGAAAGGATCAGGCCGAGTCATGCAAATGACGTGGGCCCCCGTAGTCCCCGAGGTTGCTGTAAGATAGTATATGTTGCAGCAAGCTCTAAAAAGAAGGATCTAGCCCATGTCACCTCTCAGGTGACGTGGGCCCCCGTAGTCCCCGAGCCTGAGATGAGGTGGAACACGTTATGTCAGGGTCTAAAAAAGAAGACAACCGATCATTATATCGTGCTTTATGTGTTTCCGACCACTCTTTGAGTGAGACCGAAAGCGAGCCAAATTTCATTTGGGCTGGTCGGTTTGAACCATGCCATGACTTTGTCATGATTAAGTTAAGATAGCTTTGCTACTTAACTCGGTCCCCGCCAGGCATTGGTGAGACCATGGTTTTGAATCTAAACCCATAAAAATAGCTTAGCTATTTGTGTGCGAGAATAACCGGTATCATTGGGAAAAAATCCCGGCTCGGTTCACTCGGATTGTGTGGGTTGAATTGTTGGTGCTATCTTGTAACTTTGTTACGGCGGGTTGGAAACGACTTTTCTTTGTGAACCCGATCTTTTTAGCGAGGCCATTTTTAAGACTATAGCTAGAAGGCGGACTTAAATGGCCGTCGGTAGCTTTGCTTCTTGGGCCGGCTTTCGATTGTGCGGTAAGGCTGTGCGTCTGCGGGAAAAAATGAATTTTAAATGGGGGAAAAGAAACGAACCGAAAAAGCCTTTTTCCGGCGGGGGCCCAGTTTCTTTGGCCCATCGGGGGTAAAAAACCCTAGTGTGGTTAAAAACTCTTGGTGCCGCCGTCATTTGGACTACTTGCTTTCATTTCGCTGCCGTTCACCGCAATCGGTTCATACGCTCCGGTGCTCCGTTTCTTAGGGTTAGCTTCGAGATCTTCGCATTCTTACGCGCGAAGGCAATGGGGAAATAGCGTCAATGCGCATCGAGAAGAGGAAGGAGAAGGAACGGAAGGAATATGAAAAGCAAATGAAGCTTCTTTGGTCGCGACGCAATCGACGGCGGCGTCGTTGAATTCTTTGGCGGATGGAGGTATGATTCCGCCGATCTTTCGGAGTGTGGCGTGTGCCGCCGCGAGGTGAGGCGTTTCCTCGCCCCTATGATGGTGAAATAGTTGTTTTTGAGGATTATTTTATCAGAGGCTTGGGTATTCCTCTTCATACTTTCCTGGTGGAACTTTGCATTTTTTGGTGGATTTCAATGCACGCAATACGCAACCGAACTCAATTATGACAGTTGCTCTTTTTGTTGCATATTGTGAGATGTATCTTGCAATTCCCCCAAACTTCAATGTGTTTCGTCATTTTTATGAATTGAAAAAGAGAGGAAATTTAGGAGGTAGCCACGTAGCCGGAGCGTGCTACCTCTCTCTTCGTGATGGAATGCGTTCACGCCGGCCGTCTTTCACTCATACCGACAATGTGAAAGATTGGTTCAAAAAATGGTTCTATGTGAATGACAATCGGCAAGGGAGGCTGTCCCTTGTGATATTACTCAGTTCCCGAACCGAATCATCGGCGGTCGATAAGCCAAATGCTACGAGATGATTGAAGTGCAAGAGATTCCCGCAATGATGAATTTTAAGGGCACGAACGGTTTTACGGTGGCGAAACTGTTTTCATCTCTCGCCGTATCCAACCTTTGAAGGAGAGATTTAATTTCCTGTGGGAATATCGTCTGAAGGATGACCCTTCTCGTGAGTCTTCGGAGGAAATTTCTCTTGATGATATTAATTTGGGGCTTATGAAGTTGTTCAAATGGGGGAGGATACTCATATCCCTCGTCCAACTATTAAACCTTATGACTGGAGGATGCCACCTCCACCGGTACTGTTCTATTCACTTGTTTGTTTTCTTCATATCTCAACACTTTTGGTAATTAGACTGATCTTTATATGCTTATAGGGCCGTCATATTTATGTGTCCCGAGTACCTTTAGATGATCTGCCAGCTGGGGAAGCTCTTCAGTACCAACGCACTGGTTTTGATCGGGGTATTGACAGGATGACAGTGCCTGATGATGCTGCTGAAGGATGAGCGTCATATGGCGTAATTTGGCGTGCTGAAGGATGATAACCAGCAATTGACAGAACGTTATCTATCCATGGAGGGTGGACTGCTGCCTCTGTTTTCTGTGCTTGCGCGAGGTGAAGTGAGGCCGACAAACCCCCTTCTTGTTCCCGAATTTGTTGTGGATCAATGCCGCCGTTCATGGCGCTTATTGAAGGAGTTTGTCGGGAAAGGGAGCCGCTTTGTTGCGTCGAGTGTTATAGCTCTTGCGCAATCTCACTTTCCTCGGGCAGATTTCAAGCGCTTGGAGTCCGGACGGCTGCGTACACTTCTCCGAGAAAAGCTCAAAGATTTGCGAGAAGGCTTGTTGGGGCACCGCTGTGTTATTGCCGACAAGATAGATCTTGTGCCCGAGCAATAACTTTAAACTTTTCCCGTGGTATTGAGTTCGTGGTGCTTGGCACCGTATTGTAAAAATATCTCGTGTGCTTTGGTACGGATGGCGGTCTTGTTATTGTATAAATTACAATTGCCTTTAAGCATAGAATTTAATTAAGTGTTCTATGTGCCAAGAGTTTGGCAAATCTCTAGGTGGATCGTCTAGAGTACACAATTTATAGGTCGTTGGTCTTGTGGATCGCTTTGACTAGGAAAGGTCCTTCCCAATGAGATGACAATTTGTGGAGGTCGTCGTTTTCGAATTCTTTTGAGGACGAGGTCTCCGACCACAAACCGTCTCTTTCTTTTACATTCCTGTTGTAATAGCGCCGTAGAGACGCTAGATATTTAGCCGTTCTTGGGAGCGTTTCCAAGTTGCGCTCTTCTCCCGAATCGATGATAGTTTTCGACTTCATTTGTGGCTTCTTCGTCATAGTTTTTGTTCTTGGTGAGCCAAATGCTACTTCATCTCGGTAAAACGCCAAAGACCAAATATCATGAAATAAGGCGAGACGCCGGTATTTCGCTTGGTTGAGTTCGGAGTCCCCATATCACAGCAGGTAATTCATGATACCATCTTCCTGGATGGGTATCGTTGTCTCGGTATAGCCTTTTTCGTAGGGCGTCTATAATCATCCCATTTGCTCTTTCTACTTGACCGTTGGCTCGAGGGTGAGCCACTGATACATATTTCACTTTTGTTCCTAAGTCTTTGCAAAAATCCCAAAATTCACCACCTGTAAATGTGGATCCCAAATCTGTTATGATGGTGTTGGGTACACCGAAACGATGTACGACGTCTGTTAGGAATTTGACAGCCTTTTGAGCATTTGCCTTGACTAAGGGCTTATATTCTATCCATTTTGAAAATTTGTCTATAAGTACATAGACAAATTGATATCCGCCCGGGGCTTTTTTGAATGGTCCTATCATGTCTAGTCCCCGGCATGAAAAGGGCCATGCCGCGGTATTGTTTGAAGCTCATGTGCGGGGACATGAATTTGTTTAGCGAAGAATTGGCAACCTTTACAATGCTGAACTAGTTTCTTAGCATCGCGAGTGCGGTTGTCCAAGAAAAAACCTGCTCGGAACACCTTTCCGACCGGTGTTTTTGATGCTTTGCATGGTTTCCACACATCCCTTCATGAATACGTAGTAGTAGTTCTGCTCCTTCTTCGAAGGAAATGCATTTTTGCAATGCTTCAGCGCTTGCATTTTTGCGCATTAGTTGCCCATCGACTAGGACATAATGTTTACTGCGTCTTATGAGACGCTGTTTTTCTATTTTATCTGTCGGTGTGTTCTCATCAATGAGATACCGAATAAAGGGAATTCTCCATCTGGCTTTGTCTCTTTTGTTTGTTCCAAAGGTTCCACGATGGTATTTGCTCGTTACATCCCTTTGCGGTTGAGGGTCTTGTCGCTTTCTTTTCTTTGGATAAATAACTTTGGAGTTATCTATAGATTTTTTGCCCGATCTTGTTCTTGGAGCATTTATTCCGAAAGGTCTTTAGTCGGATTGCGGCGATGATATCTTTTTCTTCTTTGGTCGAAGATGGGCCGGAGTATGCTCTGTGGATATCATCTGTTTTAGTTTTGTTGTCGAGATGAATCTATTTCCTTTTGTGGTGGTTCTGTGCTACCTCCCCAGTGACGAGAAGGTAATAGTAGATCTTGAACAAATACGTCGAGTGGCATTTTTGCTCTATCGGATCCCAATTTAGATAATTGGTCGGCAAGTTTGTTCTTTTCTCTTGGTATATAGGTGAATTCCGGACCATAGAATTTATTTTCCAGCTTCCTTATTTACGCCACGTATGCTTCCATTTTCTCATTAGTACGGTCCCATTCTTTGTTGATTTGTTGGACGACTAAATTAGAATCTCCAAAGACGAGGAGCCTTTTTATACCCAACTCGATGGCTATTTTGAGGCCATGAAGTGCGGCTTCGTATTCAACGCATTATTTGAAGCTTTGAAATGGATACGCGGTACATATCTTAGGGTATCACCGCTTGGTGCTTTGAACACGACGCCTTTGCTCCTCCGCTCCTTTTATTTTGAGGGAGCCATCGAAGAACATTTCCCATCGTTCGGCTTCATTTTGAAATGGAGGTAGGGATATGTCCGTCCATTCTACGAGAAAATCGCCAAAGCACGGGATTTGATGGTTGTTACGCTTTGAAATTTCAATGTGTATGGGCTAAGCTCTATTGCCCATTTGATGATCCGACTAATCGCGTCTTTATTGCGGAGAATGTCACCAACAGCATGTTCTGTTACTATTGTGATCGGATATGTGTCAAAGTAGTGTAGCAACTTTCGTTTTGTTATTAGGATCCCGTACAAAAGTTTTTGTACGTGTGGGTATCTCTGTTTGGAGTCGTTTAAAACTTCGCTAATGTAGTAGACTGGTCTTTGTACACCATATGTGTGTCCCTCTTCTTGTCGTTCGACGACTATTACTTTATCTTGACCACGCGATCGGTAGCCGCAATGTATAGCAATAATTCTTCGTCATCTTTAGGTCTTTGTTAGCACCGGTGGCGATGTTAAATATGTCTTGAGTTTGAAGAAGGCTTTGTCTCCGCCCGCTTGTCCATTCAAATTTTTGCTTGGCCTTTAATAGTTTGAAAAAGGGAAGGCCTTTTTCACCAAGTCTTGATATGAAGCGGCTTAAAGCCGCCATGCATCCAAAGATAAGTTTCTCGGATATCTTTTATGCCTTTAGGTTGCGTCATTTTTAGAACGCATTGACCTTTTCGGGATTTGGCTTGATGCCGTCTTGGCTAACTACGTTGCCAAGTAGTATCCCCGATGGTACTCCGAATATGCATTTTTGTGGGTTTAATTTCCACTTTGAAATTTGTTTAAAGCGACGAAGGTTCGCTCTAGGTTTGGAACTAAGGATCCGCTCTCCTTTGTTTTTACGACTACGTCGTCTACGTATGCTTCGACCCACTTTGGTCGGAAATTTCTTTTTTGAAGACATTCTTGGATAGCGTTGGTATGTTGCACCAGCATTTTTGAGGCCAAACGACATGGTCGTATAGCGCATGCGCCTTGAAAGGCGTGATGAATGATGTTTTTATTTGATCGTCGGTTGCTAGGGCTATTTGGTGATACCCCGAATAGCAATCTAAAAAGGACAACAGTTCGCGGCTGCGGTTGAATCAACTACTTCGTCGATGCGAGGTAGTTTGAAGGGGTCTTTAGGGCGTGTTTGTTGAGATCGGTATAATCAACACACATTCTCCATTTGCCATTTTTCTTTTGTACAAGAACTGGATTGGATAGCCAATCGATGATACACTTCTTTTATAAAACCAAATTTGCTAATAGCTTTAACACTTCTACCCTAATCACCTCCTTCCCGTCGCGAGCAAACCGTCGTAATCTTTGTTTGATTGGTTTGGCGGTTTCGAGACATTAAGGAAGTGCTCGGCCTTTTCCCTTGGGACGCCCGGCATGTCTCTGGTTTCCAAGCAAATATGCTTATGTTGTCCCTTAGGAATTGGACGAGCGCGTCTTCCTATTTGTCGTCTAGATGGGCTCCTATAAGAGCGGTTTTTTCTTTATCGCCGGGGATGAGCTCGATCTTCTTTGTGTCGTTGCTTTTGTTAGCTGATCTTTTAGACTGCTTGACTGGGATCTGGAGATCAGCTTCGGGTATCTGTTTTGCTTCAAGGCATGTTTGCTCCATGTGAGCTTTGAGGTCAGCTAATTCGGCTGCTGCGTAGGCATTTGTTTCGCAGTCATGGGCCATAAGCACATTGCCTCTGAGAGAAAGAATGCACCCTGGTCGACCGAGTATGGCGTGGTAAACGCCTTCGAAGTCAGCTACAATGAAGCTGACGTAGTCTTTTCTGAAGTGCTGTCTTGTCCCGAACTGGACGGGTAGGGTTATTTTTCCCAAGGGCATTGAAGGTTTGCCTGGCATGACTCCCCAGAATGGTGAGTCGTAAGGCTCGAGATCTTCGATCTTTAACCCTAGCTCTCGGAACGCTTGTAAGAATAGTATGTTTAAGGCACTGCCGCCATCTATGAGTACTCTTTCCATGCGTATGTGGTTGACAACTGGATCGAGTACCAAAGGGAAGCGCCCAGCGTCTGGTATATTCGCCCACATGTCAGCCCTGTTGAAGGTGACTGGTTGTTCCGACCAGGCTGGAGCTTTGGTATCTGTGTTTGCCCCATCTGACTTAGCGATCGCCATGATCCTCCTTTTTAGTAATTTCTTGTCACGCGAGTTTTCGAGGCCAACCTTGCCGCCGAAGATCATGGCTGACAGGTGTTTGGTGGGCTCGTTGAATTGATGTCGAGGGTCTTTATCACTGTCTTCTTCTTCCTCGGTTTTGTCCTTCTGTTCAGGTCGTTTTTCCTTGTTTTGTTTTATCAATCTTTGTTTCTTGGCGGCTGCCCTGCTAAAAATTGCTGTGAATCCGCGACACTCGCCCATGGTATGCCCTTTTCCTGGGTGTTTAGGGCAGTCCTGGCCTAGAATCTTCTCATATTCTGGATCGAAGTCTCGCTTCTTTTCTCTCGCTAGGTGGTACTGAATGGACGCGTTGATCTCGTGTCTCGCTATAATTGTTTTGTATACGATTGTCGCGTCGTCGTTCATTGCGACGGTTATTGTCACGTCTGTCGTTTCGTGCATGTCTTTGCGTTGCAAATCTCTTTCTCTGTCATCGTTTCTTCTGAAGCTTCTGTATCCTTGTCCGGTTTCGGGCAATTGTTGCATGGTGTCGTCAATGCGAGCGAATTCTTGGGCTATTCTGAACATCTCGTCGGTTGTAGTGGGTTGTCTTCTCAAAAGTTCTTTTCGTAGATCAATATTTCCGGGTTGTCGTAATCCCTGTACGAAAAGGGACACGACTTCGACTGCTGATATGTCCGGAATTGTTGTCCAGACTTCTGAGAAGCGTCGTATGTAGTGACGTAGTGGTTCATTCGGTAATCGATGATCTTAGCTAGGTCGTACTTGGTACCCGGCCGTTGGCACGTTGTCTGTAGTTTTCGATGAAGAGGTGTCGCAGTTGAGGCCAGCTGTGTATAGAACCCTCTCGTTGTCGTAATAGCCAATTGTTCGGGCCGCTATCGAGTACGATAGGGAGGTAATTGGCCATGACATGCTCGTCTCCTCCTGCTGCTCGTACGGCCACTTCGTATAGGAGGATCCAATGTTCTGGGTCGACCTTGCCATCGTATGTTTTGATGTCTGGTATCCTGAAACTTTTGGGCCAGACTACCTCTCGTAGGGTGGCCGAATAAGGCTTTGGTCCTGAGGCATCCATGCGAGCTCGGTATCGGTTATTGATGACTGCTCGGAGGTCATTGTCATCATATTGTTAGTCATGATGGTGATTGAAGGGTTGACCATAATCTCGTTGTCTCGTTATTGATTTGTCTTCCTCGCGTTGCGCCTTTGGTAAAACCTATTGTGAGGAAAGTTCCCACAACTTTCTCGTCGTCGTCGTAGTTATTGTTATCGGCTCCTCCCTCCCTAGAATCCGGATACGATTGTCGTAGAAGCTACGTGGCTCGTGACTTCCCGAGAGACATGGCCGGAAGTGCTTGTTCTCTCATGTGATTTACTTGAGCTTTGGCGCTACTAACGAGATCAATTGCTTCTTCGATTTGGGGTGTTTGAGGGACGTTGGCCGTTTTGAGACGGTCAATGGCAATCGCCAGATTGGCGCTTGGGGTTGTGTGGACTTGTTGTTCGCCTACAAGATCGAAGTCTTCTCCGGAGATTGATCATCCGTGGCCTCTTCGAGACGTACATGGTTAACAACATGTCTGCCCGGGTGCGTCAAAGGTATAGTTGATCATGTCCGAACGTGGATCAAGGATCCGGTTATGGTCTCTGGTAGTCTCGCGCAAAAGTTGGTGATTGAACAAAGTGGCGGTGTTTGGCAACCCGTATGGAAACGGTGATGCGCTTCTTGGGTCTAGGATCTTGTGATCTCGTTGATTTTTCCGGGGCCCGCTCGCGCTTGGTTTGTTGAAGGACAGTAGATGATTTTTGCTTTGATTCAATCTGGATGGATCCAAATTGAGCAAAAAACTCTATGAGCTTATCCCGTTGATCATGAGTTGCTTTGAACAAGATCGGCCCAATTTTAATCTGGTGGCTAGTTGGTGCCTAGAAGAAAAGGCCGGAGTTCGATAACTCGAGCTTTGGTGGTGATGCTTCGTCTTTGAGAAGACGAAGGATCTGTACCTTCATTGCTTTGTGGAGCTAGGATCGAGGGCGGACTCGATGTATGAGGTGTCTCGGTGCGGTTGTCCGTGTCATCGTCCCAATGGTGAAGGTGAGGCCGGCTTCGAAGGTCATGGAAGTCGGAAGGAAACCATCTTGACCGACGTGAAATCTCGGTGCGCCCCTCTACTGGGGCGCGCCACCTGTCGACGAAATATCGGCGATAGTCCGACCCGGGGTATGCCACGACCGGTAATGGATTGGCGGAAGGCGCACGAGATTGCGAGCAAGACGTAAACGGGGAGCAATCACACAAGGTTTACCCGGTTCGGGCCGCTATGAAGCGTAATACCCTACGTCCCGCTCTCGTTTCGATTATGATGTGGATGTATGAGTCTGTGCGTTATGCCAGATTCTGTCCTCTGGCATGGGGGTCCTTGCTCTCCTTATATATCACGGGGAGCAATGTTACAAGTCGAAACTAGCCTATCTGGTACTAAGTTTACATGCTTTACAAGTCTAAACTTTCCTATCTCAGCTAGGTCTTGTCCTCCTTGTCGGTCTTCGATATTCTTGCCCGTTTTAGGCTGTCCGACCAGCCTGAGCCGATCGGTCTTGGAGCTTGATGGGCCGGCCTGGTGATAGCATGTCGGCCCAAACTAGGCCGTGAGGGTATATGGCGTTTATACCTCCACAATGTGAGACACAGTGCGCCACATTTTGTGTCAACACCATTGTTGACATTTCTAACGCCACTCAGTGTTAGGTTGTCATCCCCAACATGGCGCCAAAAATGCCGGTACTAAATAATGCAACTGCTACTAGAAATAAATATGGATCCGCAAGCGCACGAGATAATACCGATGTAGCATTTTAACCAGGAGTAATCCAGGTATCGTTATTTATATTTTTACCACTGGGAAGGGAATGCACTTGGATAATGAGTGATGAGCAATGCACATGCTATAATGGAGAGCTTAACCTTGTCTCGTATCGATCATCTCATACGGGGTAAGTGTCACATAAAATATAGGAATGAATGATAAATGACATAAGATAAATGAGAGCATTTAGCCACATAAAATAATAGTAATAAGCCATCTCAAATTAGTACTCTAAGCTTATAACACTAGCATGGACTAGGACGATCTAGGGTATAATCCTATGTTATTCTAACTATAAAGTCAAAGCATACAATGATTAGTGCAAGAACATCTAGCAATCATGGCGGGAAAAGGTTACATCTATGCATAGTGATATTACCGAGAAGACAAGAGACATAGCAATGACTTCAATGTAATAGGTTTGTTCTCGCTAGACCTATACTCGGAGAAGGGCTACAAAGGACTCAACAGACTCACTCCCGCGATCTACCTCACGATCCGGAATATAGGGTGCAATCGCAGATAAATACGGTATAGGCACCATGCCTACACAATATCTATCACTCACCCATTGGCCTAATGAGCAAGCGCTATACGATCCTATGCATAAACATAATTCTAGTCCAACTATGCTAAACATATAATCAAAGTAAACTAAGAACGATATAATTGAGAACATAATCAAATAGAGCAAAGTCAAGTCTGATATAATAGAATAGAATAAAGTACTACTCATAGTATCACGAACAATAATGAATATTACAAGAATGTAGAGGGGAATTACCAAGAACTCCGACGATCCGGACTCCAAGCTAGGCTTGATTCCCTCTAGATCTATTCCTATGTAGCTATGCTACTAAACTATGGAGCTCTAATTGAGATGGTGGCTCGGCTTCTCCGAATTCGATGAGAGAATGAACTCTTGAATGAATTAGGGTTTCACCCGGGGCCGGGGCTCAATATATAGCCCCCTAGGATTAACCACAGCCCTCGGATCAAACCGACCTAAATGGACGATAATTATTCATCCTCAAAGGCGGTGGAGGCGGGATCCACGAGACTCCACCCGATTGGTGGAGATGGGGAGTCGGCCGACTCCCCCTGGGTCGGCCGACCGCCACCCCCGCGGTGGGGCCCACCTTCGGGGGTCGCCTTCCGGAGTCTTCTAGATTATACAATTTTACCCGTTCGGTCTTTATCTCTATGTAATCATGACATGTGGACCTCCTTTGGTTCTCTTTCCGATAACCCCCGCGAAATAGACAATCACCAAAACTCGTGGAATTCTCGTCGTGTAACCCCTATATCTAACGGTGAACTCAAATTAGTCCTTTCTCTTGCTGCGTTGACGGTATAAAATTGATACTTAACGACCGTCAACAAACTCCCCCAAGCTTACCTTTTCCTCGTCCCCGAGCAAAGATAGACAAAGATGGATCGGGAGTTGCCGCAATACTTTCACTCCTCACAAGTACACATGCGTTCAAACAAGAAGCTCTCCTCCGGATTAGAGTGAACTATTCTGACTCAAAACTCACTCATATTACCTTTCACCATGGGGCTTGTAACCGTCACTTGGGTCTTGAGTAGTTGAAAGATAGAAAGTCAAGTCAAGCGCCATGTTTCTCGCTCTTTGATCAACTATTATCCCGGAGTTTTTGCAAGGTTTGAAATAAAACTCGAGTTCCTTGTATGAACCTTTCAGTCTCTCATTTGTGGTATTTCTCGGATCCTTTCCAAGGCATGAGTAGTGTATGCCTTCTCTCTTCTCTCGGAATATGTGGTATTTGTGGAACTAAGGCATAGTGGAAAGTGCCTTCTCTCTCTCACCCTACTTTCTAATAGGCTTATGTGGAGCTCATAGGTGGGGAGACACTCAAACTCACTTGCATATATTGCACAGTTAAGACATGGATCCAATAGGAACTAAAAAAAAAATAATAAAGTCATATGTGCATGTGAAAGAGGAAGTGGAATGGGTGATAAGATGATAATAGGATGATGGTAGTATGATGGTGATAAGGAAATAATTATGAGGGGTACTCAACTGGTGAACATCTACTTCTACACTCGCTCCTTTGGGGATAACATGACTCCCTTATTCGGAAACCTTGAAACTTCTTGAATGGAAGAACTTGGCTACTCTTTCTTTTTCTTTCTTTCTTTTTTTTTTTAGAGCAACCAATCCTCCGAAAATGAAACTTTAGCACGGGGAGTGTATAACTTGAAATGATAATGACTGGAGCTTTTTATGTAGGCAAATAGAACGGCGATGATTATGTCTAGATGTTCACTCTCAGAATAGGAGTGGAACCTTTTCTGGATGATGTGAAATGAATGGCGTATGTATATATGGATGGATGGATGGATGGATGGATGCGTACTCCCAGTGTAGGAGCAGCATAGGTACGTATCTCCAGGGTAGAGATAGCACAATATGTGGGGAATGCGTACTCCCAGGGTCGGAGCAGCATAAGTGCGTATCTCCAAGGTAGAGATAGCACAATATGTGGTGGATATGGATCTATATGTGGGTGGTACTTCGAGGAAACAAGTAGCACGGAATGAATGTAACATTTATAAAATGGGTGCGTGCTTCGAGGACAGTAGCATAGATCAATGGATGGAGAGCACATAGTATTGACTTTAACCGCATGACTAATTCCTTATGGGTCCACAAAAGATAACCACACTCAATGCCTATAAAGTCTACACTTAAACCTACAATATGATCTATATAAACAGATGGGTCTTTCCTAATCTAGTAAGAATGAATATATGGCTGTGGTAGGAATTTGAACTCTCATCATAAAGGAACTCATCATGCAGGAATTTTAATATTTTCAAAGATAAATTCTCCTAACTCTAGTATCTCTAGGAACAAGATGGACAAAGAAATCAAAACCTTCCCATATCATACCCGTCAACCACCTAGACTTAGATCAAGTGTTCGCTACCCACAAGTTTCAGGTTCAGAGCAAATCTCGAATCTAAATAGTTGTGTCCAAAACTCGGGAAAGTGCAAGGTTGAAAACTAGGTACTTGAAAGGAATTACGGCAGAGCAACTATTCATCATCTCCATGTAGAGTTTATTCTAAGGATCACTTTTAAAGACAGTTGCAAGAGCTCTCCAAAAGTAGAAAAGATAAATAAGGAAATCTTTACGGGTTTCTATGGTTATGCATCTTTTTTAGTTGTTTTAACAAAGCACACTTTAATAAAGCATAATCGATAAGTTGGAAACACTTAGCTTGGTACATGGGGGATGCTCTCCCCCAAGCCGGATGTTGACATAGTCTCACGATGTTGCCGATGTGCACCGAAGACGTTCTAGTCCTCCGAGTGTTGTAGATAGTTGTCCGTTGGAGACAAAGATTCAATTGTCGCGGCAAAGACTCCGACGAGGACTGGATGTCCTTCGCTTGTTAGCTCTTCTTGATCCTTGATGTTCGTGAAGCTCAAAAATAGACAACAAAGCTTGTGGAACTAATTAAGCGTTAGTGATAAAACCTCTAGGCCTTGGTTGTCTAGAACTTTCTTTACTTAGACTTGTTCTAACAGATCACAAGAAATATTTTTATCTTTTTATTATTTAAGGAATGCGAGACGGGGAAATAAATATCTTTGAGAAACTATTTTTGTGCCACCACAAGAATGACTATTCACATGGGGCTTGATGATTTTACGGATGCAAATGCACAACATTTTTATTTTCTTTTCAAATGCGGAGATAAAAGAGTAAAGATGCAACTAAGATGCAAGTAGGGAAATAAATATGCTAAGGTAAAAATATAATGCTTTGAAAAGTAATGCCGATAAATACCAAGTTACCTCTGGCGGCGTTCGGTGGTTTTAAGTCCTCCGAACGGACTTGTCATGTTCGCTCATTTTTCAAGGGCGCATTGGCTAGCGCCTCGATGACGTCGCCTCTTGTGTAGGAATGGATTCGATTTTGCTTTTACTTTCCACACCTTCTTTGTTGGAGAAGATGACCTTGAGGAGGAAGCTTCTTGGGGCACTTGGTTTTCTTACGGTAGCACCTCTTCGGGTTCTTCTACAATGTTCTTCTCTTTCTCGGGTATCGATCTTCATATCTAGACACTTCTCCCTCATAGTCGCCCATCCATCTCGTAGTGATGTTCTTCTTGTTCGCGACGGGTACGCTGCCTTCTCCTTGCTCGTTCTTCTTGGGCTCTTCGGTGATTATATAATTATTGTTGAAGTAGCGGCGTACCTTCTCGGTGGGAAAGTGGAAATGGATCTCTCCCTGTCCCGATATAGATGATAGCTCGGTGGTGTTCGGAATGGTCTTCCTAGGATGATTTGAGGATCGTAGTCATCTCCCATGTCAATGACTAGGAAGTCCGTAGGGACATAATGGTCATCTATCTGGATGAGGACATCCTTCACTTCTCCTTCGACGAAGCGGAATGTCCGATCCGCCATCTGCACTTGTGCATAGGTAGGCTCCAAAGGCATAGTGCCATATAGATACTCATAGGTTACCTTGGCCATGATGTTGACGCCCGATCCGGTGTCACGATGCTTTATTGAAAGAGCTTCGTTGATGGAGCATTGAATGGTTGGGACACTGGTCATCCTTCTTGATCGACGTGGGGACTGAGTAAGTGGTCATGCTCCTTGTGGACCGGTGACCATCCTCACCGTCTCCGTCTTCTTGGTCTTCTTATCTTTGTTCTTGCTCTTCTTAGCCGGATTCTTCTTCTTCTCACTGTTCACGATGAGGATGTCTTTGAACTGCGACACACTGTTCTTGAAGAAGAAGGTTTCTCGCTTGCCCTTGATGTTGAAGATGATCTTGGCGGTGTTGGCATACATGATGGCTCCAAAGCGGTGTTCAAGAATGGTCGTCCCAAAATGATAGGGGACCTTTCATCACCGCCGTATCCACTACCACGAAGTCTCTGGCCGGAACATACGAGTTGCCTACTCGTACACATATGTCTTCAAGTACTCCCAAAGGAACACGAAGTGACCGATCCGCAAGCCGTAAGCACATGGTTGTGTATGCTAAGGGGCATCGAATAGCTTTTCATATATCACTCTTGGCATGATGTTGATGCTTGCACCGAAGTCACAGATTGCCTCATTAAAGTTAGTACTTCCAATGGAGATCGGAATGACCGGTCTCCCCGGATCGCCCTTCTTGATTGGCGAGTTGAGTCAATCCATGACCCCTTCGATGGATCACTCCGGCTATCTTCTACATTGAATATATCAACAAGATTTGCGGTTTCGAGCTCTTCGGGTTGTCCCGCCAGTTTACCTTGGCCGAGTGGAGGGAGCAAGGTTAACAAGCTGTTGTACCCGCGACTCAAGTATCTTGTTGAAGCGAGCGGCTCTTGATGGCATTGGAAAAGCCATCCATTCTTTCTTGCCGAGTGTCTCTAGGACCTTGTCATTTGATGTCGGCTTCTTGGACAGATTGTCCATCATCTTGCCTTGATTCTGCACTAACTCTCTCAAAGGCTACCGGTTGTAATTATTGTAGGAGGAGTCAAGTTACCTTGATAGTTGCCCGAATAATTGCCCGAGTAGTTAGGCCTCGTTTCTGATTCCAACCTTGATTCTCGCGAGGACGGTAGTAATTGTTGTGTTGTTGTTGTTGAGGTAGTTCACGTCCTCCTTCAGCTACGGGCTTAGCACCTGTGTGCCCGCCTCTCCACACTCTTCACATGTCATGCGAGCATCATGTATATGCATGACTTCTTTCTTCTCTCGGGGCTCTCTCATCGAGCCTCTTCATTAGCAAATCCATTTTGGCGAGACAAAGCATGTCTACCTCTTTCACTGGTGCATTCCTCCACCTCTCTTGCGGGTCGAGTTCTTTCTTCACTCCAACCTTGGTTGGAGGCCATCTTCTCCACAAGAGCTCGTGGCTTGAGGAATAGTGAGTGATAAGAATGCACCTCCAAAGCAGCGGCATCCATCGTCTCACGTGTGTCGTTGCTAAGCCCATGGTAGAATGTCCGCATAAGCGGCCAATTCTCCATGCCATGATGAGGACACTCGAGGATGTAATCTTGAAAGCGCTCCCAAGCTTCCGGGACAAGGTCTCATCATGGTGTTGTTGAAAGCTTGATATCTTCCCACGAAGAGCATTTGTCTTGCCCATGGGGAAGAACTTCGCCAAGAAATTGGTGGAACATAGTGCCCACGTAGGATTCTTCTCCTTATTGGCGTAGAACCACCGCTTCGCTCTCCCCAAGAGTGAGAATGGGAAAAGGCGAAGTAGTATAGCATCTCGGGGACATCCTTGATAGTGAATGTGCTACAAATCTCCGAGAAAGTGTTGGAGATGAGCACTAGCATCTTCATGGGCCTTCCCACGTAACCGGCTTGCTTGCACCATGTTGATTAGCGCAGCTTGAGCTCAAAAGCTCCTTCGATGTCCGCACCGGTCCAAGACGAATGTTGTCCGTAGTTGGAGCCGAGAACTCGCGGAGTGACTTGTTCGCCATGGCTTCAAACGCGGTGTCAAGTCTCGCACGAAAGGTTGACTTTCTCGCCGACAAACTTCCAAGTTGAGTTGATGATGGTGATTGAGTGGTCTTCTTCAACTCGCTTCGGCCTTCCCGAATAAAGCTTCGGATCGTCAATATAATTATCGGGAAGAATTGTCTTTTTTGATAGGTTACCCCGCATAAGATACACAAGTAGACAAAACAAGGGTAATCCATAGAGATGGGTTAGTATGAAAAAGACAACTCGATCACATTATCTAGTGCGTCTTTGCTCATTATCCATTGGCTTCAACCTTCCCCGCAACGACGCCAAAAATGCTTGTTGACATTTCTAACGCCACTCGGTGTTAGGTTGTCATCCCCAACATGGCGCCAAAAATGCTTTGGTACTAAATAATGCAACTACTAGAAATAAATATGGGATCCGCAAGCGCACGATAATACCGATGTAGCATTTTAACCAGGAGTAATCCAGGTATCGTTATTTATATTTTTACCACTTTGGGAAGGGAATGCACCTTGGATAATGAGTGATAAGCAATGCACATGCTATAATGGAGAGCTTAACATTGTCTCAGATCGATCATCTCATACGGGGTAAGTGTCACATAAAATATAGGAATGAATGATAAATGACATAAGATAAATGAGAGCATTTAGCCACATAAAATAATGGTAATAAGCCATCTCAAATTAGTACTCTAAGCTTATAACACTAGCATGGACTAGGACGATCTAGGGTATAATCCTATGTTATTCTAACTATAAAGTCAAAGCATACAATGATTAGTGCAAGAACATCTAGCAATCATGGCGGGAAAAGGTTACATCTATGCATAGTGATATTACCGAGAAGACAAGAGACATAGCAATGACTTCAATGTAATAGGTTTGTTCTCGCTAGACCTATACTCGGGAGAAGGGCTACAAAGGACTCAACAGGACTGTCACTCCCGCGATCTACCTCACGATCCGGAATATAGGGTGCAATCGCAGATAAATACGGTATAGGCACCATGCCTACACAATATCTATCACTCACCCATTGGCCTAATGAGCAAGCGCTATACGATCCTATGCATAAACATAATTCTAGTCCAACTATGCTAAACATATAATCAAAGTAAACTAAGAACGATATAATTGAGAACATAATCAAATAGAGCAAAGTCAAGTCTGATATAATAGAATAGAATAAAGTACTACTCATAGTATCACGAACAATAATGAATATTACAAGAATATAGAGGGGAATTACCAAGAACTCCGACAGATCCGGACTCCAAGCTAGGCTTGATTCCCTCTAGATCTATTCCTATGTAGCTATGCTACTAAACTATGGAGCTCTAATTGAGATGGTGGCTCGGCTTCTCTAAATTCGATGAGAGAATGAACTCTTGAATGAATTAGGGTTTCACCCGGGGCCGGGGCTCGAATATATAGCCCCCTAGGATTAACCACAAAATCGGATCAAACCGACCTAAATGGACGATAATTATTCATCCTCAAAGGCGGTGGAGGCAGGATCCACGAGACTCCACCTGATTGGTGGAGATGGGGAGTCGGCCGACTCCCCCCCTGGGTCGGCCGACTGGCCACCCTGCCAGGTGGGGCCCAGCCTTCAGGGGTCGCCTTCTGGAGTCTTCTAGATTATACAATTTTACCCGTTCGGTCTTTATCTCTATGTAATCATGACATGTGGACCTCCTTTGGTTCTCTTTACGATAACCCCCCGAAAATAGACAATCACCAAAACTCGTGGAATTCGTCGGTGTAACCCCTATATCTAACAATTGAACTCAAATTAGTCCTTTCTCTTGCTGCGTTGACGGTATAAAATTGATACTTAACGACCGTCAACAAACTCCCCCAAGCTTACCTTTTCCTCGTCCCTGAGCAAAGATAGACAGTGATGGATCAGGAGTTGCTGCAATACTTTCACTCCTCACAAGTACACATGCGTTCAAACAAGAAGCTCTCCTCCGGATTAGAGTGAACTATTAAGGGGAATGTACTCAACATCGTTACCATCTAGTGCTCCTACGGCATTGGCAATGCGAGTAACAATAGAGGTGCAATCGATAGCATAAGACTTCTTAACCATGTCTAGCCAGTGAAGGCACATCTCCTTCACAGGAGCGACCTTGAACTTGTGAACTATGGCATAAAGAAGCTTAAGTTCTACCGAATGCACCCATCTAATTTTGCCAGCAGGAAACAAAGACATGGAAATCCAGCGATGCATGAGTCTATGGGTAGGGTGTTGGATCTGAGTGTTCAGGGGTTTGAAAGGTCCAACTTCTACCCTACCCGACATCTTCTCTCAAAAAGAATTGCGATCGAAACCAGGGATAGATGCATCTAGCTTAAGTGCACACTTGTAGTGAAAGCCTAGATGATGAGCGAGTTCCCCCCAAGTAAGAGAATAATCCGTGCCAAATAAATGGAAGAAAATAAGCTCATCATCATAATCAAGTGTGCGAAGAAACTGGATGGTCAAGAGACGCGAACCTTGCTCATCGATGGGCTCGAAGTTTTCCCAACCAACCGCCTTCGAGACGGTGTCGAAGTCGGTGTCCATACCTATCTTCTCGATGAGGTTGGCGTCGTAGATCATCGTGTGGTTGAAGAGCCGATCCTTGAGGTGATGGTACCTCTGCCCTGCTCTCCCTCCCGGTGTCGAGGTACGGGCGTCGACCGCGTAGATCCCCGGCTCGGGGGCTGCGGCGCCGCCTCCCGGCTACTTCGGGTTCGTAGGGGGCACCTTGGTAAGAGCTCGAGGCCTCACCGTACCCCCACGAACTGTAGTCGCTCATGGCGGACTACACCGGTGGCTAGCTCTCGGGTGCGAAAGAACTGGTGGAGGTTGATTTTCCACACCCGAGACTAGCTCCAACTCTTGCTTGCTTGCTCAAAAATTGCTTGTGGAAGCTTGTTGTGTGGGAAGTGGAGGTGGAAGAGAGTGAGAGAGTGAGAATGGGAGGTGGTTTGAGCACCCCGCCACCCCTCCTTTTATAGCCGAAATCACCAAGCACCAAAGGGGAGGGCAACGGCTATGAGCCGTTGGGCGCCGGCGTGGCCCCACTCGCGGGCTGGCGCGGCCGCGCGCCGGGCGCGCGCGCCCGTGCGGGCCCCCTCCGCCGCTGGTTTTGGCCGTTGGGCGCCAACGCTAGCCCTTGCGCTAGCCGTTGGTGATTTTGCCCCGCCATTCAAAAAATATATTTTTTTTTTCTAAAATAAAATCTTCTCTCTCTTTTTTTTTCGTAGAAGAAATTTTATTTTATTCCCTTTTTTTTCATCTACTCTTTTTCTCTCAAATTTTTTTTTTCGAGTAGGAAGAAAGTACTTACCCCGCTTTTGTCGGTGCTCTTATTTTCCCCCCCAAAGCTTGCTTGGCTTAACAGGGGTGACCAAACCCTGTCGCGACCATGTTTACTGACTTGGGCGGGACCTCGGGTTGCCCCGGGATCCTGCTCGTGTCAACGTTTGTCGGGATCGCTGCGGTAATTTGGGCGAGCTGGGTCTCTATCATCTTATTGAAGCTCAAATGGTTCTTGACCGCCGATGATAGGCCCTCTATCTTGTTATTCATATTCTCCAAGATCTTGTCATTTTGAATCATCTTTTTGGTGAGATTTTCGTTGATCTTGGCTTGGTCAGAAACTGGTCATTCAATGAAGGTTGATTCGAATTAAACCCGGAGGCGTAATTCGAATTACCTTGGAATAGAGGACGGACCGGTTATTCCAAACATTCCCTCCTCCTTGCTTCTTGGCGGAACCCATTGTTGAGGTAGGCGGCCTCTTCACGGTCTCGGGCGTCATTCCCCGAGTGTCCAACTTCACTACGTACCTCGCACGTCATGCGAGCATCCATAGCGTTGACGGTGCCGGATGCATCATTGATGGCACCACCGTCAATCTTCTTCAGGAGTAGGTCTATTTTTGCGGCAAGCATATCCGCCTCCTTCACGGTATGCATGCCTTTTTGTCCCTTGGTGGGAGCGCGGTCCTCCCCCCAAGCTTGGTTTTCCACCATTTTGTTGATTAGTGCCGTGGCACTATCAACAGTCAATGATAGGAAAGCGCCGCCAAATGCGGCATCCGTGTGCCCCTTCGACATGGGTGTTAACCCATTGCGTAAGTTCCTGAGCACCACCAACTTTCCATCCCATGGTGAGGGCATTCCCGGATGTACTCCTGGAGCCTCTCCCATGCCTCGTGGATGGGTTCCACCGACTGGCCGCTGGAAGTTGGCGATTCTTCCCCGCAGGCATTGGTTTTGCCCATGGGGAAGAATTTAGCGAGGAACGCGGTGGAGCACTTGCTCCATGTGTCAACAGCCGGCCTTGTCCTTGTAGAACCAGGGTCTTCGCCTTTCCCACTAGGGAGAAAGGAAGAGCCCGAGCCTCGATTGCATCAGGTGCGACATCCTTGATGACGATGGTGTCGCATATCTCCAAGAAACGCCGAAGATGGGCGTTGGCGTCCTCACTAGGCATCCACAGAATGAACTTGCTCGCACCATGGTAATGATCCTGGCCCCGAGCTCGAAGTTCTTGTCCCCCAAGTTGACAAGCCCGGTGGGGCACGTTGGCAACATTGGGGACAGAGAACTCGCAGCAGGACTTGGCCATGGAGTGCGGCGTAGTAGGCGCGGTGGTGACCGGTTTCTCATCGGTGGAGCGAGAAGAGGAAAGGGCACGAGTCCTCTTCCTCCTTAGGAGTGCTTCCGGATTTGAGTTGTAATTTTCCCAAGGGAGAAACCGGTCATGCACTATCCCGTTTTCATCCACAACAGAGAAAACATAAAAGTTAGCCTCGTATAGACATTGTCATTTCTCATTTTATATATCATATGCATATCCATGCTGCTAGATCCTTAACTTCCATGCCTTCCCCGGAACGGTGCCGTAAATGCTTGTTGGCATTTCTTAGCGCGATTACCAAAATAGACTTAGAGCCCAATTCGATAACAGCGCGAAATGCTAAATGGCTCTACTCGCATAATTACTAGAAACCGGTTCTAGCAACTACGCGAGTATTGCCAAGAGATAGATCACATCCTAGTAGATAAATATCCGCAAGCGCACGGATCTATCGTCGCAGCATTTCACCCGGAAGTATTCAGGGTATCGTAATTTATAATTTCCCAAAGGAAGGCATGGGGTAGTTAAGTATTCTAGCATGGGTATGAATACGATATCTAGCATGAGGAGAAACCGACCAATGTGCTATACAAAGGGTAAGCATACGGTAATTTGGATAGTGGACACACACTTAGAGCAACCTCAAAGGAATAAAGATAAAATAAAGAATAAAGAATAATCTACGCGGAGCAAAGGGTCCTATATAGTCAATGCTAGAACAACTAATTCCACATGTTATACAAGTTAAGACTCGACTATAGACTAGGAATATGGGGAGACCGCGGCAACCGGTCCGGTCCGATGGCGGCATTTACGAACTCCTACTCAACATGCGAACGTGGGGATTACAAAGGACGGACAGGGCCGTCACCACCCGCCGCCTACCACCTCAACCGTGGCATGCCGACATATCCGAAGGTTCCTCGCACCCGGACACCACGTCCGCATACTAAGGAGCTACCTACGTCCTCCCAGGACTCCCACCCTACGGATGGACGAGCTAGAATATAGGCAAACCCGAAGGCACATCGAACCGCTATTCCTCTCCTATAATCTAATCTAAACAAATAAAACATATGAACGATGAAGAACAATGTAGAACACGATGAACAACTCTCACAAGAACTATGGCCTAGTTCTTGATCATAGAATATATCGTGTACTAGACTATACTCTAGTTCATATGCATGACTATATAAATGTAATGAGAACTTGACTAAGGAAGAACGCTCCATAGATTTATACCAAAGATGTAGCTTTTTCTTCCTAGAGACAAGCTCTCCAAGTAGCTTTGCCTAGCTCCAAATGACTAACACTAATGCTAAAGAACAAGTGTGAGGTGTAGAGATGGCTCCAAATGGTGTGTGTGAAGGTGGGGCCTCTCCTCTTCATTTATAGCCCCTGCAAGGCGGTTCGGGGGTAGTGGTGTAAAATCACCAAGAAACCGTCATCCCCGATGGAAAGAGGCAACCGCCTTTGGCCGGGCCCACCTGGCGGCAGGGTGGCGCGCGCGCGCCCCAGGTGCGCTCGCGCCTGGTTGGCGCCGCCCCCTGACCGTCTTTGGCAGGTGGGCCTGGGCCGCCATCTGGGTCTTGTCCATGTTGGTGCTTTTGGCCCAATTCGACCCCAGGTGGCCTACTTGCTCTCGAGCTTGTTTTACGCCTTCCGAAAAGCGTACTTTTATTCCGGAAATTCCTGTACTTGGTATATATTCTGCAAAACAATATTTCTTCCAAGCACAGGTGGAACTAGGTCATTAGTAAAGATATATGTGACATAAAATATTTATTTCCCCCATAGTGACCTATAGTTGGCGGGTATAAAACTGAGTTAAGGACCGCCAACAGCCGCCTCCCCCGCCTGGACGCGACGCGCGGTCCCGGCGGCCACCGCAGCGGGGTCGCACGCCACCGGGCGCGAGGCTAACCCCCCCTCGCGGCGAGGCACCGCAACAACCAACCAGCCGTGATCCCCGTCAAGCGCCGAGACGTGAGGCGCGTGACCTGGCCGAGCAACCGCGCCAGCAGCGTAGGCTGGAGACGGACACACGTACAGGCCTGCCACAGACGCCGTAAGAACCATCTACTCGCCATCAACCACGACGGACACACGTTTACCGAGGAGGAGGCTAAGGCCGACATCGTGTACGGCTTCTACAATGAGCTCATCGGGAAGCCGTTCCCCCGCCTGCACAGGATCGACCTAGGACAGCTGGGGCTGCCGCAGCTTGACCTCTCCGAGCAAGCCGCGCGCTTCACACCGGAGGAGATCCTCGTGGCCATGCGGGAGAAGCCGTCGGACCGCGCGCCAGGTCCTGACGGTTTCTGTGGCGGTTTCTACTAGGCGACTTGGGAGATCGTTGGTCCAGACATCATGCGTCTCTTCGAGGAGCTCTGGGACCAGGACTTCAGGAGCTTCCACCATGTCAATGAGGCCGTCATGATCCTACTTCACAAGACACAATCACCGGAGGGGCTATGTGACTATCGACCTATCAGCCTCATCCACTCGGTGGGCAAATTGTTCTCCAAGACGCTGGCGCTGCGCTTGGCGAATAGGATGCCCGAGCTGGTAAACCAAAACCAGACTGCCTTCATCAAGGGGAGGATGATCCACGTAAACTTCCGGATAGTTCAGTTAGTGTGCCGCTGGCTGCACGTGCACCGCCGCCCAACTGTTCTGCTAAAGGTCGACCTCGCCAAGGCGTTCGATACTGTGGCATGGCCGTTTCTACTGGAGGTGCTTGAGCACATTGGTTTTCCTCTATGGTGGCGCGACTGGATTGCGGCCATGCTATCCTCGGCCAGCACGAGGGTACTGGTAAATGGCCGCCCTGGGCGGCGGATCTGCCACAACCGCGGTTTGCGGCAGGGGGACCCCCTATCTCCATCGCTGTTCGTCATTGTAATGGAGGTCCTCAATGCCCTGATCACGGCGGCCGACGGGCGGGGGCAGCTGCTGCCACTTCCTGGACACGTGGCACGCTGCCGTGCGTCCATCTACGCTGATGACCTTGTCGTCTTCCTCAGCCCAGTGCCAACTGACCTTGAGTGCATGCGTCAATTACTCCACCTCTTCGCGGGAGCATCCGGCCTGGAGACCAACATCCACAAGTGCTCCATCATGCCAATCCGCTGCTCAGAGGAGGAGATCGCGACAGTGCCGCATACCTTCCCATGCAGAGTGCAGCCTTTCCCCTGCCGCTACCTTGGGGCTCCACTGTCCATCTCCAGGTTGAAACGCGAGGACGAGCAACCTCTGATTGATGCGGTGATGACACGCATCCCAACCTGGAAGGCCAATCTCCTCAATGTGGCGGGCCGCAAGACACTAGTGCAGAGCACGCTGTCGGCCATCCCGATCCACGTCTCCATCTCCTGCTCCCTCTCCTCTTGGGCGGTGGCCGAGATCGACAAGCGCAGGCGGGGATTCCTTTGGGCCGGAAGGGACTCCGTGGCAGGCGGCAAATGCAAGGTAGCTTGGACACGGGCGTGTGCGCCTAGAGACCTCGGCGGTCTCGGTCTCCCGGATCTTCGCATCCAAGGGTTCGCGCTATGACTACGCTGGGAGTGGCTGCGACGCACCAAGCCTGACTCCGCGTGGGCAGCCTTGCCCCAGAAGGCTGAGAGAGTTGTCCAGCAGATGTTCTCCTCCTCGGTTCACTTCGTGGTGGGAGACGGGGCGACCACCCGCTTCTGGACGGACTGCTGGCTACCGTGCGGCCCGCTGTGCACGGCCGCGCCTCTGCTTTTTAGCCACGTCGGAGTGCGTCGCCGCAAGCGCACGGTTAGGGAGGCCCTCCACAACAGGACCTGGACAAGGGATGTGCGGGGCGCCCAGACAGTGACCTATGTCACACAGTTCGCACAGGTCTGGAACCTCACTGAGTCAGTGCTTCTGGACCCTTCCACCCCGGACCGCATGGTTTGGCGATGGACGCCAGGCGGAGTCTACTCCAGTGCCTCTGCCTACCAGGCTTTCTTCATCAGTAGGACACGGCTGGCGGGAGCCACTGAGCTTTGGAAGGCTTCAGCGCCGCCCAAGGTCAAGTTCTTCTTCTGGCTTGACCTGCTGGGCCGCCTGTGGACGGCGCAGCGCAGGAAACGACATGGCCTGCAACAGCAGGACAGCTGCGCCTTCGTGACCCGGTCGCCGAGACCACGGACCACTTGCTCGCCGCCGTGTTCTCTCTTGGGAGGTTTGGTACCGTATGCCGTTGCGTGCGGGGCGTGGGGATCTTGTTCCGCCCTCGGATGCTCTCCTATCCGACCGTGGTTGGCGTCGAGGAACGGATACCGGCACAGTTCCAGAAGGGCTTCGACTCCGCGGTCCTCCTAGTCTCTTGGGTGCTATGGAAAGAGCGCAATAGGAGAACATTTGACAACATCCGAAGGACGCTACCGGAGATCTTGAGGAGCGTCGGCGCCGACGAGGCGTACGCTTGGCTAGCGGCGGGCTTCCGTGCCATCGCCCCACTCTTCGCGGTTTAGGGCTCACACTCTTCTGTCATTTCGGTCGCAAATTATTTTCCTTAGAAAGTTACATCCCTCAGCACCACCGTTAGAGCCGGTGACCTCTCGTAAGTGTGTGTCCGTCTAACCAGCGCGCCGCTTTGAGTAGCCGGTTTGTAAAACTCTATCTTCCCTTAATGAAAAACGTGCACATGCACGATTTCGAAAAAAAAGTTTGTGCTACTAATAAGGCCCCCCCTTTGTTGGTACCAACACCCCATGCGAGTTGCTTCATCCTGGACATGATGGTCCTCTTTGGTGGGTTGGTAAACTAACCTCGCCGCATGGCTGCACATGGCGATGCATCATGCTCCATGCCAACTGCCAAGGTGCCGCGAAACTGGAGATTAGTTCAGTTGTCTTCACTGCTTTTTTTAAGCAGGTCTTCAGTGCTGATTAGTACTATAGTAAGTGTTTTTTTTTGAGATCAGTATAGTAAGTGTAGATGCGTAGATGTTAGTGTATGGGCCTGTGACCTCCTTTTCTGACTCCCTAAATGACGAATGAGCGTCCCCCTGCTGGATCATGGCTGGTTAGGCTTCGGCCCGTACACAATAAGGCCCATATGGTAGCCTGAATTGTCAAGACTCAAGACCAAATGCAAGAAAATTTAGGGTTTTCTATTCTACAGTGTTTTTTTTCCGATCATGCGACGTTGCTGGCTAAGGTGTTATCCTTTCCCGTGTTGCTTACGTTAGGTTTGCAGAAAAACAACACACCGTGTATATATACTAGTGTCAGGGCGCGCGCATTCGCGCGCCCGTGGTGCCCGTGCGGTGTTAATCCATTGGAATAATCAGGCAAGGGAGGATTCCATATATTCCCTTAGAATTATAGTCCGCTAAAATATTAGAATTACAATCCGCTAAAAATAAGTATAGGAGGGTTCCATACATCCCCTTAGAATTACAGTCCGCTAAAATACGCTAAAATATTAGTGGTAGCACGGTTTCATCAAAAGATGTTCGCGTCAAAAGTCTAGCCTCTAATCTATTAGAGTAACAACTCTAGTGACGATTAGTTGTTATAGAAGCTGTAGTTAAGATGATGCTGATGTAGACGTTCCTTCTGTTGGTGTTGTTGATGTCATAGGTTATGGTGTTGGGGAGGGCCAAAAGTCCAGGTCCAGCGACTGCCTCCCAGTTCAGGAGTTTCCTCGTCCAGTGTCCTCAGCATGTACTCCACCTGAATGTATATGTTAATATGTGTGTACATATGGATGTGTAGGGGTAATCGAATATGGTATATAGTACAGAATGTTGCATAGTTATGTACCTTGTGCCGTTGAAATCTTGCATGTAAAACAAAGATGGAACTGCAATAATCTGCAGTAGTGATGAAAAGGTTATGAATGTGATCATCCAAGTCAGGGATTTCTTGGTTGCGTAAGCCAGTGATGACAGCAGAAAATTCTTCTTCAATTTCAATTGCGTCATCGCGGGCTGTTGCAGCACAGAGACTCAGATAGTTTAGATCTGAGGTTTGCATGTTGATTGCATGAATCAATTTCTCGCAGAGTAGGGAAATTGATATCTTTAATTTTGCGAGACAGGCAATTGGTGGTATGTTTCAGTGAATGTTTCATTGCCATGAATTCAGCGACAGCTGGAGATGTGTATAGATGTGCATTATAGATCCTTCTCATGTTCTGTCTTTCGTGGGTTATAGATGCTTGATATCCATTTGGTACCACCTCTTCAGATGAAATCACAGTTTCAGTGCCTGCAGTATGAAGACTTGCAGTTGAATGTATCTTTTTCAATTTGTTAACATAATTCCTAGGGACTCCTTTCTGCAAAATTGGGTAAAATAGATTTTAGTGAACTTGAAATGTTGTAAAGATTTCTATGATGTGTAAGTTTTGTGTGTTGAAATAGAAGTGTAGTATACCTTTTCCAAATCCTTTCTCTTTTTCATAGTCTTCTAAGTTGACATATGTGTTTTCCGTGGGACTCATAGTGATTTGGTCGCCATTGCTGTTCACCCTCGTTGTCAATCGATTGAGTGCATGGTGTATGCTGGAGCGAAGTTCTTGAAGCATAGGATTGTCTGGTTCCAGCTGCTGCAGAGGATAAATTAGATCATCAGAACATTTGTTCACTTTTATGCAGAAGTTGTCCATAAGTTTCCCCATTTGTTTGACAATGTCGTGGCATCTGGATAGTTCAAAGTGTTTGTCAAGGTAGAAGGATTTTAGATCTCGTAATTGTGGCATAGCCGAAGTCTCGGACCATTAAAATCTGGATTGCCTTTAGTCACTTTGACCAAGTCGTCACCGAGCTTGCATTTACCTGTATAAATGTGTGTTAAGTTGTTGGATATTTGCGGATGTAATTGTTGGTTACTATATTGTTATGACTAACCTGGATGTGAGGCTCGAATTGGCTAAATGGGTAGGATCTTTGATGTGTCGATCTCAATATCATGGTCTTCATCAGGTGCCCCTGTTTAGTTTGATGGGAGTATGCATAAACTTTATGGAAAAGCTTGAGTAGTTGGATGATTTGAGATAATAATGTAGAAGGAAAGTTGTGTTTATGTACCTGATGTCCATGGGAGAAGACAATATTCATTTTCTCGTGACATGGGACTAAAGTTAGTGTATATTTCTCATTGCTTCTCACAGGTTCAGATAGGATTTTGGCTTGTGTCACGGGGTCTCCGATGCGGATGATGAAATTTGGATCTTCATAGTAGATATGGTTTAGTGAAACATATGTGTTGAGCTTGATGTGTAGGAATCTTCTGATTGCTGCGATATCCTCACTCTTCAGTTCTTTAGTAACAATTCGGGCAATAATTGAATACTGCATATGGAGCACTGTTGCGTATAGATTTCGTTAGATGTGTACAATATTAGTGAAAGTGTAGTGGTGTGTGATTTGTGGTGGAATATAATGTACACATAGCTGTACCTTTTTGGATTTCGTATTGATCCATATCCATTCTCTGTAGTGTTGATTAGAGAGTCTGAATTGATTATGGTCGACCTGTCAAGGTTAGATAGGTAAAATATTTGTGTTAATGATTAACAGTGAAATGAATTATTCGAAGTAAAAAAAAAGGATATTTGGCTGTTGTTATTATACAGTAAATGTTTGCAAGTGTACAGAGTATTGTATGTAATCTTACATGGTATAGAATTGCTGCTTGCACAGCTGTAAATAAGAAAAGTAGTGAGTTATTTTGGGTCCCTGTGGTATAACTGATCATTGGACTGTAAACGTTCCTTTGTCTCTCACCCTTTTTTTTGTTGGGTAATTCTATTTCTTCCTTCGCCTTCCCCCCTGCCCATTCGTTTCTCACTTTTTTTCTCCCTCCGTGAAGTTGGAAAATATAGATGAATGAGATAAGTGTATATGAGTAAAACATATAATATCAGCAGTGCGGTGGATGGAATTTCAATGCATATTATATTTGTCGAATTAATGTACCTTCCTTCCTTGCTTTCCTGGGGTTTCATGCATAATGTGCTATAAATTCGTAGACAAACGTCAGCTGGAGGAATTATTTCTCAATAAACGTATCACATGTGTTGAAGTTATGTACCTACCTTCTCTCCTTCCCTGGGGTTTTATACATAGTGTGCTCTAAATATATAAATTAGGGTCACATGACTGAGCTGTTTGGTAAGGAACATAGCCATGAATAGATGGTCGATATTAAAAATATATAATAGCCAGGTTATTGATGATGCTGATCTCTTAAGAAGGCGTACGCATGACTAAATGGTAGCATGTTGTAATTGTCGAGAAAAAGAAAATGGTAAATGTTGAACTGGTTTTCTTGCTTGTCTCCTTTGATGTATCAGGGATACAGAATGTATGTCAGACATGCTAGCAAGCATCATGAGTTCAAAATGTGGGGCTGAATATAGAAACTTTGCTATTGCCATTGCTGATTACGTTAAGACTCTTATACATTTGTTTATCTACTTGGTACTTGGATATAGACAAAAATTACCTGAATACGAAGGGGTGTCCTGGATGTTGGAATATGGTATGGAGACAAAGTTAGTACCATTTAAAAAAGATGAGTGTTGTTATGTTCGAACACATAGAGTAACAAAGTACCTTGATGATTACCGATGACGATGTGTGGACGTACACTGGGTCTGTGACTGTTGTTGGCGAGATGAAGTTGTCTGTAAAAGTTGCACAGTCTATTTAATAAATTAACATTTAGGTTAACAGTCTCGGATAGTGACTCTATGACTTTATTGAGGCAATCCTCAAAATCTGATGCATAGGTGTCATTTTCTCGTTATAGTGCTGCAGAATAGGGTGTGATATTGGCCCAATCGATGCAAAGGTGCTGGGATGTTGATTGTGACCTACAGGAATTACCTTTTTGATTCACAGGGATGACACAAAGGTTCTTGATGTCGATGGGATTAAAGGCACCTTTCTGCTTTTACCTGCGCATTTCCAAAAAAGGGGATTCGTTGAGGTTTCAGAAACTTTCTATTCCTGGCTTAGTACGTGCAGCGTGATAATCGCGAGAGGAAATGGTGCATGTTATGACGCGAGAGGGAATGGTGCATGTGGTGGCGTACCTTTTTTAGCCGAAAGGAGGAAGAGGGGGGGCCTGGATGTCGCGGCACCGCCGGATATACAGTAACGGCGGCGATGTGGTAGATGAAGGGAAGGTGGCGGCTGGTCACTGGAGGCTTGAGTGAAGTAGTAACGGAGTGGTAGGGTTTCGTCTTCTGCTCGGCGAATTTATAGCTGGACTTACTAAGTGGGCTTGGGCCGTCTTTTTATGTATCTAAACGGACCGGTTTATGCCTTCTTTTTTTTTACCTACATATGAATGGAGTGTGAATTGTGCGGTGTTGCTTTTTCTGGCTATGGCAATGCAATTGTACGGAATATTTAGAGCGGAACGGATCCTGTGATGAGTTAAATATTTGCTATGTTACTATGTTTAGGATATCCCTGGTGGAGAATTAGATAAGTTGTTATTGTGTTTTTTATTTCCAAAAAATAGTAGGAGGGCGCATCAAATAAACATATAGCGGTAAATGGCATGGGTCAATATTGTGGAGTGTTTTTTGGTTGTTTTTCTGTTGGGCTTCGCCTCTGTATTTCTTCATGGGCCTCTGGGGCCTTTTTAACCACCTTTTTTTTTACATATATGGACTCTTGCGGAACCATGGTGTGCGTATGGGCCGTTTGTTACGCATGGGCCGGCTGAGACGTCGATCTCTTTTTTTTTTAAATAACCTTTTAGCGTTCCCATGACGTTAGTGTGCGGTGAATCAATCTTGTTAGGTACTGTGTGTACAGGCTATGGTTCGTGCAAAATCGTGCTTCGTTTCCGTGTACACTTTGGTTCATTTTGTGACTATTTTTTCCTTTTTTTAAAAAAAAGGAAGCTGTTTTTTTTTGGGTTATGTGAAATATTATTGTTGTATCTGGGCTGTTTTGTTTGTGGGCCTTATTTTGTTATTAAGTTCGCCTTCTTCCCTACAGCACTTCGTCCCTTTTTTTCCCCCTCTTAGTTGAAGGGGATGGGCGCGAGGTTTTTTTTTATTTTTTGGTGTGTGTGTGTGTTTTTTTCTCTTTCTTCCCCCCACCTTTTCCAAGCCCGGCCTCTTTTTATATTTAATTTCTTTTTTTTCCTTCTTTTTTTTTCCCTCCTCTAATCTAAGTTGGCTTACGAAAGCGACGAATATATTTATGTGTATATGAAACAAAAATTGGTACTGATTCTTGTGGCGGACTGGACCTGGCAATTATGGGCATGCTGGACATGCATAAAGTGCATATAAACACACAAGGACATATGAGTAGATAGTTAAGTGGAGCGTATATGTATATGTATATGTAGAAATAGAGAAGCTTATTTATTTTATGGATTGACATGTGTACTAAGCGTTTTAATTATACATCAAACAGTTAACATACTCAGATCATACATATGTAAAAGTCTCTAAGAAGTTTTAGTAAGTGCATAATAGAATACAACATAATTTACATAAATATTACACGTGGACATATAAAGGGAGCATACATTTGATATCCAGCGATGGAACTCTTCAGACCTCATAATTTCTTGCATGACCCATTGCCATAATATCGAATATTAATATGTACCCGTTATATAATACGAATATAAATTAGTTCATGAATTTTATGTACTTATTATATGCAGGGACCACTTTTGTTTTCATAACAATGTACCTTCGGGTTCATAACGCGCACGTTGACGCCAATAGCGATCAATATCATCTAAATTTTGTTCCTCTGCCAATAACATAAACATGTAATTAGTATGTAACAAACAAAACTGTCATTTTTGTTTCTCAGGTGTATGGAATTGTTACCATCAAAGTCTTCATCTGTCGAAGATTCTGGACTTGGATGTTCTGGATGAGAACTCATCATAGCTTTGGTTAATGTTTCATACTCAAGTGGCCACATGGTAAGAAAATCACCCGTAGGCATTTTTTTCAGAACAGCTATGTGTGCAACAATAGGTATAGCATTGGGTAAAGATTTCGTGCTGAAGCAACAGGACAGGTCATATTGTATGAATTTGATGTTGTACACGGGACAAATGTCTACGAAGAGACGGTTTATTATTTCAGGATAGCGAAGGTGAGGTGGAAGGCCACGAAATTCAACATCAAATTTTTCTGGCCTTTGTTGTATATGGACACGGTTGGGCAATTGGTAAACAGTCGGTGGTAGCAGGTGAAGAGGAAGAGTTTGAGCTCCATAATCTAAGGTCCATGGCATCAGGGGAATAGTGTGCATCTCGATGTTTAAATAAAGTTTGTTCATAAGCTCAGTAGCCATATCGATTGTTGGAGCAACGACAAGGTAATCAGAGCCAAATTGTGAGATATTGTGTACCTCCAGGCTTAATCCAACTTGGTTTTCTATTGTGTCTCGTAGGCTTTGGTGGCAAACAACGTGACGAGCATCTGGTGAAACTTTGGCAATAGTTGCGCGACCAAGTAATCCTGTGTGTCTGAGGTCAACCTCTGATTCTTGAAGGATTGTCAAATTGGGACAACAGAAATCACCCATATTCCTGAAACTGGACACGTGAATGGATAGATGTTATATTTATATTTTGGTAATGTTCTGCGTTTTAAGAAATTAAACCGTGTCACGATATAATTGTTCCCTTTGTTCTGATAGTAACTTTTTCAGTGAGGTCTGCGTTTTCATTTCTTTAAGTATGTACCATTAAATTGACTTAAGGAGTGTCTATAGTTCGTAACAGTGCCTTTAGATCTGGGAGAGGTTGTAGCCCTTAGATTCCTCGTATTACTCGGTATATCTTTTTTTTCCACCTTGATAATGTAAGATTGTTATAACTATTGAGGAACTAAACTATTGATAGGGATTCGAATGACAACTTACCTGAGGAGGAAGCTGAAGTATCTAGGTCGGCGATTCGGTGATTGAGCAGTCCTAGATCCGAACGGAGTCTGTACGTTTTTGGTAGCGTAAGATTGTTTTGGGATAGAATCAGTGGAGAAGAGAAGGTATATTAGTTAGAAACGATTGAGGGAATACCTGGAATGCTTGATCTTTGGGTTGTAGGTGAAGTATATCTAGAGAATCGCCATGGCGGAAGAAGTGTCGCTGCTCGGAGTGACCGGAGCGAGGGGAGGATAGCTAGAAGCTTCTCTTTTTTGTTTTTATATATTTATATTACTCGGCGCTGGCCAACATTTATATTGGGACCTAGGCTCAATGCATTTTGTTGGGCTTTGATTTTACCTATGGGCTGGCTGCCTTTTTTTTCTTATTTATCATCCGCTAAGGGGCTTCGGGCTCGTGTGCAACGAATTGATAAAATATCGTGGGCCTTTTTTTTCGTGTTACCTAATGCAGGAAAGCGAACGCATACGATGTGATGGGCCTCCATTTAAAAAAATATTACATAAATGGGCTCAATGTTTTGCTCGAACTGAATGTATCCTAAGTGTAGTGTTCTCGCGTTCGGGCCCTTTTTTTAAAAAAAAAAAAAAAAAAAGCTCTTTCATCCCGTATGAAGCGGAATGCGTCAATAAGCTATAGTTGAGGTCCTGGCCTTCCTTTTTTTTAATAGTAGACCATCGGTGCATGGCTTTGCCTCTGTCGCCTTTTTTTCTTTTTCTTTTATTTGTTTCCCTTTTTAAATTTGCGTTTTTTTTAAAAAAAAAAAAAAAGATAGTTTCAGAATAGTTCATGATATTTCCACTCTCGTATTTATTTGATTCCTTCGTGCTAACTGGTTGGAGTGGATATAATACAATTATTTCGTAGTCTTTGTGGATTTGAAACATAAGCTGCATTATTGTATAGCTTCAGTAAATAGAAAGGATTCTGGCATGATATATACACGCATTAAGTAAGCTTTAACATAACTAAGGAGTACAAATTACAATACATAATATACTAATAGTTACTGTCCTTGTCACAGTACATAACACACAGAGATAATTATCCTTACTGCTTACAATAGACATGATAAGACACTTAGTTCTCGACGACATTCTAATACATAGAAGTACATGACTAAAGATTCTCATAATGGTATTAGATCTAACATTGCTTGTCCCACCATGAAGGTGGAGAAGCTAGCAATATTTTGCTTATTCACTACACAGGCATACATATAGGTACTTATATAGGTACAGTACAAAGTAAAAATTAGTGCGAAGACACCGAGTGGCATAAGTTTGATAGCAGAAATGTTGAGGTCATTGATCATAGTTCCTGAGAACCAAAAAAAAAAACACAATTCAATACAGATTAATAACGTGTTTGTAATGATGTTGATACACTTGCAAATGGAAAGGGTAGTGATTCTTACATTGGTAGTAGATTTGGCTTCCTCAGTCATTTTCCAGTCCTGTGTTTGGCACTCGCTTATTACCACTATGCTTTTGTCTCGCATTTTTTATTCCATTTAATTAGTGACCACCTGTAATAACGTTCCAGAAAAATTTACATAGAGATTTTAAGTTTCAACCTCTTTAATGGCTGGTCATCCAAGCCTTAGCAATCGTTTCTTCATCATCCGAAGCTACCTCCTTGTCATCAGTCACTTCCTGAGACAAACAAAAGTGTGAAAATATAAGGAATGCAATAATATCCCCTAGGAAATACAGAGGTCATTGCAAGAAAATCAGCAATTCAATCTTTCGAACAAACCTTGTCCCTTGCTGTTTCCTCTGGATAAATGATGCCTCGACGAGCAGTGCTGGAACCAGCCAACGTACCACTGACATTTTGAAGTTGAAAAGAAATTGTTAACAACTGAATACATATAGGAAACGTGTTTGTTATCTCAGGAAATGTAACAAACGGTTGGCATGGTATATTACCTAGTTTCGGTGTTCTTCTCAGGAGTTAATAAAGCTGGTGGTGGAGTCTTTAATCAAACAGGGAAAACAACATCAGTAAGCCCAGAGATGTAAATTGGTCATTATTTGTATTTGAGGTGTAAAGGGAAGCAATGTAAATATTTACCACCTGCTGGACTGATTCAATTTGCAGATTGCATTGTGTATCGCTGCTAGGTGCATGTGTTGATGTAGAGGCTTCTATTTGTACTGTGATATTTGGATTTGGTGCAATAGTCAAAGACTTTGATGAAGATGAAGTTGTGGCTACCTGAGTAGGTCTCCTTGTTGGTTTCATCAAAACTGCCTTGACTAAGTATTGCCTCTCTATATTGTCATCAAGGTCTATTGAAAAGACATACGTCTTGTCTACGATATTCAGAATCTGTTGTGGTAAACCTCCAACTAAACCAAGTGGATTCATAATTGCTTCACAATCTTTTCCCACTATAATTCTTGCTTCAGTATCATGTGCAAAAAAACGGGCCTCTGCTGTGTCATCTCTGCCCATAAAAGCTAGAAGGTACCTGTGTTTTCAATTTTTTTTTTGGTTTTAGTGCTAATGAACCCTGAATGGAAAATGAACACAGAATAATCAATATATATTATGTTTGTATAATCATGTGGCACATACCTTGACACAGTATTCGTACCCTTGCAGTTTATGCACCTATATGATCCATCAGGTTGTTGTGTTGCCTTTTTCTTGCATGGCTTGCAAGCCATATACCACCAACGACCGGTTTGGACTATGGAGGTTACTGTCACTGTGCACTTGTACGTACCGTCCTACAATGAAATAATGAGATTTTCTACATCTGAATCTATTACAGTTTTATAGTATTAGGTGAAATTGTAACAAGCAGAATCCAGAGGATACCTCAAAGTCATACGGATCTTTGATAGCATTTAATTCTGCTATTGTCTTTGTTTGGAGCATTCTATTGGTAACAGGTGGAAGTGCAGGTTTCTCTGATGGAGTTGGCCGGTCAATAAGAACTGGTGTATTTTTGAATCTGGAATGTTATGGAGTTTATGAGAATAAAGGCCATCCAATTGAATCATTTTTGGCAAAGACTTTGATTACATAGTACCGTTATAAAAAGGTTCTCGCCTCTGGGATCTGTGGATTCGATGATAACAAAAAGGTTGGTCACATCGAGATATATTTGCTCGCAAATTAGTGAGTGTTAGGAAAATGCGGGATATGCTTTCTTTGGTTTCATTTCCCCTTTTTTTTGTTTTTTGGATTCCCTAATAATCTTTTGGGAATGTAAATGACAAATGCATGAAAGTATCAGCTTGAACGAAAACTTTTATAAGTAAATGCATAAGCAGACGTACTGTAGTTATTGAATTCTCTGCGCGCTGTGCATCCCTGAATAAGGCAGACGACCACATTGCCAGCTTTTTCATCGTAAACATGATCAATGGTAAACTTAGCCGCATGATCACCCCAGATGGTGACTTTCAGTTCGTTGTCCCTACAAAATAATAGAGATTAATACGCAGGTAGACTTGGAATGTAAGCAAATATTTGCAGGTAGCAAACACGACCTTAAATCTTTGATGTACAGTTCACGCAGCATGATAACTCTCTCTATTTTTTGGTACAAACGTGTCCAAATCTGTGTACTTTGTTAGGTACCCAATAACATCTGGGTGCAAAGATAAAAGACTTATGAATTCCAAGATTTACAGTAATGATTGTGAAGTGAGTAACGTGTTAAGAACATGTTATTACCCGTGTACCGGACAAGAGGACCATCGTAGGGCACAACAAATGAGAAATTTATTAGGTCAGTAAACACGTTCGTGGGATATTGCGTGGTGGATCCAAAGACACTTTCAACGTTGTATGTTCACCTATTTCGATCATCGAGGCCTGTCAAGAATTTTGAAAGTTTCCTTGTTGCTGCGTACTTTGAACTTTTTAACCCTTTCTATCTCCCCAACATGAAATAATTCTTCCATTTTGTCCATAAATTCGCGTGGTATTTCAAAGATAAATGGATCCTCCCCTGAGAACATAGAAGGTTCAATCTGTTTGATACATGTGTAATTTAAAGGCAACTATAAAAAAGTGAATACTAAATTAATGTGATAGGTGCAGAAACACGAAACTCACATGAGCATCAGCAAACACCATACCAACATACAGAGGTTCGCCTTGGCCTTGGTTCTCTGTCATTGTCCATTTCCTTACTATTCTTACAATTATAGCCCTTTTTTCTCTTCCCTTTGGAGAACACCGATGGAGATAGGAGCATCCATTTTAAACCTCCTGGCACACATGTCATATTAAATAGAGTTGTTGTTAATAAACTTTGTGAATTGAATAAACAAAATGGGTCCACGCTTATCACCGATAACGATACTGCATAGCTGAAAATGTAGACTTAGAAAATGGCAATATTATGAAGAAGCACAGAAGCATTAGGTTACAAATTAACATAGCTGGAGCATGAGCTGTACTCATAGGAATATGAAACAAGATCATATATATTTTTTTTTTTAATCAAATACAATGACTCAAGAATACATAATGTTGTACAATTAAATGACGTAAAAAAATAGCTATTACAATTGAATGGAAACAATAATAGGGACAATCCCTGGAACATCATATTGGAAGATGTTGTAACACTTCTTTGTAAACCACATTTCTAGTTTCATTAGTACAGTTCCCTTGTTCATCTTCTATAAGTATCTTCAGTCCTTCTCTTCTTGTGACACGGGAGACAGCCACATAAAGTTGTCCGTGACTGAAAACAGGTCTCTTCAAATAAATGCCCACAGTATCTAGAGTTTGTCCTTGGCTCTTGTTTATAGTCATGGCATAGCATACCTTTACAGGATATTGCCGCCTCCGCAACTCAAATGGCCATTTGTTACTTTTTAAGGTTAATTCAATTCTAGGTATTGCGAAGGTACGACCCTTGAAACGGCCGTTCATAATTTCAGCTTCAATAGTCCAATCTCCTAGAGATCTAACAATCAGTCTTGTTCCATTGCAGAGGCCAACTATTTGGTTCAAATTCCTCAATAACATAATAGGAACCCCTTTTTTTAGAACAAGGCGATGTTGCGGAAAGTTATTACCACCTAAAGAATTTAAATACTCAATAGGATATAGCATATCATATGCTTCATTTGGTCCATTTGTCTTCTGTATGCTATCAAAGCTGAGGTATTCTTTATGAGACCCTCGAACCATACTAACAATGAAATCATTTATGGTGTCAACCATTTCATTTGTAGGTGTCAAAATAGCTCTGTCTCCTAGATAAGATATGTCTCGAATAATTTTCTTGGAAATTTGGGTATACCGACGAGAATATACAAAGAAGTTTATCGCCTTCGCCCGAGCAATAAATCCGAAGGTATTTGTACCCAAGTTGGGTCCACCTCTCCTTCTTTTGCTATAGCAGAAGTTTGCCTTCTCCAACATCCAAGATCCATTTGTTGAAGGCTTCAACCTCAAGTTGTTGTGCAGATCTCGTAGCCACCGAGACAACCGCATATTTTCGGTTAAACTTAATATTTCTACATGTGACCATAGCTTGGACCTAATGACTGTCGCATCTAACACTTGCATCTTGTTACCCCCTTCTACAACAGGCAAAATTTGCCTAAGATCGCCACCCAAGACTGCTACTTTTCCACCAAATGGAATAGTACCAGCGTCTGGATCACATGCTTTCTCTATATCTTTAAACAATCGGTCAAGAACTTCGAATGCTTTCCTATTTGCCATCGTAGCCTCGTCCCAAATGACCCGACTTGTAATGGCAATCAAATCACCTAACATTGTTCCTCTGCGACATCACATACCGTATCATCCTCTAAGTCACATGGTATTCTAAATCTCGAATGTGCTGTACGACCACCTGGAAGTAACAGAGCTGCGACACCAGAGGAAGCTACGGTCAAAACAATCTTGTCACTTGCTCTTAAATATCCAACAATACGATTCCAAAGGTATGTTTTTCCTGTTCCACCATAGCCTGACACAAAAAAGAATCCTGGTTCATTGTTCATTACCCTCTGAACAATTGTATTAAATGCTGCAGTCTGCCCAACATTTAGAGAATTTGTAGGATTTTGCATATCAATAAGAGGATCTATAGGATATGATAATTCTTCTTCAATTAGCCGATTAGAGAAGTCAACATAATCAGATAAAGTCTTTCGGGGTAATCTGAATTCACGGATGTCTCTACCATTGTCAGCAAATAGAGTTGATAATTCATCCAATAAATAATCTCTGGCTCTAGCATCGGGTAGTTCATAATTTGGATCACCAATGATATCTTTATATTGATATTGGATGTCATCACACATTTGTCGCCATACCTTTTCAAAAAGGAATATTCATCTCCAACATGGCAAAATAGAATGAGGGTAACAAAAAGTCTCCTAAGATGAGATGATGTCGCCCAACCAGCAGCTTCATCAAAGGCATCATACCACTCCAAATCATCTCCAAGCATGCCACGTGATCTACATGCTTCTTTAAAAGTTGGATGAAAAAGCCGGTTATGGTACCGTAAATCCTCAAAGCTTGTGGCACCCTTCACTACTAATAACAGCATGCGAAGATAGTACCGTACACCAGCAGAAGGATGAACATAATGAAGCCTTCCTATTTTACCATGACCTCTCTTCCTTTTTTTCCAACGCCTCTCCTTTTTGTCCCATATCCATTGGGATGGAAATTGGGGATAAGTTAAATCTCGACCTTGTCGATTAAATTCATTGCGGACAAACCACTCGGTGAGCATGGTTCGTCTTAGGAATTCAACAGATAATAATTTATCCATCTGTTGCTTGGCACTGAATGTAACAAAATTTTCATTTGGTAAGTGAACAGGCATCCTCTCAACAGCTGGATGATGTTTATGAATATCATATCCAAAAACTCTCCAACATGCATCATGTTGACAGATGTAGCGACAATCCAAGTACTCAGTAATCTCATTTTTAGTTTGAGTTTGCTCATCAAATGGCGCATCATCCCCGCGCCTAACTCGCTTCAAGTACGCCTTGCTACAATCTGCCCCTTTTGTAACATACTTGAATAGGTACTTGATAAATGTGGTTTTATTGCACCATTCAACATTGATGTGGGCTTGGTATTTCTTAAGCAATTTCATGTTGTATGGAACAACCCATCTATTGTCCATTTGCATGCCACCTTTCTGAACAAAAAGGTTGTTATTGCTCCTTCTATAAATGGCAAATCCTTTGGAGTCTACAGTTGTTTCATCATGGTAATCTTTGGGAAAAAATTTTGAACATTTCCCTTTTTTCATGCATGGGCACCTGGGATTCAAAGTTCCACAAGGGCCATGAATCATGTGCTCAGCTACAAGAGCATACCCTAGTGGATCTTTCTTTGGATCTGGAATCTCAGCACATATGTACTTATCAATCATAGAAGGTGTTGGATTTAAAGTATCTGCAGCGGTCCAGAGAATAATATGTGCATGTGGTAGACCTCTCTTTTGGAATTCCACAGTGTGTAAAGCTGTGGAGACAATGTAAACAAGAGGCATTAGATTCTTGTTAAGGAGTAATGTGTCCTAATTATTGGGGCAACTCAAAGAGAATGAACTTGGACTGTCACACACCGTATCAAATAGTGTACAACAAGGGCAGGGACATAGCACTTATCATACCTGCAGTACAGGGACCAAAAATAGTCCCATCAGCAATATCATGCAACATTTCTTGCAACTTCATATGGAATACTCGATCGATAATATCAGAACGATCATTTGGTTTTTGGCCCTTTTCGAGTATGCCTTCTGCAATATCATCCCATTTTGGATTGCACGTGAATGTGACAAAAAAATCCGGTGGGCCATATTCACGGCATATGGCTATGCCATCATGATAATTTTGTATCATGTACCGTTTGCCCCCGGTAAAAGAAGCAGGTAAAATTGTCATCTTTCCCATATCAGCACCTTCTGTTGCACCTCTACTAACAGCATCCGAAATCCCTTGGATACTTTCCATCCTAATATCTTGCTGGTGTTCCATAAGGTATGTTAACCGATTCTCATCGATGCAAGCACGTGCATCAACTTGGGCCTGGCTAGATAATAGACCGTAACAAAGGTATGGATTAGGCTGATTTTTTTTGTAATGGAACATGTAACAAAAGTAGTCCTGCATTGTGACTTTCCTATATGCATTATCTTCTGTCTCTGTTAAACCAGAATATAAAACTCCAGTCTGGAAGCCGCGCTCAGCAAAAGGAAATAACAGAGGATATTGTAGAGCCATGAAAGCTGGATGCAATGCTGATATTTGCTTCAACTGGTTTCCATGAGTTTCAATAATAATATCCCTCTGGAATGCTTCTGGACCAAAATCACCAACAACCAACATAGCTAATTATTGTGTGGTTGGAAGGTTGTACTTGTGCGTTCACCATCACGAGGACCAACAATCCGAATGACAAAATCTTCATCATCATTACCTTGCGGTTTGTCCCGAGCCATTCTAAATTGTTGAACCAAAGGATTATGTTCATCAAGCATTTTCACCAAACTCTACTATAGATGGATCAATGTTTGATCCGGATCTTTCACCTTGACTCAATGCTTCAATTCTATTTTGTACTTCGTTGGCGTGTCATAAACATAAAGCTGAATAAACTTATGTGGTGTATCATCAGGTGGCAGCAGGGAGCCTAGACGATGATGAATTTGCCCACATATCTTGAACACCGGTGGGCCTTGGCCATCGTTTAGAGTATGATCAATGTCAGCTCCCATGGAAGTGAAAGCAAAGAGACAATTATACCGCCTTATATTCTTCATGAACTTGTTGCAGACAGGACCACCATCAAATCTAGCTAATGATTTCAAAGGTTCTGGCCGGGTCCTGAAAGCTGGTATCTTGACTTTGCCTCCCTTACAGCATTTATTGTACACTACACTTCCAGGTTTGTGCCCTGAATGTCTCCCAACTCTTTCACCGTGCCAAAACAGTGCATGACAAAAAGAGCATTCATATTCCGGGCCACCAAAGTAAGATCTCCCAGGGCATGAAACTGTAGAAGAGTGGATGTGGAAAGAAGAGAATAAACAAGGGATTCCTAAGGCCACAATGAGGAAATATAGGCAAGCTTCACTTAGCTATACCTTTTAAGGCAGCAACGAATTCATCATCAAATTGCCCACATTCCAGATCAGCACTTCGTGCAACAGCAGCACCTCTCCAAACCATCCTATGTTGCTGCAATAATTTCTTCCTCTTACGCCTAGCGGAAATAGGATCTAAATTCCGGATACGAATAGAAGGTTCTTGTTCTGTTAAATAGAATTATGATTTTGTATATAAAATTACGTACAAAGCTATAAATATGTAAATACATTGAGGGCCGAACGCTTTGGACCATATGTACGTCCTATGGCGTTGGAGCCCGTATTTGTATCCGCACCAGCTGGATCTGGCAGCGGTAATGGTACTGAATAAAGAAGGGAAAACAAAAGTTATGAACACAACAAAGAAGGGAGAAATTTGGAAAAAAAAAGGACTAAACATGTATGCATAACATACTAAGGAACTCGTCGCAAGAATCATCCATGAAGTTCATCATTGTACATATAATCCTAAATAGTCTCGAATTTGCTTAGTGGCCTAGAAGGGGAAAAAATTAGGAAATATCTACATGCATGGTATGGACATTATATATGTTATGCAACCAGTTATAATCAGTTCGAGGAATCAGCAGAGCACATATCCATTCATTTGTAAAAGTAAAGTAAAATAACAATAGCAGACAAAGGACACTCATTGCAATAATAATAGAGAACCATTTATTCCATAATTTCATGGGTAACTCATACATGGGGGATAGACCAAACCAAGAAAACAAGAGAAACCACTACATTGAACACGATGACCATTAGGATAAATATACATTGGAAGGTAGATCTACCTAGACCTAATTTGCCAGTGCTTGGGCAGTGAATGAATTCATGTCCTGGATAAGTTCCTGAGCATAGGCCACTACTTCAGGTGGGAAAACTGCACCAGCCTGTGATGTTATAAGCACAAGCCTTGCAATATGTACTCCTCTATTACCAAGGGGAAAAAGATGCTCCACCAATCTCCTGTACAACATTAGTTCATGAATGTTGTAATCGACAATAAAAAAATCCAAATATCCTTTGTAGAACTATCAGGGCTTCATACGCAGCAGACTCATAGGCAGTAGAACCATGTAAATCTGCGGACGCCCAAAAGAACAAAGGCATAGGAGCCCTTTGATGGGTCTGAAGGGGCAAACCAACTTCTACACCGTGTAATTCAGTGCCATCATCTATCTTTTGTCTAATCGTAGACACATAGGGAAGGCAACAACGGTCTGCAACATCCTCCAAAATGCCTAGGTACGATACATGGAGAGGGAACATGGCTACGAAAAGAGGCTTGGAAACGTGAACTTGACAACTTATTTGGTTGGACAATTGTGAATCTACGAATTTTTGAAAACCTCCAAACACCGACAAAGAACACAAACCAAAACTTCCAGACAACACCTAAAGCACTCATGCTCTCACAAGACTCCAGGTATGAAAAACACCTCCAAACATTTGTGCGCGGTCTTACAACTGGCACCACACAAACAGCATAAACACTAATCAGTAATACTGGGCAACACAGGTATCGATCTATTTACTTAAGTCAAGTTGGTGGGACAGCAAGCATACCTGAAAAAGAAGGAGCGAACCAAATGGTGGGACCTATGAAGGCACCCAAATCCAACCAACCTTCACTGACAACAAGAACCTGGAAAAATAGAGCAAGTAACATTTAAACAGACTTAGAACTGCACACACCAGAAACAACGTAACACAGAAAATAACATGTTAACATATTTACAATGACAAGAACCGGAAACATTCTGTAATAGAACTATAGTACCTTGGGAACAACAAGCACTACGACTGGCAAGAAGACAGTAAACGCAAAGGAAGGTAACAATCAACCTGAACCGCAGAGGAACAAACATGAAACAAAAAGAGAAGAAATGGTTGACACAGTGGCAATAAATTTTAGTATGTACATTTAGTTCATGTAATAGCATGGTGCACAGTACCTTGTATTTAGCAGGAACCAACGGTCTTAGGCAATGAAGCAAGTATCACAAAAAGCGATCCCCGTAAAGGTAATCGTATTAGTAAAATCTAATTTTTAAGTTGGTCCATGCCGATCTCAAATAAAAAAATTGGAAGGACAAAGGGAATCCTAAAGTAGAACCTAAAACAGTAGCATAACAAAAGAATATCGAATAGATTCGAGAGGAATTAAAAATAGATCAGCCAAGATGAAGGTACACCCCCTAATATCAAGTACCACATCTCCGTACACCAACAACCTTTTGCTGTGGTCCCATTGACAATGTCCATAGGACCTGAAACCTAGAAAAGGAATACGCACATGCCCTCTCCATCCCCCACCTAAAGACGCCCCAGTTGAAACTGATAGCAACTCATATGTCTCCATCCCCCACCTAAAGACGCCCCAGTTGAAACTGAGAGCAACTCATATGGACCATAAGCAGGTAGAAACATTGAAGGAACCAGCAACCTAGAAACTCACTGTAAAAACAAATACTCCCCGGTCCCTACACATGAAATAGGAACCTATAAATCTAACAGCACGAATCGACTGGAACGCAACAGACCTGGGATCTATGTGTACGTCTCTGAAGCCAACCCACAATGGACCCAAACCTGACCCCCTAATTCGAAACAATCAAATAGATCTCCGAAAACACGGCGGTGCGATTGCCGAGAACCTACCAAATCTACATTGTAAGCATACATACCGGAACAATGGAGCGGCCAAATGGCAAGTACACTTAGCCGAGCTAGAACTCCTCCGCGCCGTCACAAACGCAGCCAAGCAATGGTGGAAGATTCCACCTTATGACCACGAAGAAGGCAAGGAACAGCAGGGAAACCTATTGGAAAAAAAACACAGCAGGCACATTGCAACGGAGATTGACCATAAATGGAGCCGACATTGTAGGCCGACGCAGGGAACAAACAAATCAGCGAACTGCGACGGGGACGTACCCGATGCGGAACTCTGCAGCAGCACGAACGCGTCCGAAGGGTGAAGCACAACCGGGAGATCTTGGACGACACAAGGCCGTAAGCAAGAGCAATCGAAAGAGAAGCAGCGAGTCTGTTCAACAAGACCGCCGCCGCCGCAAAGGAACAATAGTCTGTATGAAACCCTAGGAAAGGAGTAGAAGGAGTAAAAAACACGCGGTGAAGAAGCCGGCCGCGGCGCAAACAACCCTAGAAGCAGAAAGACAAGGCGGGACCACCTGTCAGTCACACAGCTTCCAATGGAATCCGGAAGAAGCAGCCCAAAAAGAACAGAAGCCGATGAAACGTACACGCAGAAACCAGCTTCTAAATCTCCGCCGCCGAAACAATAATCCAACGGCCGCATCTTTTCGGGTGACGTGGCCGCGGCTCCCGGCCGAGGAGCTGACGCGGCTTGTATAGTCTTAATGAATGAATCGGGAAGTCATAGGCGACCAAAGTGTAGTAAATGTGGAAAACTAAAACCTTTTTCTGCCAACTACATCTCCACCGCCCCTTAGATTTCAGGTTTAGGTCGTTTATGATGGTGACATGGTCTCCAATGTGACATTTTGATTTGCTTATTTTTTAAAATATATCATTTAAACAGTGAAAATTTTATATTATGAAACTCTTCACGATGATGTAACTTTATATATATTAATTATTATAAAAAAAACTTTACATATATTAATTGATCACCTTCTTCTGCTTCTTGATCGTACGTTGTAAGACTTGTTAGTTGTTACTATCATTTATTTCAATATATTTGCCATTAGGGGCATTTTGCCCCTCCTGTTGCTAAAAAAATATATATTAATTGATGGCGCAAACCGAAAAATGTTATTTTGGCTGCTTTTTTTTTTTTTTTGGTCTCAGCCTCAACGCGCCGCGCAAACTGTGGCAGATTGTGGCGGTGGCGAGAAAAAACAACGCCACTAGTGTGATGAAAATTACTACTGCATGCAAGTATTAAAAGTTGTGGCAGTCTAAGGCATCCACAAAACGGGGGATACGTGGATGTGGCTACGCTTCAAACGCGGTGGTGGCGAGGTGCGGCCCGGAAGCAAACAACCCCTATTATTCTCAAATTTTATTCAACTTAAAAAGATACAGTGCCTATCCATTATAATACACTACTATCTATTTTCTCTGTTCTAAATTATAGCTTACTTTGACTTTTTTTATATATACATTTTGTTATGTATGTAGATACTATATATGTCTAAATATATAGCAAAATGCATATAAAAAAATCAATAATAAACTACAATTTAAAATAGAGGAAGTACTACTTTTGTCAAGAGACGACAAAAACATTTAGCTATGAATCCAATGATTGATAAGCTAACATGTACAAGGATATAATGATACTTTTAGTTCCTGGATTCATGTCCATTGTAGTATCATAACTGGTATAGCTAAAACAGCTAGAACATTAACCTAAATTGATATTGATGATAATAAACCCAACTTTACCCGGTTTGCTATGAAGGGCTGCCTAGTTCGTCTATGGAACGAGATCCTCTGCATTTCTTCTCTGCAGTTGTTCTCTGCATTCATGATCTAAACCGTCCGATTCCAATCCAACGAGAGCCCAGGAAACGAGCCAATCTCACAAGCATGTACGAGGCCCATATCAGCCCATTTGCTAGTGTTAGAAGTCAATCTCATCCTGCTCGGCGTCTCCGTCGCCGTGCGGCGCCGCCAGGTCCGCCGCAGGCGGCAGGCGCTCCTCCTCGCCCCGCCTCTCAACGCGGATGTCGACGACGGCGGCGGGCACGACCACGACTGGGCCGGCGGAGGAGGCGGCGGGGTGGTGCACCACGTCTGGAACATCCGGACCGTGGGGCTCGACGAGGCGTCGATCGGGTCCATCGCCGTGACGCGGTTCCGCGCGGGCGCGGGGCTCCTGGGCGCGGCCGATTGCTCGGTCTGCCTCGGCGAGTTCCAGGACGGCGAGCTCGTGCGCCTGCTCCCCAAGTGCGCGCACGCGTTCCACGTCCCCTGCATCGACACCTGGCTCCGCGCGCACGTCAGCTGCCCCGTCTGCCGCTCCGACGTGCTCGACCCCGCCGTCGTCGCGGTCGCCGCCGCCGACTCCGGAGGCGGAGGAGAAGGCAGCGAGAGCGTCGGGTCCAGCGCCAGCCCGCCGCATGATCCGGACACGAGTGCCGACGCCGCCGCGGCGGATCAAGCTGTTGGCGCGGCGGCGAGCGACGCGGCCCCGGATCACGAAGAACAGGAGAGCAACCGCCAAGACGCTTCACCCGCAGAAGAGGAGGACCAGCAAGAGCAATCCAGCTCTGCCGAGCCGCAGCCGCCGCCGCCGCAGGAGCGCTTGTGCCCTGTGCCGCGTAACGTGCGGCGCGCGGCGTCCATGGACGCCGCGGCAGCGTCAACCGCGGCGGACATCGCGGAGCTATCAGTGGAATGTAAAAGAGTAGTGTTTGGAAGGATGTTATCAGTTCTGTAAAGGAAATCCCTTCTGTACATTGTTCAAGTGCTAGAAGCTGTCAATGTCGCCATTGTGTTGTAAATTGATTTGGAATTCTATTGTGAATGCAATGCACAGAAGATGTCAATGGTTACTGCAATTTCATATGTGATATGTCTGCACAAAAGATGTTGCTGGTTACTACAATTTCATCAAGATGGACAAACTGAGTCATGTTACTGCAAGCTCCATTGGGTGATTACACTTGATCCACAAAAGCAAAAGTACTACTAGAATTATCTGTCATTGCAGGACACATGCAAAGGGCTACTAAAATTCATCAATAACACCATCTGTCATTGTCCCCTGACAAATAGAAGAAAAATAGTTAAACATAATGACTATGTATGATTCAGAGAAAAAATGTATTACTTTGCAATATTACCTTCAATAGTTGAGAGAAACTATTGATGACTGTGTATGATTCAGAGATCTCTTCTTGAGGTAAAGATGGATGGTTCAAGCATGCATTCTGTAGTGTTGCACTATCTTCGACTAGCACTTCTGTAGTTTGTTGCTTCTGATCAGAAACAAGAGAATTAAATAGTTATAACTGAAACTTTTTGAAGCAAATAAAGTTAGACAGATTTGCATTGTCAGATACCTTTGAACATTTTTGTTTTTTCTTCTCACAAACCTTCGGATTTTTATCCTTTTTCTTGTCACATACCTTGGTACTGTTTTCTTTGTTGGTACCTCCCTTTTTTATACACCTGCGCATCTTCTCATACCAAGCTTTTTTACGCTTCGAGGTTTTTGTTTCCACCTCCTTTTTCTTTAGGCTTGCTGCACTGAACAATTCATTAGGCACAGCCACAATAGTGGGAGAGATGATGGGATCCATAGGGTTGGTAACACTATTCATTTCTTCATCAATTTGCTTGCTGAGCATGTCAAGTGTGTTGTTTACTAATAAGGTGCATTTTGGATGGCTTGCAGCTTGATGTGCCAAATTAAGAAATTTACGAGACATGTCTTTGTAGTTAAGCATATGATCTAATTTTGGATTCTCTATTATGTCTCGGCCTTTGTTGTCCTGTACTGTTTCACTGCGTGCTTCCCGTGTCCATCTCTTCAATATATAATGTGCTGGGAGTGACTTGATATTCATCAAATCAAGGACTTTTAGAGCATGGCCACATAATACTCCAACTCTATTGAACTGCCCACAGCTGCATGTACTGGATTGGTTTGAAGGATCACCAGTAACTTTGTACTCCTTCTCAAGAGTAAAATTTTCATGTTCATCAAGACTCCCGATTGCTACAAGATATTCATTTTTGCCTTCCAATGCTGTGGTGTATGCTGCCATGGATTTCTCATACTCAGATTGAAAAGCTTCAAAAACAGTTAGCTGAGCCTTAAATAGTTCTATGCGCACTGGACATTTCTCGTTGGCGCTTGCCCCTTAAATAGTTCTTGTGGTCTTGAAGAGTATAACTAAGATTAGCTGAGCCACCAACTTGAATGCAAGCCAAATCATGCGCAGCTTTAGGCCCAATTCCTGCATCGTCGGCGGTCTCAATTTCAAAGCCTTGTAATTCTGAATTTTTCTTTGGGACACCATCAAGTGCGAGGTTTGTGGCGGAGTGAAGGCTATGGTTGTGTTCCAAAATCAAATCGATCACTTTATAATTTTCCTTTTTCCGGTCCATTACAAGACCTATGCGCACTGGACAATCAGTTCTAGTTTCAACTCTAGGACACTTTGTGAGATGATCCCTTTTATCTGGCACTCTATGACCTTCATTTGCACAAACATATCTGCAAGATCCAACTTTTCCATCAGATTGTCATTTGTTTGCATACTTTTTTCTAACCTCAAAACCTTTTTAACCTCCAAAGGTAACCCAAAACATCCAGGCATCTTGTACAGATTTGAATTCCATGCCAATTTGAGGTAACAAACCAGGAATCAAACTTTCCCTACAAGAAAAAATTGATTTGGTGCTAAACTGAGCAACTAGAAGGAGACTCTGTACTTGAACGAATCAATTAATCTAATCTGATGATGCAATAAACAATCATAATATCACACACCTTTTTTCCGCCATCTGAAATATGCAGGTTCCGTTTCAACACATCTAGGGATGGCAATGATGACTAGATTAGAACAATAAAAAAATTACATAGAGAGAAAGATCTAGTAATGCAGAATACTTCACCAAGTTATCGTATCACCCACCTGCAGGGCACGAGCAAGAAGAAATCGCCGCCTGGGCACGAACAAGAAGAAATCGCCACCTCCGTCCTCTCGGCTCCAGCCCGGCCTGGAACCGCGCCAAAGGAACAGCGTCCGCGCCAAAAAGTCGCGCCAAAAGCAGGAGCCGGCTGCTGCCATTTACGCTTAACAGGCCATTATTTGGGCCGCAACTCTTGCGAACGAGCTATAGAGTGCCTGGGCTCACCTGCTCCGTTGGATGAAGTGAACGGCCACGATAAGTCACTGCCGAGAGCTGTCGTGGAGATCAAATTCAGAGGATCTCGTTCCTCGTCTATCGTGCTATTGGACTGGCTCGACAGAGGCGTGACACGATCTGAGGTCCAGAGCTCTGGCCAGCCACACCACGGTGCGCAGACAGCCGGACACCGCTCCACCGCCAGAGCCGTCCGACACGGCTGCCAGCCTGTCATGCCCGCACCATCCATGCGCGATGCATGCATGGGCACGGCACCTGCACGGGGCGGGCCGGGGCCGGACTCCCCACAGAGACATCGTCTGGCAGCAGAGCAGCCTGCCCAGGCATGGTTCTCGCAGGCTCCGGGCTGTCCTCGCCCCGTCACCCCCACCAGCACGAACACCGGCGAGCTCTCCTTCAGCCGCTGCACCGTTCAGCGTTCACAGTGAAGCGGCCTCGGAAAAGAAACGTGTGTGCTCCTTCCACCTTGCCTGCAGCGCGGAACGGAGGATCGGAGGGCGAGGTTTGGGGGCAGACGACCAGCTTTTTTTTTCCACCCGGAAAAAGGTGGTCTGTCATGGCCAAATCACCTAAAACAAACACGAGGTGGTCTGTTGATACCCGTGTTAGCAGTGATCTTATCTGTTGAGCACTTGACTTGAGCTGGTGGCCGATGCCGATGCAACAGCAACCGCAAATCTTGTCAAAGAGCCCGCTGCAAAAATTGCATTGGGTGGCGAAGTGGCAATGGCAATGGCCCGCTGCACCCGCAAATCTTTCGGTCGCTCTTTTGCAGCGATCAGCGAGTGAATGAATGCGAGCAGGGGCGAGCACCGAGCAGGCACGCAGCGAGTAAATGCGGGTGCTCTCGAGCACCACCCCTGGCATGATGGCCGGCCGGCGAGGTCAGGTGAGGTGAGCGGTGATGATGATGCACGCATGCATGGAAGGGGAACAGAGGTGAACCAGGCCCGCCGCTCGCACAGGAACAGGACTGTAGGAGTTGGAGTACTCGAAACGCATAGCACTAGCCACTAGTGATAACTACTCGTAGCGGCGCAGTATAGTATGAGTAACCGTACAGTACTACGACTGGCTGCTTCTAGTACTAGGCCATCGATCGAGGTTTGCCGCTGCAGGCATGCGCAGCTGGCACCGCCGCCTGCTGCCGGTGCGTGCAAGCCAAGTGCCTGGGCAGGTATTGTCGCGTCAAAGACGCCGCCGCTCCAGCGCGGCGGCAGCGCCATCAATTCAATTCCGATCCGCCGATGCGTCTCTGCTCTGAATACTTGCGTGTCCCATGGATCTGATGATGGCCTTTGATACCTGAACGTGCATCATAATCGCCGCGACTAGTGCCCGCACGCCCGCACGTACCAATGATGCTTCGCCTCGCACCTCGAAAGCTCACTCCTTGACGAGTTCCAACAACGATCTGCACCTGCCGTTAATCGCCACCAAATCCGGGCCACGTTCACCAAAGACAGGGCAGGCGGGCGGCGTGGCCGCCGTGCCGTGCCGCGCGCGTTTCCGGAGACCTGAGAGCCTGGCTCGCTCGGCGTCTCCCCAGCCCGGCCCGGCACGGAAGAAGCGGAGCAGTGGCGAGATGGCACGGCAGGAGACAACAGACAGCGCGTTCGTCGTCCCCGGCACCACCACCAGCCGCTGCGTAGTGCGTACACACGGGCTCCTCGCGCGTTGAAACGTGGGGTGGGGGATGCACGGACGGGACTGGATCCCCCGGAACACGGCGGTGGATGGTGGATTCGGAATACGGCCGTGCGCGTCGGGCCCGTCCGTGCGCCCCAACGCCGCGGCCGCCACCGGCTTCCGGGGCACTAGTTATTGCTCATCGTCGGCGACCTGCGACTTCCAGGGTGGGAGTGGGACCAGACCAGAGGCGTTTTGGAGGCCCATTGTCAGGTTGCCGGCTAGGTGGGCGGCGAGAGCGGCGCGGCAGCTGTCTGGGAGACCGGAGGAGTATAAAAACTGAAAAGGGATCCTCGCCGAGATCCTGTCGCACCCAAAAGAAATATTTTATTTATATATCCTCAGAGTGTATTAACCGCCGGCTGTCAGTGTGCGTGCGCTCTGCTTTTTGTCACGACCGACTCGACGCTGGAAAATTCACCGTTTGTGTTTACTATAACGACGAGCTTAGGGCGTGTGTGATAGTGGAGCACTGGAGGTAAACGCTCGAAACAGTCAACGCCGAGAGCACCGGAGGTACGAGTACTGTACTTGGCTGACGACGGCAATTGAGATAAGAGTACACTGCTCCTTTGACCCTTTGACTATTCTTCTGAATAGTCACCGTCTTCACTGAGAGTGGCACAACTTTTGACTTGCCAGCTGACCAAAGGGCCAAACGCCAAACGGTCGTGTACCGCAGGGGCGCTCACGTTTTCCCACCCCGTGTCCGTCCGGCCCGGCGGCATCCAAATTCCTACGCGCACCCGGGGAAAACCACACGGCCCGAAAAGCGGGGAGCAGCACAGAAAGCGCTTCCTCTCGGCCGGTCGGCCACTTCTCCCTGTCATGCTGCCGCCGCTGCCCTCTCCTCCTTTAACAAGGCACCACCGGGCACCGGCAGCAGCACTCCCCCAAGCGAACGAACAAAAAGAGACCTCGCACTCGCACGCACCTCGCTCCCGTGATTCTCCTTCTCCACCCATTCTCCTCAACCTTCGCCACCGCCTGCGAATCCGATGCCACCGCCGCCGCTCGAGGCGCGCGACTACCTCGGCGCCGGCGCCGGCGCCACCTCGTCGTGCAGCTCGTCGTCCTGCTCCTCGGGCGGCGAGGGCGGCGCGGGCCCGCACCTCGCGCTGCGGCTCGGGCTCCCGGGGTCCGACTCCCCCGGCCGCGGCGCGGAGGCGGAGCACGCCCACGTGGACGCCGCGCTCACCCTCGGCCCCGCCCCCGCGCCGACCAGGGCGGCGCCAAGCGAGGGTTCGCCGACTCCCTCGACCGGTCCGCGAAGCGGGACGGTGCTGCCGCTGATGGCGCTGCTGGGGGAGTGACGAGGGAGCAGAAGGGAACAGCTGCAGCCGCTGCTGCTGGAGCTCCGCCGGCTGCCAAGTAAGTGGGTGCTGCGGTTAATTGGTTTCGGTTCGTCATATAATTTTTGCTTTTGCTGCGGGAGGATGTGTGCGATTGGTAGCTCGTTGGGTATGTAATAACCGGATTAGTGATGCTTGATTGCGGGTGGTAAATAGAAGTAAATCAATTGAAACTTAAGCACAGAAACAGAAAACGAGGAGCAAATTTCCTGCTGTTTTTTAGTAATTGCTTAGAGAAAAAGTGTGCATCCGGTTTTATAGCAAGCATATAGCATGATATCTTCCTCTTAACGATGGGATGCCTGCACGCCATCAGAACCGGCATCAATATGGTAGTCTGTTTTAGCAAAAGGCTGTCGTTTTCCCTGATAAACACTGTGGTTCCAAGTTCAAGTTATAGGCACTTGTGATGGAATTGTCACTGATGCCGTAAAGAAGTTGCTTGAGATAGAAGCAGTCGGATTCTAAATCATGTAGGCTCTAGGTGCATCTATCTAGAATACAATGGAATATGTGGAGTATCCTGGAGGTCCAGACATAATGCACTCAAATGGGTCATGTGGTTTTGTTATGCAGCCTTTTTCATGATGTTTTTAGTGGCATGGTCTTAATCTTTGGGGTTTTTTTATGTTCTAGGGCGCAAGTTGTTGGATGGCCGCCCGTTAGGAGCTACCGAAAGAATACACTAGCTGCGACTGCCACAAAGACGAAGGGGGAAGATGAAGGTAGGAGTGAGGCGGGTTGCTGTTATGTTAAGGTCAGCATGGATGGAGCCCCATACCTAAGGAAGGTGGACCTCAAGACCTATTCAAGCTATGGGGATCTCTCGCTTGGTCTGGAGAAAATGTTCAGCTGCTTCATCACTGGTAAGCGCTTCTGTTTTCTGTTACAATTACCAATTTACTTGTTCCCCACCTCTTATTTATTTAGCCATGTTATTGTGATGTAATGAACTACTGTTTTACGGGATACAATTGACTTGTTCTGCATCTAGGGTACAATTAGGTATACTGTTTTCTGCATAAAGTCTTGAGGAGTCAATTGACAGTAATAATTGTTTAAAGATGATGCATAGTTAGTATATACTCAGTAATTAGTTACACCAGCTGAACAATGGCCTCTGCACTATTTTGACTTTCAATGTCAGTCAACATTTTTTTTACAGGAACTAGGTAGAATGCCCTTAAAAAACAGAAGGGAAGTGACATTGCTTGATTGCTAACTAAGGTTCTAAAAACCTTCTTCCCAGCATATATAGCAAAGAGGGAGGGAGGGAAGCTGCGAGAGGCTACTAGTCTGAAGTAGCTGAAAATCAGTGCCCATTCTATTTTGATTACTCAATGGTTGGCATGTACATCAGCCAATAAGTATTGACAAGGATTACCTTTTTTTAGATAAAGGATAAAAATATCCCTCTACATCCAAGGATATAAAATGAAGTTGCAAATTATATCCTATAGGTCTTATGCTCCTACTCTGCATAGCAAACTAATGGAAAATGACAGTAAACATTATTATCAATACCTTCAAGGATTGGAGCAAACAGAAATGCTGTATGATTACCTGTGCTTCATAATTCTCTTGATCTGTTACTCTGAACTTTAAGTATTGACCATTGTGTCCGTAAAAGTTTATTTGTCTACATAAAACATTTCTAGCTCCTCTTTTTATGGGAATATTTTTATCCCTACTTTAGGACCAAGGCCTTTGTTCTGTAAATATAGATGTTTCTCCAACATATATGTATGTTTAAACTAGTGATATTGCAGGTCAAAACAGTTCATGCAAGACATCAAGAAGGGATAGGCTTACTGATGGTTCTAGGGCTGATGCCCTTCAGGACCAAGAATATGTCCTTACTTACGAAGATAAAGATGCTGACTGGATGCTCGTTGGTGATCTGCCCTGGGAGTGAGTTCCTAACTTAGTGCAAATGATAGTGTTTCTTTTCTGTTTATATGCAAATGATAGGCTTAAACCAATGTGATTTCGGTGTAGCAATCTAGACTAGGTGCAAATCATTAGAAAACACTTGCGTTTAAGATGTAGCAGCTGTAAAATTAGGAAATGGATCCAGTGAAGACTGTAATTTGATCAAATGTTTAGATCCACTCGTGGGCTAAATTGGCGCTATTCTATTGGATTTACCAACTTCTTCGGAATGTTCAAATTTGCACTTCTTTAGGATCAAAGGATTCAGACTAGCTAATGCATGTATTTCTATGAATATTTCATTTCACCTTTGTAACAGAAACAGTTTGTCCTATACTCCTTCTGTTGCAAATAGTTTAGTTTGGCTTTGTCCTACCTCAAATTTCTTGAACTACCAAGGTTTTAGAAAAATATATTAACATTTCTAGGCTCATATAAATGCTTTACCAAAATATATTTCATTTAGAATTTAATGAAATTAATTTGATGTTATGTTTGTCCATTTTTTGTTTTCCTTGAACACTTTTCTGTGATCCCTGACATGAATTGTTCAGATATTGATGCATTGGACATTTACTGGTTATTTCAATGTCCTTTTTGCAGCTTGTTCACCACAATTTGTCGGAAACTTAGAATCATGAGAGGCTCTGATGCTGCTGGCATGGGTATGTGTACTCACTAGCATATGTCCATCTTTGACTGTTGAACAATTCCTTTGATATTAAATATTATGATGTGATTTTATCTTCTTGGGTTGCTTTTAATGTTAGTTCTGATCAGTATTATCTGTCCTTATGGCAGTTTATAATCTGAACTGTGCATTTGAATATGTTCTTATCTTGGAAACACAAAAATAGCTGTAATAATAATGTTAGGGCAGATTAAATTTCCACAAAAATGTGAATGCACATGGGGAAGTGTTGGCTGAGCATGCATCCACCTGGGAATCTGATATCGCTGTTTCCTCTGGAAAAATGTGGTCGCTCTGAAACCACTAATCTTTGGGCCTATTTGGTGTTCTGCCAGAAACATTTCTGATCTAGATTTCTCCTTGGAAATGTTTCTCTGGTGGACTAGAATTATTTTGTGGAACTATATGGCTAGCTGGCTGGATTCTTTGTAACTACAATTACAATCACGGGAAACAACATTTTAGCTGTTTTAGTCCCCTAGGCAAAAATCTGGAATCGACTCAGGCTATTTCAAGGCTGAATGGCCTTATCGCCTGCTCATTTTGCAACAATTCTGGTGTTGCTGGCTGGAATCAGAACCTTCTGATGTGCCAAACAGGAACATTAACCTTGAGATACTGCCAAGTCATAGTAAATGCTTTTTTCGTGGCTGATATATTTGGTTCAACGCATTGTTCATTTAAATTAAAATCCTTTATCGAAAAATTGTTCATTTAAATGTTTGGAAATTGGAATATAGATATCTGATTGTGTGTGAACTACAGTGCACTATGCTTCTACTACTATTACTGTAGCTGCCTGCTAATGACTTGGCTGCAGTTGAGCATAGCCTTTGTATTGCTTGGAAGCTGCTACCATTTATGACCAACTATAACTGTTTGCTGAAACTATATAAACTTGAAACTTCTTGGAAAAGAAAATTGCACCTGGGACCATCACTCTGATTAATATGACATCAGTGAACATTGACTGCTCTTTCGTCAACTGTACTTTGTGGCTCACACATGCATCATCTTTATTACTGTTTGTCGCTCTGTACTCAAGGATCCAATCTCCCTGCAGCTCCAAGATCACTGGAACAGATAGTTCGGAACAAATAAGCTATCTTGTCCGACAGGTAGGGTTTGAAGTTCTGAACTAAAGGACAGAGTTTACAAGGCGCTGAAGGAAGCGATGTTTTATGTGAAGTGCTTCGGTTAAGTCTTTTTTTCACATGTGCAGTGAGATTTGTGGCCTACTGTAAGACGCCCATTTTGCCCACGAGGTTGTCACGTGTTATTGTAGATGGTCGCTTTTGTCTGTGAAAGATCAACCCCGGTAGCCTAATGCCTCCTCTATGATACTTTCATCTGTATCCGGAAGTTTGTACTTCATATCCTATAACAGTAAAAAAAATGCCCATGTTGTTCAGTCAGAATTCATCCAGTGCTGTGTCTGCAAGTCAAATTAATTATTCAGTGGATCTAGAAAGGGTCTAATCACTCAGTCTGTTAATCAGCTCTGGTATTGTTATGGGTACTAGAGCTCTGAACATTGGAATGATGTTACATTTACATTCCTCTGCACCTCTATGCTAGATCGGAATAGCGATATTGTTTCCATGGCTTTACAAGGGGCAAGCTGAACTAATATGTTCGCCATGAGCAATATGAGTACACGATACAGAGCTTGACTGAGTGATTAGATTCTTTGATGTTCCTCTGAAAGCCACTGAAAGCCATATATGCCAGGATCTTCCGGATCCTGGTGTGAAAGCCACATATACTGGGTCCCTTAGAATTTCCAAAGAGAATGGTTTATTTCCCCCATCAAAGACACAAGATTAGATTGAATCCCTCTAAATTTGCAAAGAGGATGGTTTATTTCCCCCACCAATTTCTAGAAATCTTGACTAGAAGTAGGAGGAAATAGTAGATCGCACTGGTTTCTTTGATGTTCTTCTGAAAGCCTAGAGGGGATATGAAAGCCAGATGTCAGTTTAGACTGGGTCCCTTTTAACCGGGCAGTTTGCAAAGAAAATGGTTTGTTTTCCCCATAAATCAAAGCCGATATCCGAACAAATTCTCTCATCCTATCCAAACAGGGTGTTGGATTGCTTACTCTACTTTATTACGACCCCATTGCCCATCCTCCAGAGTCAAAAGCTTTGGTAGGACGTAGTAGTTGATTCGACAGAAAAAAACCGACTGAATCATGGAGAAGGAAATGCTGAATGAAGCGAGACCTTTGCTTCAGAGTTCAGTTTCAGAGACGAAGAAGCAGCATTGGGCTGGACGACAAGGGAATGTGCCCGGCCTGGCGCTTGGCGAGATCTGGTCGGCCTCCCCGGAGCAACTGCGCATTGCCAACCATCGCAACAACTCCAGATCACCACTGTGTCACACGACCCCAGTTTCCCAACACGTCTGCGCCGCGCACCTCGCGGGCCCTCAAGGATCCGAAGCTAGCGAAACTGCTTTACCTGCCTGCAAGAAGAGAACACGAGAACACGACATGGAGCGCTGGTTACTTGCCTGCAGCACAAAACTGGCATCGACCTCCGTCCCATTTGTGCTGTTCTCACCAGCAGCTTCTGCCCGGCATTAACATCGTCACGCACAATTGCTCGCCTCACGCGACCTGTGCGTGGGTACGTGACACAGTAACTTCGATCCGGCCGGCCGGCCGGCCGGGCGAGCCGTGCTCCGTCCTGGCGGCTCATTTAACCGGGCCTCCGTGCCGGCCGAGCGCCCCATCTCGATCGTATCCCCGTGTCCCGCGCCTGTCTCTCCGGTCCGGTGGAGCGTGGGCGCGCGGCCTCCATGATTATTCGTTCAGGACGGACGGGACCGACCCTGGGGGCGCTGGCACCGCGGCAGCCTGGTGGCGACCGGATCACCAGGCGTCCAAGGGGACCAAACGGCACGGCAGCACGGGCCGAGGACCACCGCGACCTCGACGACACATGTGGCTCTGGGGCTTCGCGCGGGCTTGGGTCCCGGTCCCGGCCTCGACCAGACCCAGCGTCCGCGCCGAGCCGCCTCTTTCAAGCCGCCGAAAGGATGAAAGGAACGAGAACCGGTCGAGACACGACGGCGACGCCACCTTACGTGCTTTCACCGTCTCAGCAACCAGGACCGGCCGTCGGGTGACCGAGATCGGGGAGCATGGGCGCGCGAGCCACGTACTGAACGCCTAGCATATCGATATCGTGGTGGCATGAACGCCGTCGCGTCACTCCCGTGGCTGTGAGCGCCTGGGGTTGGACGCCATGGACGCGACCGGAGCACATGCGTGCGCTCGCGCGCGCTGTGCGTTCTGCTGCGGCGCACGGGAGCGGGGCCAGCTAGCGGCACCCCGGCGCGCGCGATGCCGATATGGCATCGGTTCGGTGCGCGATCGACCGCGACGGAACACGGCCAGTTGCACGCCATGACACGCAGCGCCGCGGGCTCGAGACAGCCCCAGTGGCCGGGCACCCGCCGGTCACATGGCCACGGGGCCCCCCGGCCACGGCCGCCGTCCCCGTCGCTCGCCCGCTGCCATGCCGGTGGCGGGCCCAGCGGCCGGGATTAACTTGGACACCTATCGGCGGGCGAACCGAAACCGGCGGGCGGCCGTTTGAACGTGTTTGGATGGAGGATATACGTTACGTGACAGCAGAACAGACTTGCAGTTATGGATGTCACGCGCGCGTACATGCGCGATGCCGGGGCGTGCCCTTGAATGAACACTCAGGCATTTACTGTGACACAACAAGTGGGAGCTGCGACCCTCTTTACACGAACACATGAACTATGCTGCCATGGCCATGCGTCTTAGGCATGGTCCCCGATTGTGCTCGGTGTCTTGCTCCATGTCTCTTGTCTCCATTGGTTTGGTTCCCGTTGGAGTAAACGCCACTGCTCATATACAGTTATAGTCATTTCAGGCAGAGGAGGCGAGCGAGAAGGAGGAGCAGGAGGCTCGCCATGGAGCAGAGGAGCGCAGGGAGCGAGGCGCCGGGCCGGCCGGCCATCCGCGTCCGCGCGGCGGCCCCGAGCTCCACTCTCGGCCCGCCGGAGCTCGCCGGGGCCCCCCGCCCGCCGTGCCGAGAGTGAGCCCTGCTCCACATGAGGCCGGGCGAGAGAGGCGACCCGGACGGGCGAGCCTCCGGGGAGCCTCGCGGAGGCCCGCGCGGCTCGCCGGGAGGAAGAGATAGGCCGATGCATGGTGGAGAGAGAAAGGCGGAGGCGCGAGAGGGGAGGGAGAATGGGAAGAGAAAAAGGAGAGGAGTGCGCGGGCCGAGGATAACAAGGAATTCCCATGAGGCCCGAGAGAGGGCGTTCGGGGGGCTCCGGAGGAAGAGATAGAATGGAGAGAGAAAGGGAGAGAGAGAATGGGAAGAGAAAAAAGAGAATAACAAAATTGATACTGGGTCCCACTGGTATTGAGTAAATCGCATAAAAAGATTGATGAGTGCGGAGAAAGTTGGATAGAGTAAGGAATCTCTGACCAGGATGGAATATTCTTGAGGGATGAAAATAGAGTTCCATGAGTGCGGGTAGTCTTAGGCATGGTCCCCGATTGTGCTCGGTGTCTTGCTCCATGTCTCTTGTCTCCATGGTTTGGTTCCCGTTGGAGTAAACGCCACTGCTCATATACAGTTATAGTCATTTCGGATTGAAATTCGATTCTTGGCTGGGCTTCCACAGAGTATTTGACGGACGGTGGAGAAAATCACACGTTCGGTAAAAACAGACGAATGCGGTGGACGAATGGATGATCGTCGACCGCGCCTGTGTAAATGCAACTCGATTATTCCTTATTCTTCAATCCCCTTCAGTTCCCCTCCAATCTTGGTCACGCCGAATAGCCTGAAGCCCTGAACCCACCGAATAGCCTGAGCCTAGTTTCGCCAATGACCACAGGCAGCATGGCGGCTGACGGTGCTCTGCTATGCTGCCAACATCGGCATGCCCACATCCACATGCCGCCAACCACTGGTAGGCCAACCTTTCCGCTGAGGAATCGTGGTATGAATGAATGAATCGAGAGAGCAGCACTGCAAGCTTAAACGGACCCTTAACCTGATACTTGTTCACCTTCTCTGGTGTTAACGGTTAAGTTAGCCTCTAATAGCTATTGATATTGAAAACAAAAAGATGTGTCAGTAGTATTAGTCTCAATTAGCCAGTCTCGAAAAAGTACGTACCAGAAAGGAAACATCAACTCGGAACACGTACCCGTCACTTCTCGATCAGGAATACCTGAGACATCCAATTCTCACCTGTACGCTTGTTACATCGCGGTACGCGGTAGCGTACGTGCCCACGACGAGCAAATCGTTCGTAGCCATTTTTCGCTCCTCCATTGGCCTGCGCGTACGGAGAACAGGAGGATCCTTTTGGCTGTTCTTCCCCAAACGATTCTCCACTCCAGCAAGCAATAATGCAGATGAGGTGGATGAGTGGACGGACCGATCCGGAACGTGCGGCCGCTGCAGCGCGCGCGAGTTCATTGGCTATTGCCGCGCAGTACGGCCGGACGCCCGCGCAGGCACGGATCGCTATCAGCGGGGGCGTCCGTCCGTCGACGACGGAGGAGCACCCTCCGACTCCGTCCCCATCTGGTTGGAAGATCCATGAGTGAGAGTGACACCATGGCCAATCAGCCGAACACCGAGCAGCGAGGAGCAGGGCAAGGGCGCAAGGCTACGGCGCGATCGCAGTCTCGCAGGCAGGCAGCTGCCCGCCCTGCCCGGCTGCGTGCGCCGCAAGGACGGCGCCGCACATGCCACGGGCATGCTTGCTTGCCCCATATGGTACCCTGCGCCCGGCGGCAGCCTCGCTGATCGCTCTGCTTGTCCCCTTTTGATCCCAGTAAAACGTTCCCTCCATGCCCCGCTTAAGCTCAACTCACTGTTCCTGTCTCTCTCACTGCGTTTTTTTTTACTGCGCCGTTAATCGCCACCGCCGCCGTACACGTGATGTGGCTACCTACTTAAACGAGCCACCGCCGCGCCGGGCACAGCGGCAGCTCAGCATCAGCTTGAGTGGCTGCGCGGGATCCGCTCGACAGCGCGCGCGGGCAATCACAATCAGAGCCACAGCACGGGCATTCAATTCACTTCCTTCCATATCAACCCGCTACTAGCTCCGAGCTACTCCTCTGCTTCGCGTGCGTTCGCGCCATCAGCTCAGCTCAGCGCGGTAGCGGCGGCGGCCGTGGGATGAGTCGCGCGGCGCAGACAGGAGGGGGCGGAGGGGCGCCGAGGCTCAAGGCGTCGCCGCGGGCGCTCTTTTCCTGCGGCATCTTCAGCACCTGCACGCACCCCGCGCTGAGCCCGACCGCGACGCCCAACAACAATGTGGTCCCGGGGAGTGGTGGCATCAAGGGCGGTGGCGGCGGCTCGGGCACACCCTGCGGCGAGGCGGCTTCCGCGTCGCCGGTGGCGGTGGAGGCGGCGGCGGCGTTGGCGGCGGCCACGCCACCGCCTCCGCAGCGGCATCACCAGCGGGCGCAGCAGCGGAACGTGGGGCCGTCGTCGTCGTCTTCGTCCTCGTCCTCGTCCGCGTCGCAGAGCTTCACGCAGTGGAGGCTGCCGGTGCACCACCCGCCGCACGCGTCGGCGTCCGCGTCCGCGTCGGCCAGCGGCGCGGGCGCGTCCGGGGACGCGCTGCTGAGCGCGGAGGAGAAGTTCGCGACGGGGGAGGTGGTGGCGGCGCTGCGGACGGTGGAGCGGGAGATGGAGGCCGCCGCGAGGCCGGTGCCCGCGGGGGTGGTGGCCGGGGTGGTCGCCGCCGTGCGGGAGCCCGCCACGGCGAGGCTCGCCGCCAAGGTGCTCCTCGTCGTGCTGCTGGAGGAGGGCAACAGGGAGACGGCCGTGGAGGCCGGCGCGGCGTCGGCGGCCGTCGAGGCGGTGGCGGCGTCCGGTCCCGCGGGGGCCACGGCCGAGCGCGCTCTGGCCGCGCTCGAGCTCCTTTGTACGGCCCCCGGCGGCGCCCCGGCGGTGCGGAGGGAGGCCCTCGCGGCGCCCGTGCTGGCAAGGGCGGTCGAGGGGATGGCCGGCCGCGGCCGGGAGTGCGCCATCGGCGTCCTGGCCGCTATCTACGGTGGCTCTGGCGGAGGCGCTGGAGGTGACGACGGGGCGTCGTCCTCGCCGCCGCCGCCGGAGGTGGTGAAGGCGGTGGTGGCGGCGATGCAGGGCGAGTGCAGCGCGCGTGGACGGCGCAAGGGCGCGCAGCTGCTGCGCGCGCTGCAGGAGGGCGGCCGCCTCGGGCTCGCGTGGGACGGCGTCGGCGATCAGTGAGTGAGTGAGTGGCTGGCACGCGGGCCCTATCTACCAGCGACCCACCCAGCCTGACGAGTGACGACTGCCTTCGCTGTCTTGTGTGTCCTCTTCGGCTTACACGTGGGACCCTTGTCGCAGTGACCAGTTCTGGCCTTCCGGGCCAATGCTATGGATCGGATTAGGTAGTTGCCGTGGGGCCTAGGCTACTGAAGCGTGGGCCCGTGTGAGGACGGGAGGGAGCAGTGACTCCATGGATGATGATGCCCATGCAAACGGTCGGTGGGGTGACTTGATTGATCTGTTGTGGTCACCTTTTGTAGCCTGTGATTTGTTGTACCATCTTTCTCGTGAAAAATTATCGGGCCACTGACGCGTCGTCTGGCCTGGCCCTCCGTATACAGCTCGTTTCCGTTGTTCGCTGAGCCGGCAACTTTGAGGCGCGGTTTTGAACCCACAATTTTTTTACCGAAAATCGGTTCAAAAAACGGTGATTAGTCAGTTCAACTGCTCCGACCATTGGAAGGAGTGGTTCATCATCCCGGCGAACACACTCTCGGGGAATCGGAGGAGGCACATCCTCTGCGCGAGCTCTCACCCGTACGTGTATGATGTATGCCATATGTTCTATAGGGATACGCGCATAAGCGTGTTCTTAAAAAAATATATGTTCTATAGAATGAACGGAAGTTTCAAGTTTGAGGGTGCTTTGCCACAGAGTCACGCGAAGACATCAATGTGTTGAGCCTTGGTACGTGATCGAGCTTGTTGTAGGCATCAATGTGATGAACGAGTGTGTTGACGTCGATGGTGATGAAAAACCGCCCTCGAGGGCGAGATGTGTTCACACCTTCTCCAACCCTGGCAACCCTTAGACTTGGTCTTGGAAGTGGCTGAAATCGTTGGCGATGAAGTCTAGGCTTCTAAAATGAAAAGTCTAGCCAGACAAGAAAGTGAGTAACCTCGCGCTCTCTTCCACCTCGTGAACTCGAGACTCCAGAATCGGATGCTTCCGCCTGAAGCGAGACCATTGGCATGGCTAGTGAAAGGAGCCATTCGAAGTTTGATGATGACGATTTTTTTTTTTCAAGAAGGTCATCTAACTAGACTAGCCCAAAACATGAACCAAACCACATAAAACGGGTTGAACCCAAACCATTAGGAACTCAACTTATGTATGGCTGAGTTGTTATGGTGTATTTATTGTTTATCAACCAACCCTAAGTTTGCGTTGTTGGTGTTGGTATTCTTTTATAAGCAGTGACTATTTTATTTATAACTTTTGGTGATACCAATAGAATCAAGTCTTATATTGATTGGCTAACAAAAATACACAATACAATATATATAGACATGTGTAGTATATTGGGCGGCTATATGTTAGGTATGTTGCACATAAACGATCCGGCACACGGTACAAAAGTTTGCAGGCCCTAAGAGCTAGAGTTAAATAAACACATAAAACTCATCCATGTAAATGGTTTTTTTAAAATTGCTTATCCATAGAGGCCCTTTACTCATATTCTAGAGAAAACTGTACAATAAAAATAGAGAGAACAATGTCTATCCATACGTTGAGAGAATGTTCACATAGCGCTTTGCCCAAGGTTCTCGGTTCATCTCTGATCTGTTTTAAGACTAGTATTTGGTTCCGTCATTGTGTTTTTCCATAATTCTCAAACCACCATCAGTAGCAATTTCTTCAAACTCGTGTCTCGTCCCAACACGTCAGTGGCACTGGCAAAGGCCCTCAAGTGAGAGACCCAGCTCAGCAGCGCAAGTGGATTCCAGATTCTGTTAGGCCTTGTTTACTTCCCTAAATTGGGGTGTCCAAAATTAGTGAAAGGTACTACTGTAGCATTTCGTTTGTATTTGGTAAAAATTGCCAAACATTGACTAATTAGGCTTAAAACGTTGATCCCGCAAAGTATAATAAAAATATGTAATTGGCTTTTGATTTAATCTGCATTTAAGATTTTACGTGACAAAGTTGCTGCGATTTTAATGTAATGAGAATCTTCTTTTTACATACTGTAATTTGGGACCAAATTTAATAAACTAAACAAGGCCTTTGGGCACAGCACTAGACGACCAGGTGATGTGCCGGCACACGGTGCTATCAGGTCCGGCCATGGCCATGGCCCCTCTATCCGAGCGAGGTTTTCTGCTCCATACTCCATAGTCCATACTCTAATGTTGGATCGACAGTAATGCCTGCACGTGCAGTGTATTTTTGTAGCAGTACGTAGATCAGACGTCGTGTGCTCATGAAGTCACAGCTAGCTGCAGAAGCACAGTAGAACTGTACAAGTTTGCATTGCATTGCACGCCGGCAAGCAGCAACGTGGTCCGTGGGCGTGGGCGCCAGTCCGCAGCCAATGCACAGTGGTCGACTGCAGATTACCCATCCTTCTCCCGGCCAGACACGCCGCCGGTGCAGTGCAGCGGAGCCGGGCTAGCCGCCTAGCCCAACTGCCGAGCCGCGCCTTTCTCGGCACGGCAAGGATTCAGATTCAGCGGTGGCAAGGCAACGTACCATGCCTTTGCCGTACCATGCCTTTGCCCGTTTGCCGTATCCCTGCCGTACCATGCCTTTGCCCGTTTGCCGTATCCCTAGCTTGGCAAAAGTCGCCTCGCCGTCGAGTTGACTTCAGGCTCTCCGTTGTGGCGTTGTGTGTTGTCCATGTCCGGCTCTGAATGACCGACCGTCCGTCCGACCGGTGACTGACGCTGGGTTGACGAGACTATAGGTGTGCGTGATGTCCCTTTTGCGGCTTTTTACAGAGCCTCCCTGCTCTACTGGAGTCCCTGCTCTACTGGAGTGGAGAGCTGCCCCCTTCCACCCCAATGGCGTCGCGCGGCAGGCGGCGCGTCCTTTTTCCTTTCCCTGCCGCGAAATCCTGTCGCGCCTCGTCAATTATTGCGACACCTGCTGCCTGCTGCTCACCTCTGCCGCTGCCTGCTCGCGTCGAAATCCAACAACTCCTGGCGGCTTCCACGTTTCCGTCAAGTCGTCGTCGCCGGGAAACAAACCTTTGACGATGGATGGAGGGTGTGATGTGAGCCTGGAAAGGGCGATTGACGCGGGCCCATAACCATTTGACGGAAGGGCCTTACCGTACTTAGGCCCATAACATCGCACTGGGATTCATGCATGGGCGTTTCTTTTCCTTTTTCCTTCTTTTCTCTTTTCGACCGAAACTTCTTCTGTTAGTTCGAGTAGGCTCCCTCGTTTTAGCTCTCGACGATAATAAGTTGATTGATGACTGCAAAGAAATTATTTTATGCTCAACGCGGGAGAAATTGACGTGATTGTGATTGATGCCACGAGTGCATCCACCGATGGCGGTGACACGGGTTATTTTGGATCCACTAATCGTGTGTTGATAGTCAATTAACTAGCTAATAACTCACATATAGTAATATTTAGCTAGGAAACTATGACTTGCTATTAGCTAGTTTGGTCTAACTAGTAAGATACATAGTTGTTGTTTGAAAATTCATCTAACAATTAGTTAGATTGTAACACTCTTTTGTTTTACTTTTCAAATTTTGAATAAAATCCAGTAGGGGTGCAAGCCCCTCCTGTTTCTAAAAAAAACAATTAGTTAGATTATTATGGGATCTTTTTACAGCGTACCAAAGGAGCTAATTATTAGCAGCTAACTATTAACTCTATGAATCCAAATAGATCTATAATATAGTATTACTAACAACAACAGCTACAACTACAAAGCAATCATGGTCTAGTGAGGGACAAAGCCATCTAATTATCAGTACTATTAAATGACATCCATTTATATATGCGAAATGCAGCCATCCGACAATGGCATCAGGACATACTTATATAGCATCACTGCATTTAGTCAATGGTTCTATCAGTCACCGTCACACTTGTTGCTTGCCATCATCACCTTCCTTGCCATTTTTTAAATCCTCGGCATGGTACGTAGTAGCATAGAAGTTGCTATTCTTCTTTTGTTTATTCAAATTATCCTCCTTGTTTAGAAAGAAAATCAGATCAGATTAAGCCGCAAGCTACTGACCGATTAAGATATACATATAACAAGTAAGACAAGGTGATTAGCGTGACAGCGAGTCATTAATCATGTGTGGTGTGTGTGAGCGAGAAGGGCGTATGGCTAATCCGGCCCGTGTCCGCAGACCACACACATCATATATGCTTATCAGCTAATTCTATCTTAATAAGATTGTAACATATTTTCCTGCGATGAAATATTTAGGACCGCACAATATCTAGGGTACAGTACTCAATTTGTCAAACATTCTTTTTTGAACCGAGGGCCCCCATTTCCATTTAAGCACGGAAATACACAGAGTTTAGAGTTTACAGACATCGACAGGAGCAAGCAACGAAAGACGCTAGACCAGCGAGCAGAAAAGAGCCTGAGATAGCACCCTCTTCGAGCTACCCAAAAGCAGGAGAATCTAGCTAAGCGAGTACTAGGCAAAGCTAGTAGCAACAGTACATTTATTACAGCATTATGAAATTTCAAAAGAGTAGGATTCCCTCCCATCAGTCACCATCTTGCTTATCTTCACATTTTTCCATCACAGCCTTCTTCATCTGCTTCATTCCTCCTGATCACTTTCTGCATCTTCCTTGATCTTCAGAATAGCTTCAGTCCTTGGCTTCTTGGTCAGCAGCTTCAAGGCTATCTGCATCATCATGTTGACTCCAGCCTCCATTGCCTTCTTCTCGTCTTCGGAATACAAACCTGCCTAGTAACTCATTAGGGCACAAGCATGTTGAAAGTCCCTAGTTTGGTTTTGGCTAATTGATGAAACCTAGAACTAACCTTGTTTATCTAAGTGGTTGATTTAGAGAAAGGTTGTCCACATGATGAGCTTATTGCATATGAAGTATGACACATGTCATGTGATCAAAGATGAAGATCAAGACGATGCTTGGCTCCATGGACCGGTGTTGAAGGTGAAGGGCTAGTCGAGGCTTCGGAGTGAAGGACCATGCGATGGTGAAGCTCGGGCAAGACTAGGCGCCGATGGACCGATGCACGGTGAAGGGCAAGTGAAGTCGAGGTCGATGGATCGAGACGGTCACATGATGGTGTGAAGTGTTCATATCTTTTGGAGGAACAAAATGGGCTCAAGGCAAAGGTATAACCGATAGGGCCATTTTGTTTTGCACTCAAGACACCATAGAGGGTGTGAGTGGTTTAGGATCGATAGCCGCACTATTAAGAGGGGAAGTCTTATCGGCTATTCGACACATGGGTGCCACTAGGTGAATTCATGAAGTGCATTGCATGTAGGACCTAGTGAGCTAACCTAACCTTTGGGAAATGGTTGTGAAAAGCTAACACACAAACACATGGAGATGTACACTTGGTGGTGTTGGCACATTTACAAAGGTGGCGTTTGGGCGCGCTGTGGTTTGCAGGGTAGAGATGGGTTTGGGTCCCTCTCAGGCTCGGCGGGATTCGGCGCTTTTGGGAAAAATGGATGCATATTTTCTATTGCGCCGAATGCAAAATTTGGTTAAAATCATGCTATCTCTCGTTGTTCAAGTTGGTATACTTGTTGGATACCATGTCTCGAGAAGTTGGCGACAAACGACGAAGGCTCTCTGCGAGAAGGCGCCGACGCGCCTTGGGCGAAGCGCCGGACGCGTCCGGCGCATTGAGGGCGGCCTCGGGCGTTACGGCGAGCTCTATGAGCGCCGGACGCGGAAGTGGCGCGTCCGGCGGTGGCCGGACGCGGACCGAAACTTCCCCGGGCTGGGGTGCTTGCGATCGCTCGGTCGGACGCGGCCGGACGCGTTGCGGACGCGGCCGCCGGACGAGGCGCCGGACTCGGGCCGAATGCGGTGAGCGTCCGGCGGGTCGGAGCGTTCAAATGAAGATGGAGCAACGGTCGACTTTGGGCGTGCGCGTGGCGAAGGGAGTTGCGCCGGACGCGTCCGTCCGGCGGCGCGTCGGTGGCGCGTCCGGCGCTTGTTGTTTTCGCCCCGAGGGGGTAACGGCTAGTTTGAAGTGTTGGGTCTATAAATAGATGGGTGGCGGGCTTGGCTCCCTCTCTTGGCTCTCCCAACTCATTCATTCATCCCTTGAGCTGAAGAAACACTCTCCCTCTCATCTCTCTTGCTTGATTGTGAATCCAAAGTGAGATTGAGAGATCACCTAGTGCATTGCATTGCTTGAGGGCATCTAGTGGCACTTGTGGGTGGTTTAGCCGGTGGATTTCTTGTTACTCTTGGAGAGTACCGCTCCTAGCCGGCTTGGAGGAAGTTGGAGGCGTTGGCAAGAGAAGGTGTTTGTTCTTGGCCACCTCCGGTTGATTGTGAGAGGTTTGAGCTCACCTCGTGGGGATCACGAAGAGCATCCTAGTGGATTGCACGTGTCGTTGAGTACCTCGCTTGAGAGTGGTGTCTTGCGGTGCCTTGCGGGGCGAGCCTTGAGGGGCTAGTGACTTGAGGGTTACACCGAGGAACCATCTAGGTGTTGGTCGACACAACGGGTGACGTAGCTTGGCGGTGCCCAAGTGAACATCCGGGGATAAATTATTGTGTTCATCTTGTCTCCCGGTGATTGGTCATCATCCTTTGTGTGTTGCCGATTGTGATTGATTGTTCATCTCCTTGGTGATTGGCAACCTCGACTCGACACGTCGGTATAACAAGCTCCTACCCTCTCTTGTATTACTTTGATTACATTCTTGCAAAGTAGAATTGTTTGCGTGGTCGGTCGGGAACCACTTCTTGTGTAGACTAAATCCCGTGGGTAGAACTCTTGATCACTAGTGGTAGCTTTTGTGTGTACTAGTGATCACCTACTAGAATTGCTTGGATAGGAGGCTTGCAACATCTAGTAGGCTAAGCATAACTTGCTTTCCGCCATTTGTGTATCTAACGAAGTTTGCTTAGTGAGTTTGTAGAAATTTTTATAGGCTATTCACCCCCCCTCTAGCCATCTAGGACCTTACACATGTGTAATGATACAAATAGGGTTTGTGATTTTTTTCCTTCAAAGCATACACTGTTCCAGGCTTTCCAGATAGCCCAACAAACAACGACAATCTCCAAAGCATGGAACTTCTGATTCTCAAGCATCCATTTGTCACACCATACCCAACTCTGTGCAAAAGAATTCGGTATATCAGTGGCGCCAAAGCAAGTAGCAAATGTCGCCCAAACAGTTCTGGCAATGTTACACTGGAACAATAGATGTTGAATAGTTTCATCTTTGTCACAAAAGTAACAAATAGGATCACCTTGCCATTTTCTTCTCAAAAGATTATCCTTAGTAAGGATAGCATCATTCAAAATCAGCCACAGAAATATTTTAATTTTAGCAGGAATTCTACTTTTCCATATCCTCTTATGGAACTGACCCTGATCATTCACATTCATCAGGTTATACATAGACTTAACAGTAAAAGATTTCTTTTTACCAAATCTCCAGAACAAAATATCAGCAGATTCTTTAAACTGGATCTCATTCATCTTATTAACAATGTCCTCCCACTGGGACCTCCATATATCCACTAGCCACCTAGTGAATAGATTGTTTTCAGGATTGCATCTTACCTCAGCCAATGAGATATTCTGATTCACAGACATATTAAACAGATCAGGATGTAGTTCAGCTAAAGGTTGTTTATGAAGCCATCTATCCTTCCAAAACAGAATCTTTTTCCCATTCCCAACAACAAATTCTCTACCATGCAAATACATGTCTCTAACTTTAAGCAAATCACCCCACACTTGTGAATCAGTTTGTTTATGTGACACAATCAAAATAGTATCCTTATTTAAGTATTTATAATTGATGATCTCCTACCATAGTCCTTCTTTTTCAAGCTTCCAGAACCATTTGCATAATAGACTTAAGTTCATCTTTCTAATATCTTTGATCCCTAATTCTCCTTTTTTCTTGCTCTTACATATTTTAGTCCATCTTATCAAGTGATACCTTTTTTTAGTTCCTCCTCCTTGCCAAAAGAAAGATCTTCTAAGTTTGTCCATTTTGTTAACAATAGTTTTAGGAAGCAAGTAAATCAACATGTGGTATATGGGTGCATTACTTAGGCTGGTATCAATCAAAATTTTTCTCCCTGCAATTGAAGTAGTTCCACCCTTCCACACATCTAACTTTTTACAACTTTTCTCATATAGAGGAATCCAGTCAGCCACATGAAGTCTACCAGTACTTGCTGGCACACCCAGATACTTGATTGGTAGTTCCCCTATTTGACAATTAAACAATGCAGCATAGTTGTCTAGGTTTTCTTCATCATTTATCACAATAACTTCACTCTTGTTGAAGTTGATTTTCAGGCCAGCCATGAGTTCAAACATATATAACAACATTTTAAGGTTCCTAGCACCCACAAAGTCATGTTTAATGCATATTATGGTATCGTCTGCATACTGCAACATTGCCACTCCTTTATCTACTATATGATCTATCAGTCCACAAAATAACCCATTGTTTTGAGCTTGTATCACCATTCTGGCTAATCCATCGGCCACAAAATTGAACAGTATTGGGGACAGTGGGTCCCCTTGCCTAACACCTTTATGGCTTTTTATGTATGGACCAATCAGATCATTCAGTTTGAGACTAACCGTGCCTCCTGACACCACCATTTTGATCCACTCACACCATTTAGAACTAAAGCCTCTAGGAGCCATACATTCTAATAGAAAATTCCACTTTACTTTGTCGTAAGCTTTCTCGAAGTCTAACTTCAACACAACTCCTATTTCTTTTTTCCTCTTGGTTTCATGTAAGATTTCATGCAGAATCATAATCCCATTCATAATATTCCTCCCTTTCATAAATGCAGACTGGGTATCATGTATAAGTTGTTCAGCAACTCTCTCAAGCCTCACAGTAAGCACCTTTGTCACCAGCTTATATAGGCAATTCAATAGACAAATAGGCCTATATTGTTGTATAATTGAAGCATTTGCTTTTTTAGGTAGCAAGGTGATAACACCATAGTTTATTCGGCTTATGTTTACTGTGCCTTTATGAAATTCATCAAACAATTGAATAATATCCTTTTTATTATATCCCAGCAAGTCTGGTAGAATTCCACAGGGATCTTATCTGGGCCAGCAGCCTTATTCTTTTTCATTGAGAATAGGGCCTCCTTAATCTCATATTCTGAGAAGGGCTTACATAATTCAATGTTGTCTGAATCTGATACACATGGAAGCCCTTGCCATAAGCCTGAATCAATGTGTATGTTATGATCCTCCTCAGGACCAAAAAGCTCAGCATATCAATTTGTCAAACATGACTCTTTAAAAAACTATCAAACGTGACTAATTATATATGGAATAGATATAACTGCAGCTTGCAGGTTAGGTTATAGGACTATTAGCGAGGAATATAAGTAATGAAAAGTAGATTTCATGACCTTTTTTTAATTGTGGTTTGATCTCACATCTTAGTGCATATATGTATATAAATTTACACAAAGTGAATATATATTTAGGATACATAAGTTACTATGACTTATGATGATATATTTACCATAATGTTATAGCCGACCACTTGATCGTTAATTACTCCCTCTATTCCAAATTATAAGATGTTTTAGAATTTTTAGATACATAACTTTTGTGCACTTAGATATACACTATGTCTAGATACATAGTAAACTAAATGTATCCAGAAAAGCTAAAACATCTTATAATTTGGAACGGAGGAAGTAAGCTATATGGAGCCTGGTTGTTTGATTGCTTTAGTGTGTAACCCTTGAGTGTGGATTGATTCCTCTATTTTGAGAATAAAGCTGGATTTTTTCATCATCTAGAAAAAACACTTACCACGAATCTAGTAATTCTGTAAATTACTATAGTCATTAAATCATTATATGGCAACTCAAATAGGGTCTGGTCATGGAGTGTTATAGGGCTGAATTGCATTACAGTTTCGTTAGCTAACTTTGCTGTCGGGTGGGTTGCAAAAGTTCTCTTTGCATTGATGCTGGTGTGCAAGCACTGCAGGTACTGTGGGTACATATGATTCTTTATCCCAATAGGTTAATCTATCTAATAATACATGGGAACCGCTCCGGTACTCCCTTCTAAAAAAAATTGCACGAAGCGCCCACTCGGATCCCGCCTGGGCCTTGGGCTGTCCAGGTCCAGCCCGAGTCCAGACCAAGTTCACTTAGGAGGGAACGTTCCGTCATGCCGTCCGTCAACCTCATGCGTCCGTCCGTCCGTTCCTGAAGCCGCACCAGAATCCCAGTCTCCGTCCATGGCCATCGCTACTCCTCCAGAAAAATCAACGTGACTCACCTCCGGTCTCCGTCCGCCGCCATCGCTACTCCTCTTCTTGATCTATTTCTTCGATCCATGGCACAAGGTGCAACAAGGGTGCGGCTGATGGTGAAGCTTCCAAAATCAAGAATTGGAATAGATGCTAAAACCTTGACATGAATGGCTCCCCGATCTGGCAGTAGCAGTCTAGTAGATGTGCAGTTCCTGAATCGCTCAAGAAAATATGCAGTCTTTCCTAATTCGATTAGTCAGATTTGCAGTTTCTGAATACGCCTGAATATATATTATATTTCTGAATCCTGCAATGTTAGATTTACTTCACATAGCAATGTGTTTGCATGTGTGAGCCTGAAACATGTGACTATTGTCCTTGTAAGAAACTTTTCAATCGTTGGTCTGCTGAAACCTGATGCATGTGTTACCGTAGTTATAGTTTATTATGTGTAAAATCATATTGCATAGGAAGCATATGAGTACGTTCACAGATTCAAATGCTTCCAAAGAGTGGCGCGTTAAAACTTGGTATGGAAATTGTATTCAGCGACGTAGGTACTTGCATTAATCGGAAGACAACTCTGACATTCAGTGACAGGATGAATGTTAGGCATGGGCACAGTTTCGAACTTGTGATCTTTATAGTGTTACTGAGCAATCCGGCTCATCTCTCTGTGCAAGTAAAATCTATGCCAGAAATTGGTTCTGATATACATTTATAGTTGAAACTGTGCCAATACTAGCTCTGAAACCTGGAAGTTGGTCGTACTTAGCACTATTACAGATAGTGATGGAATGCCACCAGACTGATCACAAAGATCGAGCAGCATCCCCAGTTGACCTTTGGCAAACAATTTGCTGTTTTTTTTTTGTTTTTTTAACAGAGTTTCCACCTAACTTTCTATGCAATCCAAGAAACAGGCACTAGTCGTTATGCACCAACAAAAAAACACTGACATGCTACCCAACTTTTACTACTTTCCCTTCTCCAAGAAACCTTTACTAGTGATAGTCCACCAAAACTGGAAGGTATGCATCGACATGACACAAGACAAGAAGCTACTGCTATAGCATTTTGCTTCCTCTATCTATTAATCAGTTATTCAGTTCCTTAAATTCAAGGAGTCAAGGTACAAACAAGATCGCTAGAACGCATAAATACTGTAAAATTGCCATATCCCCACAATACAGGGCAATGGGAGGAGCAAAGATAAAGAAGTACATGATTTCAGAGGGGACAGATCTATTGCAAATGATAGCAAAAAAACAACATCAATCTGTCGTCCTAACTATGCATACATAAAGCCTACTTCTCTTTATCAGAAACCTCATTGAAAGATTGGTCAAGGTATTCTGATAGGCTCAATCCTGATGTTTTAATTTGGCTTTGAGCAGGTGTTTCCTTCTTTTTGCGCAGCGATTCTGGAAGCCAGGACTTGTTTGGTGAATTTGAATAAGAACCTCGACCTCAAGGACCAGAATGTGAGCCCCATATTGAGGTGGAGCGCAAGGAGGAGGTCCTTGGTATCCTGACATAGGATCCTGGAACTGCATCGGACTTCGCCATGGACTGCTCCCTGGTGCATCTTGTGGCATCGGGGATGAAGAGTGAACTTGTGATGGTATATCATATATGCTGCTGGTGTGGAGGGTGATAGTTGCTGCCATAGTAAGTACGACACCAACTAGCAATCCGGAGAAAGCAGTAGCAGCCAGAAGTAGAGCGGCTGCCTCTGCCTTGAAGACTGAAAATCAGGTTGCGATGGAGTTGGAGACGATGAAAACACCTAGTGCCTGAAACCTGTTAGCCATCGCAGCTGTGGCATATGCCACCTGACTAGCTGTCCTTCTTATGAAGCTAGTACGATCATTTTTTCAGAGTCCAAAAAAACACAATAGTCAATTTCATTACTTCAGTATACTCACTAAGGTGAACGTTGATCGATAATCGCCAAGGTCAACAATCGCAATGTGATAACCTCTATAGAGAGCTTAGGAAAACAAGAAGAAAAGCAAAACAATCACCCTTGAATATACATACATAGTGAACTGTAACCGTTCCAATAAGCTATGGTTCATGTGTTCCAAACTCCAAACAAGGACGAGATGGTCGAATACACGCATTGGTCGTCGTCCCGTGTCCCACGGTGATCGACGTGTGAACAACGGCATGCGGCGGCATGTCGTCGATGGAGCTGTTCCTGCACAAGTTCTTCCCGGAGGTGTGGGACGATGGGGATGCGGAGGCTGGTGGTGGCTCCTTCCTCCACGACAGACGCCGCGCCTGCCGCCACGTCAGGTACACGTGCGGCGGCACCCACCCGCCGGCGGCGCCGCGCTTGCCGTTCTGCTCTTCATTGTCGTCGTCCCCCATCTCCATCTCGAACAGCAGCGCCGGCGGCTCCGCGTCGAAGCGAGCGGACCACGCGGGCACCTCGACGGGTGCCGACGCTGCCACCTGCCACTGCCCGAGAATCGCCGCCGGCGGCTATGCACATGCACGACGAGGACGCGAAGACCGAATAAATGGGATCGTTGTTTTTTTTTGGAGGATGAATCGGATCGAGTCTGGTGCGATTTCAGGAACGGACAGACGGATGCACGAGGTTGACGGACGGCATGACGGAACGTTCCCTCCTAAGTTACTTGGTCTGGACTCGGGCTGGACCTAGACGGCCCAAGGCCTATGCGAGATCTAGGTGGGCGCTTTAAGATCCGTGCAATTTTTTTAGAAGGGAGTACCGGAGCAGTTCCCATAATACATATGTTTGCTGTTTGGTTTAGCCTGCCTTTTTCCTTTATATATGATACTAAAAGAATATATAGCCTGATTAATATATACAGATCCTGCTTCAGCTTTTCTGAACATCTAGGGGCGCCGGCCGACTCAGCTTCTGTGAAAATAGGAGTAGTACATTGTACATATTACTAGCTAGCAGCCTCCTGCCTCCCTTCTTTAGCTAATATGGAACAGCGGAAGCACTATCTCATCTTGCATTCCTTTTCTTTCTTTCTTTCTTTTTTGGCCGCAAGATCTCATCTTGCATTCAGGCACGCACGACCGTTGAGTGTTGCTCTCTCTCTCTCTCTCTCTCTCTCTCTCTCTCTCTCTCTCTCTCTCTCTCTGCTTGGAGGTGAAGAAAGCAACAGTATTGTATTTAACAAAATCTGCCGCAATTAGTCTCGAAAAGCTGCTACACACATGCAGCTAAACAATGGAGGAGGAGCATCAAGCATGCACAGCGTGCTGCTATTTTTCTAAACCCACATTATTGCCCATTGAAAACGGCCCAATCAATTAACAATGGAGATAAGAGCCTGATCTTGCCTACTTCTCAAGAGTTAGGTGCTGTTCCCTTTAAGGAGTTTTTGCGAGCATCGGATGCTGCAGATCTCTATAAATGCTTTTAAAATTGCAAAAAAGAAAACCAAACTGATCTCTATAATGCCGTGATAATGTGCGTTTATGCAGCCAACCTCTGCTGACCTCTTCCAGTTTGCACTGCATGCATTATATATAATTATATATTAACTTTGAACTTTGTTTATTTTCGCTTTCTCCTGCTTAATGAAATGCGCGCAACGGCGTGGTCTCGAAAAAAAAGTTTTACTTCCCACGGGACACCACCGCAAACACTCAGCCTTTAAAGGTCAAAAGTCGGACACTCGGCAAAGAGGCTCTTTGCCAAGGGCTGACGCTCGACAAAGGAAGCACTCGGCCAAGCCGGCTTCGCCGAGTGTCTGACTCTCAGCAAAAAAAATGACACTCGGTAAAGCCTATCTTTGCTAAGTGTCAGACACTCGGCAAAGAATGACTATCGGTAAAGTCCATCTTTGCCGAGTGTCAGACACTCTGCGAAGATGCGGAGTGTCAGACACTCGGCGAAGATGGAGCCTCGGCAAAGGGGGGTCTCAGGGGACGACCGCAGTCCACCGTCACCTTTTACGTACTGAGCGTCAGCTGTCAGGCACTCGACAAAAACTAAACTGACACTCGGCAAAGATTTTTTTTTGAGTTGTGTGTGATAAATTGTGGTCTGTGATATATTATGATCGTTTATGATAAATGTGGTCATTTGTGATATAGATGTGATATTTGTGATGATCATTGTATACATGTGTTGTTTGTTTGGATGGAAATGCAAAAAACAAAAAAGATTCTGGACACCTTTGCCGAGTGCCATCACTCGGCAAATATTTTTTTCAAAAAAATAAAAACGTCTTTGCCAAGTACCACACAAAGACACTAGGCAAAGGTTTTTGTAAAAAAAAAAGTCTTTGCCGAGTGCCACCAAGGGACACTCAGCAAAGATTTGTGTAAAATAAATAAATAAATAAATAAATAAAGTCATCGCTGAGTGCCTACGCGGGATAATCACTCGGCAAAGACGGTCGTTGCCGTGGATTGGGCCGTCACAGCGGCTTTCTTTGCCGAGTGCCGTCCTAGCATCCGACATTCGACACTCGACAAAGAAGTTTTTACCGACCAACGAGGCCCCTTTGCCAAGTACGGCACTCGGCAAAATCTTTGTCGATTGCAAAAGTGTCTTTGCCGAGTGGGAGCCGTCTGCATGGTGAGTAGCCCTTGCTAGCTAATTACTTCTAGAGCCAGACTGCAATTCTCGACGACTGATGCGTGTTATCATTGTCAGCACACATTGCACGAATGCAGTGCAGTGCAAGTGCAAATGCAAGCAGAGATCCAGCAGGCCGCACGTGAAACCCAAATCTACGACGACGACCGGTCGGAACTGTAGCAACTAACAAGTGGTTGGAGCTAGCATATATAATAACAGGAGATGCAGGTGTGTGTGTTTCTTGTTTTGGGCCCTGCGCATCCATGCTGATGAAGTGCTGTGATAACATATACATATGGCATTAGTGTGTGGTTTGTGTTGGATCAATTCAGCAAGGACGATCCTTTCCACCTAATCTGTGATATCCCACCCATGTCCTGTCCGATCGAGAGATCAGCAGCCAGCAGCTGATGAGTCTGATCCATGCAGGCAACCAGCGAAGCTTCTGATTCCCGAGATCGCCCAGAAGATTTGCTCCCCATCTCCCTCTCCCCTACACACAATACTAAATGAGAATCTCTTTTAGATAATCGTACATGTTGCCATTGTACTATATATATCCCCCAAACTAATCCACCATGCGCGTATCCACTTTGCTACTTTAATCGTGTTTTGATTTGATTTGGCAGGCACTTACAATTCTGTCCCCTGTCTCTCGATCAGTCTTGTTTTTATTTTATTTCTGAAAAAAATATAAATGTCTCTCCACTTGTCTGATCATTCCATGTCATCGTTGTTACCTTTTATTATTATTAGTTTTTAGCAGAATTTTATTATTATTAGTCCAGTTGTCACACGTCCAACACGGGTTGCACCTCTCGCCGAAGAATACCGGGCCCAAAGCGGACTAGGCCTGAACACTATCAGCGGGCACTGTAGCGCCATGGGTACTATTCACCCGCTGCCTCCCGCTGCACTGCCGCTACTCTAGGTTAGGTTTAGGTCGCTCAGAGGTTAAGCTCTCTCTCTCCCTCTCTCCCTGCGCTTGTGGCGCCGCCCCCAAGCCGCCACCGCCGCCTGCCCACGCCGTCGTCACCACCCCTTGCCCTGCGTCGCCGCCGTTAGAGCCTCCGGGGGAAAACCCTGACATCAGTTATTATATATTGTAAAGTATCATCAAATTTTCACTGAGTTGTGTATATAAATGTACGAGTATATATGCGAGTATTTGGGACTGCTCTGCTCCATATTTTTTAGCTCCACTCCATGTAGGAATATATAAGAGAGAGTTGTTTTGTAGGTGAGAATGAACAAATAAAAAACAAGGCGTCACCAGTCACCTGATGTTATGGTGAAATAAAGCCCGGCCAAACTATCATTTCAACCACGAATCGAATCCACTGGGGTACTTTCTTGACACATCAAGAATCCAAGATCACGGACCCTTTCAGTTCGATCACTCACCGGCCAACAGAAGCATTGTTAATTGAGCTCTTTTATCATGGTTGGAAAAGTACCGTGGTACCTTCAGGTACTTTCATATTTTTTAAGTTTTTATGTAATTATATTGTGGTGGGTATTTTAGTAATTTAGGATGTGTCCTTGTAGAATTAGACGTCATGGGCCTGAACACTAATCCCAGCCCAATAGACTTCCCCTCGGTGCTACCTTCTCGGCCTCCTCGCGTCATCCTCGCGAGTCGCGAGCGGAAGAGGAAAACCGAGCGAGGCTGCGACGGACGCCTCCATGGTCGCGTCGACCGCCACCATGGCCGTGCTGGTCAGCTGCGACGCCGCGGCTTCCGCCCGGGCCGCGTTCGACCATGTTTTTTTGCAGTGTCTTTTTTTTCTCCCAGCGCAAGTCTCATGACCATGTAGCATTAGCACGCCACTAGTAAGCATTAGCATGTCGCCGGCCGCAGCAGCTACAGGACCATGCATGTACAGAGAGGCAGCAGCCTGCCAACGCATGGCAGAGAGGCAGCACCAGACCAACACATCAAGGCGACGCTTGCGGCGTGCTCAGGCAGTCAGGCAAGCGCCTCAAGACGACGGCGCCGGCGAGGAGGTTTACATATACGAGTTCGACGATTGCTACGACGGCGCCGGCAAAGAGGTTTACATATACGAGTTCAACGATTGCTACGACGGCGCCAGCGAGGAGAATTACATATACGAGTTCGACAACAGCGACGACGACGGCGCCGCCGTCGGTGAGGAGGATTACATCTACGACACGAAGGCTGCCCCGTGCGCCATCGTGAAAGGCATTCGTGCCGCAGCCGTCAAAAAAACATGGAAATCCCATTTTTTCCTACATGACCCTAAAAATGACTGATTTACCCTTACTCGAAAATAAAATAAAAAATGAAAAATAGATATGACCTCACTTGTTTTGGTACTTGGTCCTACCTATTTTAGTACTGTCCCCACCTATTTAGTACCACTAGGTACCTTCCCTTGAGTACCTCCTACTTTTTCACCGTTCGATCTGGCCTAATGGACGGCTCATCTTTTTTCCAACCATTGTAAAATTTCTCTTGTTAATTATTGAAAGGCAGCTAGAGCTAGGAATCGGTATTGAAAGGTGTCTGCAACTCTGAAATACAGTACTTTTTAAAGCATGCAATTGCACTAAATTATTCGAGGTTGAGGAGGATGTGAATTATCATCAGTATTTCAATTGAATTTTCTGACAAAGATGCCCCAAGATCGCCTGAGAACCTATCAAAACGAAGGAGCCAATGCAAATTCAGTTGGTTTATTTCTCCTTTTTATTTTACTAGTCGTGCTGCACATGGTAGTACTGACCATCTCTCTCTTTCTATCTCTGCCTATGCTAGCAGTGTGAGCCCACACATTGCCACTACACGGATTAAACTAACCAAATCCGATAAAAAATGGAGGAAATCAAGCTGTCTCCTTTTAATTAATGGGGGGTATTGCGCGTGTAGGGGATCTCTCCCTTTCACTTTTAAGAGGCTTCCTTTACACCATCCATCGTCTCCTCCTTTCTTTTGTAGCTAGCTTTAGCTGGCTTGCTCTCCATTTCTTGGTCGTCTTCCAGTTCTAGGTCTAGAGAGACGTGTGTGTGTGACTACCAAGCTACTAGGGGCCAGCCAGCTGGGATCATCCATGAGTGCAAGCAATTCCGGGTCCGGGGACAGCATGGAATGGGGAAGGGGGAGGTCCAGGAAGGGCAAGAGAGGCGGCGGCGGCAGCGGCTCGGACAAGCAGCCGAGGCAGCCGCAGCGAGGGCTCGGCGTCGCGCAGCTGGAGAAGATCAGGATACAGAGCGAGATGGCCGAGTACTTGCACCACCCTCTCGGCCACCCACCGCCGCCTCCGATCCACAGAACTGGTAGCTTGAACTTGGTAATTATACATCGTTTGGTTGGGTTCCATAATTTGGTTCTTCTGCAATAGCCAGTAGCCATGATTAGGTCTGGAGTTCCTGATTTGATGTGATGATTTAATTGATTGATTGATCGATCGATCGAGCAGGAAGACTCGCGGCTGTATCACTCGCTGCCTTCGTCGCCATCCTCCTCCGCTTTCTATGCTGCCAACATCGGTGTTTCATCGTCCTCCTACCCGATTCATCGTCCGACTCATCATCATCTTGCGGTACACATCTCAAATAATGCCATTGCTTCACAAATAGTATGCAATTCAGCAAGTGTATACTGCTATATATTTACTAGCAGAGATCACGCAAATTTGTTGTCTATAAGAATTCTGAATAAGTTAGCTGTCTATATATGTAGTTCATATTTTCTTTTTTTTTCCGAGAAAGTAGTAGTTACTATTTTCAAGCTATATCTTCTATAGTTTTTCTCGAAGACGCAAAAGATCTGTGCATCATGTTAAGGTATATCTTCTAAATTAATTTAATTAGACATCCTATTCAGTAATTAGCAGAGGCAAATAAACATGCATTTTGTGTTCATAATTCACTTATTAATTAGTATATATATATAGCAATAGCAGATTCGAAATAAAATCAGAAAAAGCTAGCCAAACAGTTTGGTATTTCTGCACTTTCTTTTAGTACATATAATTTCAGTGCTTTTGCAAGTACTAGAGTGTACTACTAAATCAAGAAAATGCACCATATATTGCTTTTGGGGCCATGGAATGATAGATCATGAAGCCTAAAAGATGAGCAAAGAGAATGCATAATAATTGAGCCTAACGCTAAAAGATGAACAAGAGAGTATCAGTCAGATCAGAAGATTTTATTCTCCCATGCACGTGATGGGCTTAGCCAGCTGCCTGCATATCTTACAGCTGCTGCTGGTGCGAGACCTAACCTCAATTATGTGTTTGTTGTACGTAGATGGCATATGGAGAGAGATCTGGAGACATGAGATATGGTGTATCTCAAACCAATCCCATCATCAGGTACGGTGCGTACACATGTACAAGGAGCTATATAGTCAAGGATTCATGCATGTTCATATCAAATAAAAGACCTTGCCAAACACACATAGATGATATATATATAAATACTGCAGTAACATGTGAGCAACATTTTCCTTATTACCTTCAGGTCACCAAATTACCATGGCGCTATCTATGGTTCAGAAAAACATTATTCTCATCCGAGCAATGCCACCTTGCCTCTCTTCGATCCTCAGGTGCTCATTTACCCCCCTACGTTTCAAATTATAAGGTGTTCTGATTTTTCTAGATACATAGCTTCGTCTACACACTGTGTCTAAATACACATCTTTTATTAGTATCTAGAAAAGTCGATCAGGACTCTGAAAATGGACGAGTATGTCTGAAATAATAAAAAAAATATATATGTGTGTTTCATCAGTCTCTCGTCGATAACTTATTGAAGCTCATGTTGCGATGTTGCCATACACACTTCACTTCTGCAGGAATCAATTTGCTTGAACAGACCGTACGATCTAAATCAAACGGCAGACTCATCGAACTTAGATGATCAGGAGGTAGACCTTGAGCTCAAGCTATGATGATATGCTAGCCCTCTACCGTACCTCTCAGTTAAGCTATATATAAACCCGATTGTTTGTGTCACAAGAACTAAAAGGGCTTGCAGTCTTGTGTGAAATGCATCGTGCGTATCATGGATCATATATAAGAAGAAGATTTGCACATGTGTGCATCGATTCTTTGAGTCACGGTGTGACGATGTGTAATTGACTTACTGAACAATCAAGTACCAGCTGGATTTATTTGGTGAATATGCTGGCTAGCTACCTAGTTATTTTGTACAATATTATTGTGTAAATTTTGGTATATGATGGCATAGAGAGTTACTGGTTCTTCTCACTGTGATGCTGCAAGCATGCATGCATACAACATTCAATCTCGGCATTGCTCATTCAGGAAATTAAAAGAATATTGATATATATACATATATGTAAAACATCTGGGCATGCGCTATATATCACTACCGGAGACGCCGTTTTTTCCGACGGCCCAGCAGTGCCATCGGCGAAAACAACGTTTTTCCGATAGCAAAGTAACGCCATCGGAACAAAAATTATTGCCGATGGCCGGGCCATCGGCGCGAAAATAAAGCCATCGGCAATCGGCTGTTTTCCGATGGCCGGGCCATCGGCGAAACAAAGCCATCGGCCACGAATTTTTTTGCCGATGGCCGCACCATCGGCATACCTTCCCCATCGGCAACATTTGCCAGGAGCGGACGGCGGCGACGCCGTCCGGTTTGCCGATGGCGGCGGGCCGTTAGGCCATCGGCAAACGCCTCGTTTGCCGATGGCCGCGGCCAACGGCAATCCCGGCCACGTGGCTGCGCGGGAGGGCCCAGGCCCACCTTAGTTTCCGATGGCCGGCCATCGGCATAGACTATTTGCCGATGGCTTTCCATGGCCATCGGCAAACAATCTTTTTTTTTTTTTTTCCTTTCCAATTTTTTTCGGTGTCTTCCTACCTCACATACAACCCACCTCCAAAGTTTGGGACAATTTTGAATTTTTTAGCTATATTTGGTGAATTATTTCGGTTTCTTTGAATTTTTCCCGCACCTCAAAATTTGAACTGCGGTACATGAAATAATGCACCATTTTGATTCGAAAAATGATATTCATGATTCTCGGAGTATGTTGAGGACATATCCGGAGCTTGCATGAAATTACGACCTGTTGGCCTCGTAACATGGGTAGTGACGTCGGAAAGTGTTTTAAAATTCTATTAAATCCAAACGGAGTCCGAAATTGACGAAACTTGACGAGTTGTGTTGGCATGGCATGTGTAGTGTGTGGTAAAAATTTCAAAAAGTATCACATGTGGAGATGTCTGGGTTTTGACCATCCGACGTCACAACCTGCTCGAAACTTTTTGAAATTTTTACCACACACTACACATGCCATGTCGAGACAACTCGTCAAGTTTCGTCAATTTCGGACTCCGTTTGGATTTAATAGAATTTTAAAACACTTCCCGCGCACGTCACTACCCATGTTACGAGGCCAACAGGGTCGTAATTTCATGCGAGGTCCTGGATATGGCCTCAACATACTCGTAGAATCATGAATATCATTTTTCGAACCAAAAGTGTGCATTATTTCATGTACCTGCGGTTCAAATTTTGAGTTGCGGGAAAATTCAAAGAAACCAAAAAAATTAACGAAATATAGCTAAAAAATTCAAAATTGTCCCGGCTTTTCAAACCGGGATGTGTTTAGTATAGGAACCCACCAGAAAAAAATTGGGAAGAAAAAAAAAAAAAAAAATTCAAATTTTGCCGACGGCCTCGGAAGCCGTCGGCAAAATTATTTGCCGATGGCCGGCCATCGGCTAACGTGGTGGGCCCGGCGGCTCGAGGTGCCACGTGTACGCTTTTGCCGATGGCTCGGCCATCGGCAAAGTCGATTTCCAAATAAAATAAAAAAGGGCCCGGCCCACCAAGGCCGAAACCCTATCTGCTCACTCGCTCGACTCGGCCTCGCCGCACGCCCGCCGCCCGCCGCTCCGCCACCGCCGCACCCCGCCCCGCCCCGCACCCCACCGCCCCGCTCCGCCGCCCGCCGCGACCCGCAGCGTCCCTCCCGCCGCGCCACCCCGCCGCCGCCGCGGCCCTCCCCGCCCGCCGCCGCCGTCGTGACCCGCCGTGCGCCGCGCCCGCCGCTCGCCGCGGCCCGCGGCGTCCCGCCGGCGCACGCCGCCGCCGCCCGCGGCCTTCCGCTGCCGCGGCCCGCCGCCCCCGTCCTCTCGAGAGGGAAGGAGAAACGAGGGAGGAGGAAGAAAGAGAGGGAAGGAGAAGAGGAGGGAGGAGGAAGAAAGAGAGGGAAGGAGAAGAGGAGGGAGGAGGAAGGAGAAGAGGAGGAAGGAGGAAGAAAGAGGAGGAAGGAGAAGAGGAAGGAGGAGGAAGGAGAAGGAGGAGGAAGGAGGAGGAGGAAGGAGAAGAAAGAAGGAGGTTTGCCGACCGTCTTCTCCGCGTGGCATCCCGTCGAAGCACGTGTCGTGACTAGGTATATCACCATTCTCTCAATTACGGCCTTCGTGCCGCTCTAGTCATCGGCCTTCGTGCCGCTCTAGTCATCGGCCTTCGTGCCATTATGGTCATCGGCCTTCGTGCCATTGTGATTGTCGGCCTTCGTGCCGTTGTTTGTGGATGTCGGCCTTCGTGCCGTTCTTTTTGCAGGTTTTCGAAACCTCCCCATGCAGGGAGGTTCTGCCGAAATTTCTAACTTATAGTCTTATTTTTTTCTTGTTTTGCAGATACTGGCCCGTGGGAGGTGAGTTGGAGGACACCGTTCTTCTTCGTTGGCGTTGCGGTTCTGCCTGACTTCTTCGGCCCCCTAGGTATAACCCCTCTATCCGTATCATGGTCTTAGCTAGGTCACATAACCGAGTTAGGCGTCTCCCGTCCGAAAGGGATTCGCGGTCGTTGGTATGCGGATCAGTGCATATCTGCGACGGTTTCTCTTTCGGATTGTCCACGTTTTTGGACGGCCCGAGGATGCGTAGATGGGTTAGCTTCCATGTTCGCCCCGTCCGAGTCGGAGTTTCGTCGGCCCTCCCGTTGTTCTCCGGATACACACTCTCCCATTTGGGACGTGTATCGGGAGAACGGCGGGGAGTGCCGCCGAAATTCCGTCTCGGACGGAGCGAGCATGGAAGCTAACCTCATCTACGCATCCTCGGTGGGATTAGGACCTATCCTTCACCTAGTAGATGGTAGGAACGCCTTGTAGATGCGAGATATTGGTCTTATTACTCGCTTACGTTGGCGCATGACGGAGGATGGCTGACCGTGAGTGGATGTACACGGGATTCAAAGACAAGACCAATGAATGGGTTAAGGGGACCGGGGACTTCTGGAGAAGGCATTTGGCCCGGCTTCTAAAGGGGCGATTCGGGTGTTTTGTCCCCGTAGCAAGTGTAAGAACCGGACAAGGAAAGAGCAACGGCGGATGAGGAATGATATTTGGGCGAACGGGTATGTTCCAAACTATACCCGCCGGATCCTCCATGGGGAACCCCAACGGGTTACGGAGGCGGTGGTGAGACCGGACCTCGAGGGTTTGATCAAGATGCCGGAATGGCGAGACTTGCTTGAAGACGTTGAAGCCGTTCAAGGATTGGAGGTGGTGGAAGAAGATCCGGAGGCGACCGCAAAGGCGTACTACGACATGATGGAGGCGGCAAAGGAGCCCCTTCACGAGAAGACCCGCATTTCTAAACTGGATGCCATTTCACGCCTAATTGGGTTGAAGTCGTCACTTTGGGCATCGGTCGGGAAGGTTTTGATCTCGTGTTGGCAAGCTGTTGGCGGGGCCGCTTCCGGAGGAGCACCGCCCTGCCGAAAAACACGACCGAGTCACGAAGCTCCTTCGTGCACTCAAGATGCCTTATCGCCCGATCCAAGCTTGTAAGAACGGGTGTGTCCTGTTCGGGAGACCACGAGGCGGCAACACACCGTCCGGAGTGCAAAGCCTCTAGGTACGTGGAGGTAGAAGGCGGTGATGGCACTAAGAAACAGTCTAAGATCCCCGAGATGGTCATACGACACCTTCCAAGTACTACCGAGGCTGCAACGGCGTACATGACAGAGGAGTCCGCGAAACAAATGACTTGGCACAAGAATGGCAAAAGATACGGTGACAAGATGCAAGACCCGGCGGATGGTGATGCATGGAAGCACTTCGATGCCATGAATCCTCGCATGGCCGAGGAGGCTCGAAATGTACGCGTAGCGCCGGCAACAATGGGTTCAACCCGTTTGGAATGATGGCGGCCCCGTACACTTGTTGGCCCGTGTTTGTGATCCCCTCAATCTTCCCCCGGCGTCATGTTCGACCCCAAGAACGTGTTTTTGACGCCGATAATACTGGACACCCGGCAACAAAATGGGTGTGTTCATGCGGCCGGTGTGGGATGAATTGCGTAAAGCTTGGGATGAGGGGTGCCGACGTATGACCGAGCTACGAAGACGAACTTCACGATGCATGTGTGGTACCGCACTCAATGCATGACTTCCGGCGTATGGCTTGTTCGGCGCGTGGTGTGTTCACGGGAAGTTCCCTTGCCCAACATGCAAGGCGAGATGTGATGTTCACCTGGGCGGCCAAGGGTGGCAAGTATTCTTCTTTCGACAAACATCGTCAATTCCTAAAGGAGGACGATTCACCGAGACTTGATAAAAAGCACTTCACGAAAGGTGTTCAAGTCACCGGCCCCATCCCTAAGGAAAAGAGCCCACCGACATCCTTGCACGATAGAGGCTCTCGAAATTGATGACAATGGTGGTTTCAAAGGATATGGTACCGACCACATGTGGACTCATATATCGGGCTTGACTAGGCTCCCCTACTACAAGCACCTTCTTCTTCCACACAACATCGATGTAATGCACACGAAAAGAATATCGCCGAGGCACTTTGGGCAACACTCCTGGACATTGGCAAGAAGTCAAAGGACAATGTTAAGGCTAGATCGGACATTGAAACGATTTGCGATAGACCAAATCTAGTGATGAAGACCCCCGCGCCGGGCAAGAGATGGAAGAAGGGCCCGGCCGATTACATCCCGAAAAGGCCGCATAGGAGGGAAGCACTTTGGAGTGGTTGTCGAAGCTAAGGTTCCCCGATGGGTATGCGGCGAATGGCCGGGAGTGAACTTGCCGACGGCAAAGTCTTAGGGATGAAGAGTCATGACTTCCACATCTGGATTGAGCGGCTCCTTCCCCGCGATGACCCGGGATACCTACCCGAGCCGGTGTGGGCGCGTCTGGCGAGTTGAGCTTTTTCTTCCGCCTTTGTTCCAAGGAGTTGTCTCGGGACGTTTGTCTTGAACTCGGAGGAGGCTGCACCTAAGTTGCTCGCAAGTTGGAGATGATATTTCCACCGGGCTTCTTCCCCGTCCATGCGGCATATGATTTTGCACCTACCAAGGGAGGCACGGTTGGGGGGCCCGTGCGGACCGTTGGTGCTATCCAATCGAGAGGTGTCTAAAGCTTCTTCGGAAAAAGTGTAAAAATAAAGCCAAAATTGAGGCTTCGTGGCGAGGCATTCATTCGGAGGAGGTGTCCACATGCACACAGGCGTACTATACCGAGAAACTTACGAGACCACGAGATCCAATCCCTCGTTACAACATCGACGAGAATTCATGCACTCTCGGCCTTTTCGGAGGGGATCTCGGAAGAGCGGAGCGAGGACCCCTCGTTACTTGCGGCATGATGAGTGGCACACTATCATGATGTACTTGTTGTTGAACCTTGAGGAAACGATTGATTATCAAGAGTAAGTTCTCGATGAGCTTGTTCCATACGTCGCCACTATCCTCCACCTATTGATCCGACCCCTCTTGTCTATTGTTTCTCCGGGGACTTTATTAATGAACACCGGAGCTGCGGTAGGGCTCCTACCGAGGATGAGAAAGACCATCTTCTCAGACATAATACGCCCGATTTCGTCAATTGGTTCAGCAAAAAGGTAACTATCTACCTAACCTCGATTCCACTTTGCTCCTATGAGCGATTAACTTAACTATCCACCTGTCCTAACCGTGCGGGCTAATTGTGATGCGGAAATGAGCCCCGCATTGAGATGTGTGGGCCAAACCTTCGATCGACATGTCAAGTCATTCGACGTTTATGACGTCAATGGCTATCGGTTTCGCACGAGAAGCTACGAAGAGAAACGGGGCAATCTAAAAACCACGTGCACCGGAGTTCGGACTCCGGCACGGATGGGAAGGACTATTACGGCATAGTCGAACGGATATTGGAGCTTGACTTTGGCAAGTTCCTAGGTTGTAAGCTTTGTGATGTTCAAATGCCATTGGTTCGATCCCCAGGTCACAAAAAGGACCTTAAGATTGGGCAAGTCGAAATCCGACGGGATTCCAAATATGGAGGAGACGATGTCTATATTGTGGCTAACCGAGATGCCAAGCAAGTTTATTACCTCCCATGGGCAAACCCCGAATGACAAGCGCCTTGCGGGTTGGAGCCTTGTGCGGTTCGTATCGCCACGCGGTAAAGCGGCGGTCCCGAACGATGATGATTACAACTTTGACCCAAGGGCGAGATGAGTTCTATCAACCCGAGGGGCTAGAAGGTAAGTTGGAGATAGACATTGATTCGTTGATGAGTATGGAAGTAAACAACGACATCGATGAGGACGAGGTGATGAGGTGCACGATGCTTGAGGACTTAAGAATCCTAGATGCACAGCGGAGACGCGACGCGATGTAGAAGTTGGGGAACATGTGGCGCCTAATGATGAGGACTTAAGAGAGCTCGACAATATTGATAGTGATGACGACGATGCGATGACGAGGATGAGCGCTCGCCGGCAATATTGCCGTTTGCGGAGATAGTTTCTAATCCATGTAATATTGATACTTTTATTTATATTACCTTACATTTATGTTTTCTTTACAAGTACTTGCAATCTACTAATACTAACTGTTTTAATCTTTGTCATTGCAGGCACTCGACAAAATGCCAGGCGGAGGACGGTCGCGCCGACAGAACGTCAGGTCCAAGTACATGCACCTCGGGCCCCAGCAGGACCACGTGGAGGCCGGCAACCACGAGGAGGAGGACGACGAGGAGCTTGAGGTGGAGCCGTCGACCGCCAGGGGGTGGGAGTCGGCGGAGGACTACCCGGGATGAGGCATTTGAGGACGAGGCATTTGTGCCGGCGGCGGCGGTGACGACGACGACGACGAGGAGGAGGAGGACGGCGGCGGTGGCGGTGGCGACGACGACGACGAGGAGGACGGCGGCGGCGGCGGCGGCGACGACGACTGGAGGAGGAGGAGATGCGAGCACCTCGGCTTCCACGGGCACCGCGAAGAAGCCCTTCCGGCGCGGGCCCGCTAGGCTCCCGAGCACTTGCCGCGCCACGAGGACCGCCCCGCAGATCGTGATCTCGGGACGTAAGTATCCATTGTTGATTTCTATACTTGTTCTTATTTCATTTTCGAATTAAAAACGCATACTAACAATTGTTGTGCTTGTGCGCAAGCCGGAGAAAGGTGTCGGCCGGAAGTCCTCGCCCATGTCACTAGCATCCAGGGGCGAGTGATTAAGGCAAACTTCCCCGGCTTGGTCACCATCGAGGGAGGACGATCGTGCCCGACAAATGGCCATACTACTTCCTAATCAAGGACGCACATGGGGAAGTCCTCGCGAGAAGATCAAGAAGCGGTTAAAGGGTGAGTCTTTCAATCGCAACGCATATCTCAATACTACGCATTTGTTGGACTTTTCTCAAACAATGGAATGATGTTTGATGCCTGTGTGCGGTTGTACTATAGGTTGGCGGAGGGCGGGACCCCGATGTGGCGGACCGGCATCGGGACAAGGTGTGCGAGTTGCGGATCAAGGACATGTTCTACGAGGCACACACCCAGGCCGTCATCTCCTACTACGCCAACTTCGGGGGATGAAGGTGGATAAGACCCGAGCCGGGAGATGATATGTGAGCCGGAGACCGACCTCACCGAGGAGCAAAGACATGCGGGTAAATAAGTAGGAAAACATCCGCCGTGATTCCTTATGTGACACATTCAACTCATTATCCGGAAGATCTAATACTTGAATGTCATGCGAGACACCTCCGGGCCGGTGCGGCAAGTACGCCGACCGGCCGGCGTGCGATTGTCGGAGGGTGGCAAACGCCGGCGGCGTACGTGGAGCACGAGCACGTCGGGGCGAAGCGCTTGGAAGAGATGGCGAGGTCCGGGGTCTCACACCACCGGGGAGCGGAACCTCGGCGAGTTCATGGAAACATGGGTATGCTTGTGTTCAACCATTTCTTATAGCGCCGGATTTCATATATCTCTACTTGTAACCATGTTTTCTCATTTTTCTCGCAGAGGGAGCACCACCCCGACCGGCCGCCCATCAACGAGTACATGGGGTGGGCCCTTGCTCACAAGGGCCCCGGCGAAAGCGCCCTCCACCATGTACGGCTCTTCGGACGGGCCCGAGAAGTACACCAGCCCGGTCATGTACGACAAGCTCACCAAGTACGCCGCCGCAGCTCGAGAGGCCCATGGCGACACCTACGACGTCACCGCCGAGCCCATAGACCCTAAGCTCGTGATGAGGTTGGGAGGAGGGAAGCAGCACGGCCGGTTCTATATGGCCTGCGTGGGAGGATGCTTCTGGGGGCTCGGGGACCCAAGGGGACGGCGCCACGAGCTAGGTAGCTTCTATTCCTTATTTTGGACCTTGTTGTGCCACGTCGGACATGTTTGGCCGATGTAGGACTTGTATGGATGCATTTGGACTTGTGATATGGATTTGTATGCATGGACATGGATTTGATGCTATATTATGTTTGAAATGGCGTATTATTGCGAATATATGTGATGAATGTTCTATATATTGCTTCGATATCATGCTCGTGATTAAATGTCTTTGGGAATGGAAGAAAACGGAAAAAAAAGGGAAAAAAAAAAATTTCCCCGGGTTTGCCGATGGCCGCCCATCGGCAAACCCGGGGAATTTGGCGAACACCGAGGTTTGCCGATGGCCGAGGCCATCGGCAAATTGACCATAATTTTGCCGATGGCCACGGCCATCGGCAAAAAAAAATCGGGAAATGATTTTCTTAAAAAAAAAAAAAAAAAAAGCCGACGGCCGTGGCCATCGGAAAACCTCGTTGTTTGCCGATGGCCGCGTGGCGTCAGCCATCGGCAAACCCGCCGTCAGCCTGACGGCGGGGCGGCTGACGTGGCCGGGATTGCCGATGGGGGTCCACGGCCATCGGAAAAGTTTGCCGATGGCTTATTCTTTTCCCATCGGCAAAAAAATGTTTTCCGATGACGTTGTTGCCGATGGGAGGTTGCCGATGGCCACGTCACTTTGCCATCGGCAACCTCTTTTCCGATGGCTTATATGGGTTTGCCGATGGCTTCAAGCCATCGGCAAAAGCTGTGGATCCGGTAGTGTATACACTATATTTCAGAATGTTCAGGATATATAAGAGAATTAGATGAAGACAGTTCCTAGCAAGAACGATATATATATAGATAATGTTGATGAATGTTCCAGTATATGGTGTCGTCTCACCACGTATTTATTTGGCACAATGAAAAATTTGTATGCATACGCACATTTTCAACAAAGACCTTGTGTGCATTCATGTCAGGGCTGTGTACAAGGTTTGCAGTCAAATTTATGTGTGTACAACTGTGTATATATATGTACCTTTTGATAAGTCCCTGTATACTATGTATGTGCATATATGGTACGGTGGATGTTATGTTGGCGAACGAAATATTATTATTTATTTTTAGAAAAAAATGCAGTGCATATTCAGATTCCTTTTATATATATGCAAGGTGGCATTTCAGCTAGATCGAGGTTCAGAAAATTCATGCTCTCTCTCTCTCTCTCCCTCCCTCCCTCCCTCTCTCCTTGAGGACTTGCTAGCGAGTGCATTTTCATGGTAATATATATGAGCCCTTTTACAATGCTTGAAAATAATTCCCAATAATTCCCACTAGCTCCCAATAGCTCCCAATAGGTCTCAAATTCACTGACTCATCTCAAACCACTCCTCCTGCCCGTGAGGAAGCTGAAGCCTGCGGCGGCCAAGGAGTCGGTGCCGGCGCCGGTGCCGACACCCGGGGGACATGATGAGCGACGGCAACAACATTGAGGAGGAAGAAGAGGAGTTGCTCCTAGCTCCCAAGGCGGGAACGGGGTACGACGTCGTGCGCGAGCACGCCATCCCGTCGCCATCCTCCGTCCTCGATGCCGACATGACCCTCTCACCGTCGTCACCGCCTCTCCGCCCGCCTCCGCCTCCTCCGCCGCCGCCGCCGTTTCTTGGCTGCGGTCGACGCCGCAGCCTCGTGAATGCCAAGGCGAGGAGCTTCAACGATTTCGAGCACTTAGTCGCGATCGCGAATGGCGGAGCCCGAACGGGAATTTGGGCTCCGTGGGCAGCAAGCAGTTTCGGTCTAGATCCAAGGCGAGGAGCTTCAACAAATTCGGTGGCGCCGTTCTCCATCGCCCGCGCGCGCGTCCACCTCCCGGGGGCAGCACCACGCGAGCGCCGCCTCAACATGGCGACCTTGGCGGCGGCGGCAAGGTTGGAGCTCCCGCCTCGCGCCGCGGTCGTGGACGGTACCTCCGCCTCACGGCATCGGGGCGGGCGTTCGGCACGGCCCGCAGATATCCAACGTCCTCGAGCTCGACGTCGTCACGGGTACAGGCGACATGGTCACAACCACGTCGACCTCTTCGACGCGGTGCTGGGAGGGTTGAGGCAGTTCTTCGGGATCATAACGGGCGCGAAGATCCCGCTGGCGTCGGCCCCGATGAAGGTGCGGCAGGTGCGGCTCCGATCCTCTACACCGGCGCCGCCTCACGGCCGACCAGCTACACCGGCGCCGCCCGACCTCACGGCCGACCGGCGGCGCCCGGCCGGGCTCATGGACTACGTCGACGTCGTCGGGGATGGCCGCCGCCATGAGACGGGTTGCGCTCGGATCTCGCCGGAGACGATGCGGGGAGCGGCACGGCGCATGGAGGTCGACGTGGACGGCGACGTATAAACCCTAACCCTAGAGTGACACGAAAGTGACTGCACACGAACGAACGGAATATTTGATCGTACATTAAAACGCTTGATCGGTGACTGCACACGATCAAATATTTGGGCTCTTATTTGCACACGATCAAATAATAGGAAAAAAATTCATATTGCAAATTATTAATGTACCGTATTACCCTTTGTTAAAAAAAAGAACTAAAAAAAACAATTACCACTACAATATTTGGGCTCTAATTCAACTCGAATTTCGGAGCTGTTGGCCCACCTAACATAGACACATCTCAACGGCTCCCAACGGCTCCGCCTTAACGGCTCTCAACGGCTCCCCTACTACTGGGCCCACTAATCATAGACCCATTAATTATTTTCGTAATAATTCCCAATAGCTCTCCAAGCATTGTAAAATTGCTCAATATATAATATAGCTGATGCTAGCGATTTCGACTCTAATAAGTTTTACTCTTATAATTTATAAGTCATTTTAATTCTTCTAGACACATAACTTTTTATATACACGTAGATATATGCTATATCAAAGAAAAACTAGGCACGTCAGCTGCTGGTGGCTAGCGCAAGGAGCCAAAGGCCTTGCTTGGCCGCCCCTGGTTCGAACCCCGGTGACCGCGGTATTTCCGTGCACAGTGCATGGGAATGAGGAGAAAAGACTCCTTAATTAAAAAAATCTAGGAAATTTAAGGGTCTGATTTGTTGGATACCAAAATCTGCCACGCCAAGGACTTGACAAGCTAAAAAGTTAGGCAAAAAAAATGCTAAAGATTTGGCAAGCCAAATGTGAAAAATTGGCAAGTTTTTGTAACCAACAAATGGTAGCAAAAAACTTAGCTTGCCGAATCCTTGGCATGGTAAATTTTGATTGCCAACCAAACAGACCATAGGAAAAATTTATTTTATAATTTGCAATGGAGATGTAGTGCTATATATAAATGTCTAATGAATAGCGATGTGTAACGCCGAGATGTCTATCAACCCTCACAAGTTATCAAAATTTAATCTATGATAGTAGAAAACTTCACAATAACTATGGTATAGTGCCTTTTCTTTTTACAGTCCTATGTTGAATTGGAGTATTGCCCATAGCTCATTTTTCTTGTGGCGTTTTCAAACTCACTCGGTGTAAAAATGTCATAAAAATATATGGTAAATTACACAATTATACTTGTGTTTTCTTCATGATACAAACTCACTTGTACAGTTGTGTCACTTCAACCATCCAAGCCATTTGGTATATAACTGCCTCGCTAGCTCCTAAGTGAATCCAGTAAGCCATTGATCTCTTGGTTAATTATGTTATAGTACGTGCAGTTAGTCTTGCAAAATACTAGGTTGTAAGAAGGTCTGAAGGTGCCATTAGATCTGTCAGTGCAGTCCACACATAGCCAGACCAAACAATTCTAATAGAGGTGGATTTGTTTTCTAAATTTTGTTCCTCTCTAGTTGATTAATATGTATAATATATGAATATGAATATAGTAGGGAATTCATGGATTATATATTGATATAAGTTAAGACATGGACGCCACTTTTTTCTCCAGGAAACAAAAAGCTCCAGATCACAAAATCATGGCGATCTATTATACTAGTAGATAGTAATCTGACGACACTCATATATTGTCCTTCATGCCTGACCTTTCTTGTACACAATCCATATATAGCTAGCGAAAAAAAAGGGCAATATCATATATCTTATTGATTGGTGCTACACTGCTACGCAGCATGCAAGGCGGCAGGCCGGTATTACCACGACGTATACCGGCCTGTCAGTCTTCAGTCGTGTACTAATCTCCGAACTCCGAAGACGTTCCAACTCGTGCGATGACAGAAGCTAATAAGCTTTCTGTGCGCTGTGTACCTGGAAATCTCAATCTGCAGCATTAGCTAGCTAGCTAAGCTAATAACCATCAATAAAGTAATCAGCATGCATGCGTAACTACTATTGAGAGTTGAAATTTGAAAATAAGGTCCTCTCTTCTTATAATAATAATAAAGTTTAAGAACAGTATATCGTGTGATGAAAGCTGCAGGACATGCAGCAGCTAGCAAAGCTCCTTGTGAAGATCGAGTTTGGAGAGTGCTGACCCACCTGCTGAATAATGGTGCCAAGATGGCAGGTTGCCAATGGATATACTCCCATGTCTGCTTGTTGCAGCAGGCAAGTTGCTAAGCTACTTGCGCAAGCATGCAGGAGTCCTCGTGCACAAGTGCAGAGACAGGACCCCGGTCGGAGCATCGATCGAGAGTCTTTTCCAACTGATCTATAATAGCTGGAAAGCCTCGAATTTCTTTGCCGGCCGCCGTGCCATCTGCCATCTACAACGGCCGACCGCCGGAGCTGCAGCCACGGGCCTGAACTGAAATTATTCCAACCGCGGGCGGGCCAAGCTGCTTTGGCGGCCCATCTACGAGCTTCCGATCTGCCGGACTGGACTGCCCAAAGGCCGCGCGGATACGCTCGCGCGACTACGGGCCTGCGCGAGCTCGTCATTCCTCTCCCACGACATGCAGTGCCTGAAAAACTGGAAGTTCTTTTTAATTTTTCTTTACAGCTTGACTGACACAAGCCAGTTGATTCCATTTGTGGTTTAATAAATTTATAAATCACCCTATTTAGATTGAAAGAAAATAAAGTAGTGCTAGTGCATACTTAAAAGTATTGAACTATATAAATGATATAAATGTTTCTTTTAATAAGCTACACAGCCATTCCTAATTCAAAATCCAATGGAGATGCACTATATCTTTGCTACAATAGTTGTTTCAAAAGATCCCATGGGGTTGTTAGTTATAATTCATCACAGTATTAATGCACATATAATTGTCCAAATATACATAGATTTCAAAGGATGCAATATAATTATTACTTGATATATCAAAATAAGAACGGGACGCTTAGCCATTATTGCCGTATCTACATACACTATTGATCTCTTTGATATATCCAAAATATATATTCACATTCATTGTACTAGATATATCTAGATTTTTTCATTTTTTGTTGATATTTTCATTTATTAGATTGATCTAACTTACAAGGAACCACACTATCTACAAATATACAATGTGTGAATAAAAGATCACATATTAATATAGCATTTATGAAAAGAGCCAAAGATTACAGAAAATAAATTATGAGCATTTGCTTCACAACAACATATATACATGATGCCACTATATATACAGAGCTCCACAAAGATCACAAGTGAAAAATAGTATTAGAGAGTGAACTTTTCGTTTTCATTGTGTGTATGTAGCAAAAGTCTTCCCTGTATTTGTAGATTTTGTTTTGCATGTACAATGCATGGTAACTTATATCTTTTACATATGATTTGTTCTATGTAGGTGCCAATGGATGAAAGTAGTTCAAGTGATTGTAACAAAGGGGATGAAAGAGCCTCATGTTTGCCTAAGAAGCGTAGAAGGATTGCTAAAAGCATCCCAACCAACAAGCCAAAGAAAGGAAAAAGAGGATTTAGGATTGCTGAGCTAGAAAAAATGAGAACCGAAGAGGAAATGAAGATAGAAGAGGAAATAAGAGAGTATTTTAAAGAGCCACTTAGCCAGACACAAATTCATAGAGCTGGTATCCAAGGCTTGGTAAGCACACTTGTAGGGGTATGATCCATTGGTGCAATTTGGTTGTAGCATTATGTTTTGAATCATGTCATGGATTACCTCTTGTCCGAAACACCTTTGTAGAATTGACCTATATATATACCAACTAGTATATTCATTTGCTCATGCATGCTAGTGCTTTAATTTCCCTACCAACACCTTTGATTTTAACGGCAATATGTGAATATGTATGTATCATTGTAACAATGATCTGTTTCATGTGCATCTTTTTAAGAAAAATGGTATCCATAACTAAACTATTTGCCAGAATTAATTTATTTGAAAATATCATCAAATGTGAGGATGGAATGTATATTCTAAGCTATACGTCATAGATAGAGACATAAATGATATTTTTCAAGGATGGATGGTTTTGTTACGGACCTTTTGAAATTCGAAGCAAGGAATCAAAATGTTGCCCACTACCCACTAGAGTCTTATTACTAGCCTTGTAATCATGCTTCAATGCTATAACCAATTCTTTCAAGATTTATAGTGTATATGAGCCTTCTATTGTTACATATGTTCAAACCTAAAAGCATCACCTTTTTTGTTTCTATTTTTTGAACAAATTTTGCATGTACAATACCAATACCATTTCTCCTTACATTTGATGCACGTAGCATTGTATATGATGGCATTTCAAGTGTGGATATTGATTGGCCCTGTTATGATTTATTGTAGACCACATATGGACCAAGAGAAGATATTAGTGGATGGCTCAAACATCCTATGATAAGGTACACACATATAAATTATTACTATCCTATCTTTATACATACTCTTAGTGTTAGAGCATCTCCAACAACTTTGTAAATTTGACTTGCCAAATCATGTAGTTTAGCAAGTTGCTATTTTGTTTAGCAAGTTGAAAATAGCCCCTCTCTCCAACAAGTTGATATTCCAACTTGGTAAACATGACAAAAATAAGCCCACCAGGTACAAAAATCCATCTGGACACATCGCTCCGCATGCCCCCGACGCTCCGCATGCCCCCGCGAGGAGGAGATATACCAAGTTGGAAAATATGCCAAGTTGGTTTACCAAGTTGTTGGAGAGCTCTTTTTGTGTTTTTGCCAAAATTATAAGTTTACAAAGTAGATTTGAGGAGTTGTTGGAGATGCTCTTAGAGAGCTGTTTAAGGACGGCTATCCACTAATTTCTTATAAAACATCCTTTTGTTTTCAAGAGTAACCTCCTAAACCATGATAAAAGATTTCTTGCTTGACCAATGTCAAATATATATAACTAGGTTGCCAGGTACCTCTGGAGCAGCATCTTATGTCAATCCAAACCGCATGGTTCCTACAACGCTGCATCTCTTTGAAGCACCTGATCATAGGGTATATATCTAGCTCACGATTCTTATTTATCTAGCTTTATGCTATCAAAAGTTCACTAATAACGGTTGTGCTCTATTTCTTTTTTTACAGAAAGATGGATATATTGATTTGAGAAGTAAGGACGACAAAAACCTATCGAAGGAGTCTACTTGCATGGACTTTGGCGACTCACAAGACCTAGACCTTAACCTGAAGCTATAATCCTAGAACTCATAGAAGTGTCTTCGTTCTCAATAAAAAGATACTTTTATATTAGAGTTGTAGCTCTCAATGAGATCTGCATCTTTATAGTTTTGAGTTTTGACATTTGAGGTTATTAAGATGATCAAGAAAATAATATAAAGTTTCAACGATGTATTAGTCGTGCAACAAGACTTGTCGTCTTACGGAAATTATATTTTTCTTGAAGGTGTAAAATAAAGATACATTTTATATCAAAATTGTAGCTTTTGACGAGATCTACAAGTTTTGGTATTATTCTCTTAAGCATCAAGGATCTCAAATAAAAAACTTCAAATATGCCAAAGGTTCCTATGCCAAGCAATAGTATTCTTGTTTTTCGGGCCGTTGACAAAAAGCACGACGGGCTCTACCGTGCCGTTCCCTGTCGGGCCGGGCAGCCCAAATGCTCATCTACCGCTCGGGCCTGTGAAATCAAAACCCAACAAAAACCCTCGCTTCTGCTAAAAACAAACCCTCGCTTGCCTCACTTGTCCCCTCACCGTTCGTCCCCGTGCGGCGCGTCACTAGGACACGGAGGAGATCAACCGGCGATTCCGGAGATGGAGTACGTGAACCCCCTCACCGGCTTCCGGGTCGACGGCCGGCGCCCCAACGAGGTGATGCCTCCTTCCCTGCTTCCCCACTCGCGCGGTTCATGCGCACAACCCTGTCTCACCCGGTGCTGGACGTCACGCAGATGCGGCAACTCAAGGGCGAGGTCGGCGTCGTTGCGCGCGCAGACGGGTGAGTAAGGCTCCCTTCCGGCTCTGATGGACGGGGTGCGAAACGAACGGCTATTCGATTAGGGTTGCGGGCGGCGGTACGGTGCTCGCTTTTGATTGGTTGTGTTGGTGTTTGTTGCTCTGCGCAGGTCGGCGCTGTTCGAGATGGGCAACACCAGGGTCATCGCCGCCGTCTACGGCCCTCGAGAGGTGATTCCCCTGATCATGTTTGTGTACCTCGGCGTGCGTTGTGTGAATCGTGAGGTCATGTGCACCACGTGTTTGAGGAAATGCCTCTCAGTCTACATTTACTCGTGTACTGTGTGGTCTGTAGTCGGATTCTATGAGCCAACCTGAATTTAGTTTAGTCTTCAGGAGTCTTTTTCAGTGAACTGGGGATCATATGGAAAAACTTGTCTATTGTTTACAATTTCTATATGCGTGAAGGGAGCCTTACTCGATGGCCTATGGGCTGTAAAACAAAGTTTGTTTATACACAATGTTCTTTCTTGTGATACTGGAGAAATTGGAATTATGGAAATTTCAATCACTCGCTTTCTTTCCTTCCTGTCAGACTGGAATCCTGAGTCAGGCTTCACCTTCTATTGCTTTGTCATACCTCCTTATTTTCTTCTTCATGTTGTCAGGAAGAGCAGTTTACTTTGAATGTAACCAAATAACTAAAAGTTCATGTTCTTGGATTTCCCATTCAGGTTCAGAACAAAGGACAGCAAGTAAACAGCAACGAGGCTTTGGTAAAGTTTCACTGCCCAAGTGCATTCTTTAGAGGTTGTCCTTTGTGATCTGTTCTTGAGAGTGTTCTGTATGCAGGTTCGTTGTGAGTATAGGATGGCAGAATTTAGTACAGGAGATCGGAGGAGAAAACCGAAGGGTGACAGGTATGTTCCAACTTAAACACAGTAAAATTTGATTAAAAGGAACAGTCCACTCCTTGGGCATTCACAGCATTTCTTTCATTTACTATCAGGATAGATTTCCGATGTTGCAGATGTGATTTATTTTTCTCTAGCTTATCAACAAGCTTTCCCCCCCTGCATCCTGTGTTTTCGAAATCACGGTTGACTTTTGTAATAGTGTAATAAAGAATCCTCAGTGAACGTATGGGTGTCGAATGTTTTTATAACAGTATAACAGTTGTTGATGGCTTTGTGTGCCAATGTTGCTAGAGCCTGACATGTCCATCCATCCCAGCATGGCAGGGCCCACAGCTGTAATAGAGGATGAGTGATGAGATTAGTTGTTTGCTTTGTTTCTTAAGAGGAAAATTAGCTTGTCTGGCAGTCTGTTTGTTAGATTGGTTTCTTAGGCACTGAGATCTCAAAGGCATCGGCTATTGAGTTTGGCAAGCAAACAGTTGTCCCTAATTCATCTAACCTGGCCTTCAACTATTTTCCTAATTCCCCAATTCCCTGCCAAATCAGTAATATAAGTCGTAATTCAGTACCTTTGTCTTATTCTTTTCTTAGTTCCTTTCTCATTTTGTTGCTTTTCTACCCCTTTGTGTTGTAATTATGAAGTTCCTTTTCTCTATATTCTAATATATTATCATTAGGGGTGTGCCCCTCCTGTTTCCATTAAAAAAAATAGTTCATGGTTAAGACCCGAAATTTCATGAGTAGCATCCGTTTTAACAAATAGTGCTGCATTGCTGCAGTATAATTTAGTTGACTGGCTTTAGTTGCTGGTGGGGTGAACTCCCAGTGTGCAAAGTGGATATAAGTTGTATGAACTAAAGTAGTGAACTAAACTGGATTTAGCTTGAAGCCTTCATGGTGTTTCATTTCCCATATATAACTATGATAGTGAACTAACGCTACAATCATCTGGCAGGCGATCAACAGAAATTTCTCTTGTTATTCGACAGACAATGGAGGCAACCATATTAACACATTTAATGCCACGCTCACAGGTTGGTTCTGTTTAGTCACATGTCCTTTAAAAAGCTTCATTTTTTCTGTATGATATCAGAGCCAACACCAATGCTTGTTATACTTTTTTGCAGATTGATATATATGTCCAAGTTCTTCAAGCTGATGGTGGTAGGTTTTCTTCTTTCTGATTGTTGAAGTTGTCTCCTGGCTGGATTTACTCTATGAACCCTCTATTATTTATTCTGGAACATTTTTTTAATTATGTCCTAAAATGAGGTCAAGCAAGGGCATTTTTTTCTGTGGCTTGAGTATATCGAGATTTGTGCTTTGCATGATGAGACAAGTTGGAGAATGTATATCAATTATGATGTGTGCCTTTTAACCTTAGCTACATTAAGTATATTAGTATATTACTCATGCTATGGTATATTATTCTTTTGCTTCTTGGAAATACTTGAACCTTATTACTGAATCATGCCATAATATTCTTTTGCCTTGTGGAAATAATTTAACCACAGTTTGTGCTTTAAAATTATTGTCATCTTGATTCTTGACCATGATCATGTCTACAACAGGAACAAGGTCAGCTTGCATCAATGCTGCAACACTAGCTCTTGCAGATGCTGGAATTCCAATGCGAGACATTGTCACATCTTGTAGTGCTGGATATCTGTGTTCTACTCCTTTGCTCGGTAAGACACTTACCTAGTTTTCATATCTTTAACAATAATCTTATGTTATAAATAAAAGTCAAATAATTCTATGTACTATGCCAGATCTGAATTACCTTGAAGACAGTGCTGGGGGTTCTGATGTCACCGTTGGCATTCTTGCAAAGATGGACAAAGTGACTCTGCTTCAGGTAGAAAGATCATGAAAAAAATATATATATGTTTCAGCTTTGCTCTCCTGTGAAATAAATATTATGTGTTTGAGTACTGTATAGTATTATTCTTTTGTTAGCATCAGAAGGAAGCAGCTTAAAAAGTGTTTTTTCAGATGGATGCAAAATTACCTATGGATACATTTGAAAATGTAATGGGACTTGCAATAGAAGGGTGCAAAGCAATTGCAACTTACATCCGAGAGGTAAACAACTTTCTGTCGATCTTCCATTATTCTTCACTGCAGTTTATTTATTTTGTTTTCTGTTTTTGAACAGGTGCTATTGGAGAATACAAAGAAGCTTGAGTGTCAGCGTGGTTAACCTTCGGAGGTGAATCCCATTTGCCCAGTTTGTTTTACACTTGGAGCCTTGACTGTTCTGGGTAAAACTAATGTTTATCTCTGTACTCGCAGTGCATGCAGATTAATGACCTGAACCTGTCGAAGGTTGCTGACCCAACAAATGGACATCACACATCCATTAAAAGACTTACTGGTTGTGGATGGATAACTTTGGTGCAGTGCACAGGAACTTCCATAGCTTGCTTGAACTTCCAACGGAGTATCTTTAGGGCCTTGTTCGGATGGAATTGGTTCATTAATTTGCATTAGTTTTCATAAGCTGGAATAGTTCCTGGCTCAAATTCATGTAACTGAACGCAGCCTTAAGTGATCAAAAGTTGTTCAGGGCAGCTTGTCTCCACCAGAGATACAAGATATGCTTCCATGTTTTAAAATTGTGAGGAACCTGGAATTGTAAGCCTTGGGAAGGTCTTATTGGAATTTTTCTGTCAGTTCCTTTAAACTGATAAATTGATGGTGACATAGTACTGCTAATCCACCGTAAGGTGTTTTTAGAATTTGTGACAGTTCCTGTATACTCAACATTGAAAGAAGGTCCAGTGGGGCTCATGCTCTGTCCAAATCAAGGCTCCCCACAAAATCCCTCCGTCCCAATTCGTGGGGATTTGGCAGAGAATTTGCGGGCATGCCATAGTGGTGCCTTGTTTTATTGCATTTGCTGTGAAGGCCCTACTCAGAAAAGTAGAGAGGGGACTTGTTTTAAGGTGTACTGTTGAAGCTGCTCTTACCTCCCTTATATACATAATGTTTTGCAGTGTGATTTAACAAAATCTGTTGATCTGTTCCTTAATAATTTAGATTTTAGCACTTGACCTCTCATCGGTAATTTCTAGCTCCGCCTTGCCTGCATTAACTCTTATAATTGGCAGTTGTTGACCATGTGGTCACCGTGGCCACGTCGCCCCAAAAACTGTGATTGGACCACCTCAGCTCCACATCTTCTTCCATTTTTATTGGTCCAACTCAGCTTCCCAACCCTCCAGTAAAAAAAAAAAACTCTTTCATCCTCTACGTCTTCTCCCGAATCCTCTCCACACTTCTTCCCGAACCCGCCGGACTCCACGCGCCTACGCGGCTCCGCCGCAACGCCTCCTCCTTCCCGTCTTCTCGCTCCCCTCGCCCTCTCCCTCTGCCCTCAGGCGGACGCAGCACGGCGGTGGCAGAGCCACGGCACGGCCGCCCCCACGGCGCGACGAAGGTACAGCGGCGACACCCCTGCACGGCTGCCACGGCGCGGCGGCACTGGGCTCACCAACGGCGCCCGGGCGGGTGGGCAGCGCGGCGGCGCGCTGCCGTGGGCATCTGGCGCGGGCGACCAAGCAGTGCGGCGGCGGGGTCGGCCAGGCGCCGCGGCGGCGGGCGCTGTCTGGCGGCGCGGCGGCGGCGCTCCGGCACGGGCGGCCCCCTCCCCTCTCCCTCTCGGTCTCCATATCTTCTCCCCACGCAGCTCCATCGCAGGTGACGTTCACCATGTGCACTACGGTTAGGGTTAGGGTTTGGATGCTGCTTTCGTGTTTGATTTCTTAATTGAATTACTTTACCCGTACAGGATGCAACTCCCTGTCATTACCTGCTGTGGTTCTTGGGTTCATCGATTTGCTTTTGTAAAGTTATATCCTGGGTATGTGTGTTTTGCAGTTAAAAAAAGTCAGGGCCCTTCCATGTTCAATGAATAATGTAATTGATGGTTCTCTTATGCGCTGATTATTATCCATAACCACATGAAAAGTACTGTTTCCAGTGGACAATAGCTAGCTTCATTGTTGCCATAACAACAGAAAACTTGAAAGTTTGGTTCTTTTACTGAAGCATATCTAAATTTTAATTCATAAGTATTCCCTACATACCACCAATATTATTTTGCATCAAATGATATACACTTTCCCTATAAATAAAAGATTATATATAACACCTTCAACGTACTCGAGGCAATGGTTATTTAGTTCATAGTTCGTGGAGTAGTAGACATCTGTTCCACATAATTTGTGGAGCCCTTGAAGTGCAGATTCTGGTTTGATAAACTTCGTATTACTAAGCATTACAGTAAACAAACATGCCTTTTGAAATTAAGGGGTACATGGTACGCACACACGATGCCTTTAGTTATATACCTACATTTTAATTACTTTTGTTTCTTTTGAGTTTCAAGTTAGGGTCAGCGGTTCAGCTACATTCTTAAGTTACTGGCTTATTTACTGTTTTCAGATTTTGGTTTTGGTCTCCCTATGGAATAAGGCACACAAGGCTTTACTCTTCGGAGCTTGGAATGCAATTTTGCGACTAAGTTTTTCCAGTTTAGTAATTTCTACATCTAGGTCTGATAATTTGCAATGGTGTTTCAGTCAATATGAAATTTATTTGCCCAAGTCATTCAGCTGTGCCAATTGTTCCTGTATGAGCTTTTATAAGTTTGTAAAGACATGGCCCATCCATCTAAGGTATCTTGATGCATGCAGTTTACCTGCTATAAGCTTTTAGTTGGTGATGTTTCATGCTTTAGTCCTAACTTGACTGGTGTTGTAGTCCTACCGTTATCCTCAGTTCTTGTTCCTTTTGGTCTCTAGGTTGTTGGCCTGCTTCTTAATAACATGAAAGTTCACTGAATTTTTTCCACCTATTCTTAGTTTTAAGCAACAGGTCAGATATTAATTTACTGTACCCTTTGCAGGAATATTGATTCTCTGGAGCAATGGAAAGTCATATAAGACATTGATGTTCAGTACACTAATTGGCACAACAACCACAACAAAATGGGTGTTGTTAGTTTGAAAGGCAGGTAAAACTATTTTTTGTTGTGTTTTACAACAACTACTGTACCTGAAACATCTTCACAGTGGCCCATTTATTTCAGCTTTTGCCTGTGTTTTAGACTTAAATTGGAATGAGGATACTTGGCTTCAGGCGACATATAATAGTTATTTTAAAATCAAGTTCATTATTTACACTGGTTGTCTGACCACATCATTTCGCTGCTACGGTCCTATGTATACATATGATTTGCTAATTTATTCTAGATATATGTAATGGAAAAAATAGCTCTGCATGCACAGTGTGAAATTCCATCACGTTCTCTGAGATAGAGCCACGTTTTACTGATCTTGCTGTTCCCACCAACGAAAAATCACATGTCTGCACATGTAGAACTCCAAATTTTACTTATGGTACCAGACTACAGCTGCCTTCCATGCTTACATATGTGTATATTTCCCCATTCTTTCCGTCTATTTATATGCAATCCAATCCTCTTATTAGCCCTGTCAGTTTTATATGTGGTGACCTATAATTTCAACGCCATTGCTCTGGTGTTCATTTTATTGCAGGTTGCTTTTCTTAGTCCTTATTGTTCCTTTGTATTTCTGTCTTAATTATCTCGCCCTTTCTCTCTTTACTTTGCAGTTATGCACATGAGAAAATGAGATACCTTCTCTGGACATTAGGCTGTTCTAAAGAACATTGTTGTCTAGATCACAGCATCACGGCAAAACAAATTTTGGGAATTGGTGCCGTGCCCAGTGCCCTCAATCCACAGGTGAGCTGCTAAGCTCCGGAATGCTTCTTATTTTCATCAGTACCGCAACAACAAGTACAATGTGTATTATGTCATATCCATGCTTGATGCTTTAGTGAACAATTAGATCGTACCAACAACAAATTCAATGGTTCAATAACTTACTTGCTTAGAGCTACATATATTCTACTGGAATATCCTAATTTTATTAAGCCAAAAAGCAACATCCTATTCTTCCTACAACCATTGCCTATTAGTAACAGAAAATGATTCCTCTCTTGGTGCCTATATTGTGCTCCCCATATTCTATGTGTACAACTTTACATCTAAAACCCATTTCCCATCCATTTTTTTTCACCATTGCACGTGCTGCGGTATTAAAAATTCATAGCTACAATTTCATAGTGTACTCAATCTTTTGATTGGTATGCTTCCTCATTTTTTGTTAAGAATTAATATTCCTGCAGCTTATTTCAGCATGACCTTCATTTGTTTGGCCATGGCATGTCGGCTGCCTTGCTGATCAGGTGAGGTCCTATTCTAGCTAGGTGTTTGTCCAAAACTGTGGCTTATCCAACAATTCATGGGTTGGCACAGTGCCAAAAAGTTTGGTTCCTGATGGCTGTTTGGTTGCCTTGTGCCTACAGGTATGTATGCTTATTGAGCATGCCAGATGTGCTGCACTTGGCAACCACCAAATGATTTCTAGCTGCCACAGCTACAAGGGACCAGCAGAATTTACGTGCAGGGAGTAAGTACCGGTGAATTGTTTTACAGATGGTTTCCTGTGTCTAGGAATAAGGATCAGTACAGAGTGAGAATTTGTGTAAGTACAAACTAACGTGGTCCTGATCTTGACTTTTGTCATGTCAGATGTAGGTACCTTTGGTTGATTAAAGTATATTCATTTGGTAGTCTCATTATTTCTACTTTCCCATAGGTTCCCACCAGATTTTCATTGCTAATGGAATATGATTTGACCAAACTCAATCTGGTGAGCTATGTGGCCATTAATTGCCATTGCTTTGTAGCCAAGCCTTCTCTGACATTAATCGGTCTAAGAATTTTTTCCCAAACATACATAACACATCCATGTTCACATCTAAGAATTATGCAGGTGTTGCCAGAGTCCTTGCAATTTCAGTCTTTTGCAAACCTCAGTGATACTACTGGAATCTTGGTCATCTCCAGTGGATATTCAGCCTCAAGCATTTTACCTGCCGTTTTAATAATTTTCTTGTCTTCACACAAAAAAACCTTACTTTCGCTGCTGTTTAGGTAAGCTACCCATGCCCTAAAGTTTCTTTGTTCTCACCTCTCATATTGCCTGTCTTCTCTATACTTACCAGTCTACCACACCATTATCCACTTCGTAAAGCAAACCTTGTGGTGTACAAATTTGCGCATTTAACCACTTTCTTTGATAGTTCAAAATTGTGTTTCGCACACCTTTCTTCTGAGGATGTTGTATCTATGTGTTTGGTCATGCTTCACCTTTTTGATAAAATGAAAACAACGACAGCTGCAAATGCTGTCCTTATATTAAACATGAATTATGGAAAGTATATGTTACCCTTTTTTATATTGTCAATGGAGTTATGGAATAAATCTGTTGAATTATTTACCACCCATTTCATAGCAATCGAAGCAATACTACATCATCGATATTTGTTGTATCCACTAATTATGTTGGGCGTCTTGACCTGAGTGTAGCTGATGAGCTTCTGAACTAAGCCTTCAGTCCTTAAGGAAACACTCTCCATGTTGAAATACCTGTATGAAAGTGTTGTCCATCTGTCCAATGTTCTGACAGGTATGAAGCCTATCCTGGTTTCTGTACTATGCAGATCAGGTTATAGGCCAGCCAATGCTCATTACTGATTTTATCTTCAGTATCCAGTTCCACCGTCAAAGTTTTTTCCCTAATATTTTAGTGCCAAACTTACCATATAACAAAGGATTTCAAATTTGTAGTAGAAAATATTTCTATAATTTTCTGAGACAGATACTACTATATCGATTATGTTGTTGTTTCTTCAGGGCATCAACTGAGAAGGCCACAAGGCTGGTAAATGGAAGCCAACTGGGCAATCAGACCATACAGCTCTCATGAGGTCATATTGCCTTTGTTGGATTTTTTGTTCCAGCCCAATAAGACCCGAGCCAATTTAGTGGAGCCTAATATATGAGTATCAAGGATATGAACCATAGTGGCTGCTCGCCGCCCTGAAAATATGCCATATAGGCCTACTACAAAGCAACATCAAAGTTACCAGCAGCAGCCAGCATAGCAGCCCCCATCGTAACAGGTAAGCATGTCTCTCAAGGACCTAACCACAACATTTGTTAATTACTACGTGCAATTGTGTGCCACTAAGATGTCTCGTCTCACTTTGCAGTGGGAGTACTGATGGTCCAAGAGGATCGTTTGCAAACTGCTTTACGGCAACATCTTTTAGTGCATTAACATGACAATCTCTTTATTTTCACAATGCTACATGTATGTTCCATAATAGAGTACGTTCAATTATATCGAGGGAAACAGTGCCAACTATGACAGGTACCTCTCACCTAATGTACAATAGCACAGTGCACGAAGCCACATTTACATGTACTAATCCTGTGACACCGCACTTAGTCTATGCCTATGCTTCAACACTCTAATGAAGACCATATGTAATATATTCTTATTTGCTGTCGCAATTGCAACAATTAAAGGAACACGATTAAACCTATATGTTTAATCTTTACATATATAATATCTAAATATATATTTTCCTATGGCTCTTATTTAGCTTCCCATATAATTTTAATGTGTGACATCTATATTGTTTGTTCACATGCGCGCAGGGGTGCGTGCTTTCTACTAGTAACTCTTGAATCCAGCAACTGAAGGTGAAGGATACGGAGGTGCACGTGCACAAACTGAGGAAATGTTGTGTTGGACCTTTTTTCCCCTGAACGGTCGGCATGAGACGTAGAAGACTGTACAGCAAAAGAAAAAGCCTAAGAACACATCCTCAGCTCAGCCCGAGTGATAATCTTTATATCTCCCTAAGTTTCTTTTGGCGGCTGCTGCACGCAAGAGTCGACCTCTTCATCATCCACCATTGTGTGCTGAACTGCTGATGATCGAAAATATTGTGTGCTGATTTTTTTTTTTTTTTTTTTTTTTTTTTTTTTTTTTTTGAGAATCAAGTGTGTGCTGATGAGTGAGTTCACTGCCTTTGCTGGCCAGCCTGGGCTGTCTGCCCGTCGCCACCATTGATCAATAGATGGAAGGCCGCTCCATTATCTGGTGGATGGTAAATTGATACCGTCCAGAGGCACAAAGCGTGCCAAGTTCATAGCTGTACCACGGTTTTGGAAGGCTGAGGACATGTTTCTAATCTAATCACAATAGCTGTTGAATCTACACGCCTGGATAACAACCCCTCAGGGCCACAGTTGAGGACGAGTGACTGCTCCGTTCAAAAATAAAAGAGGATGAATGAACGGTAGTCTTTTAGTCACTGTCAAGTGTCAACCGTTCACCGTTTAAAAGGCTGTTTAGTCAGATAATGGATACTGATATATGACCTAACTTGAGTTTAGATGAACACTGCTTTTAGTTGACCACCTGAATAAAAATACCAAAAATACATCCAAACCACAAAGTAAACACCTTTTAAGTATGATCGAGCTGATTACAGACCGAGCTTCTAGCCATTAGGTACACTAAATTACCCCACAATACCCTTCAATTCCGAAGGGGAATGATTGATCCAAAGGAGCCCTGTGGATAACACTGCAGTGTACATGGCAAACCCGATCAAGTGGTCTTCTTCTTCTTCTTTGACTTGAGCATCACAAGACCCACAAAGACGCTCAAGAACGAAAGGAGAACTACGCCGGCCAGCACTGGTATCAAAATCGCATACTCTTGCGGCAGGAAGTACTTGTGCACAAAGTGGTCGCTGTCCACGAATGGCTAGGTCGGAGCAAGATGAACAAAATAACCATTCAGAAATGAAGTCATAGTTCTACTTGAACTGAAATTGAAAAAAGCTTAGAAGTCACTAACCAAAATGATGACCCAGAATGTATAGTATGTAAATATGGATAAGCTTGTCAGAGTCAGTAGAAAACCGACTACCTTATCACCCAGTTCCATTTGTCTGGAAGTAGTAGACGAAAAACCTTGTCAGATGAATGATTATCACAATACAAAGCAGAAAAAAAATGTTCTATGATGGGCTCATAATCTGAACTGCACATATTTGTAAAAGTGTGTTCTAGGAGGGGGTTTCACCTGCTGTTTCCATAAAAAAACAATAATATTTGTTTCAACAAAGTTGTCACATAGCCTAGACTGAATGAACTTTTATCATTTATCAAGAGAGATGAGCATTTATCCACTGTTTTATTAATACACCCAAACAAATGCAAGAGAAACAAACAAGAAAACAAAACAACAGTTAAAACAGAAAAAAAAAGTTTACTAGCTACTGCAATGTGTCATGTAATGTCTAAATCCCAAATTTAGGCATCGCACATCTAGATATGCTGCAGTTCATATCGTACTGCATATCTATGCAAAGTGATATTGAGCATAAATCTAAGATTACAATTTACAATAGCGATGCCACTACGCCAGATTGCTCCAACTGCAAGCATCAAATGGAACAAGCATAGTATTTTCATTATGACGTAGCAGGAAACAGTACTCACTGGAAAATCAAACTCCCATATTACAAAATCCAAGCATTGTTTTACTTTGTGTCTGTTTTGCTGTAGAAGAGTATGTTAGCAGCTAACATTATATGATACACTAATTTCAGGTAAGTAACATAAATTCTCAAATAACAAATTGGAATGGGCATAATATACAGAAGTTGAAAGCCTTGAGGTCGAGGATGTCAGCAGTTCTAAAAGTAGTAAATCAAATTCTGATTGATCAAGGGGCACTATGTTGATACACTTTTTTGGACTGTTTACTATACCCTACTTACCCAGTATTGAAGTTGAAGTCAGTTACATCACTTTACACAACTTTATACAGATCCTTAAGCAAAATCTCTGTCCTGGTGGCTGCTAGTTTTACTATACGGATTTACAGAAGTGGTTCACGAGCTCAGACTACGCATCTCCCTTCTTTACATGCCTTAAGTATGAAGTGTTCGTTGCTTGTACATAACTGAGTTGGCTACTCAAACAGCAAAACACCTGAGTTGTTTTCTTTTATTCAGTTATTCAGTATGGACAGGTATACTACAACAATGAACATTTTATTTTGTTCCAGTGACTTAAAAGTAGAACTAGGAATGAAACCGAGTAATACCAAGTGCAATTAATCTTGGCTGCACAGCATTTTTTGCTTATATTACCTGCACCTTTCCCACATATTGAAACGGGTAAGAACTAATTCTAAATTTATTACTGCCTCCTATTCAAATATGACGTTTAGGACAAGCCTCGTCCTAAACATCATATATTAGGCTTTTTGTACCACTTTTGCACCAATAATCGGCTTCATCATAAATTGCATGCATCACTGCCTCTGGCTGTATCTCTAAAGAAGCAACTACAAAGGCGCAGTCACTGTGTGCTTCAAAATGATCCATGCATTGTTGAATTTTGTTACTTCTTCAACAAGAAGATAGTAAAATCATCTTCAACATAAACATGGAGTTGTCCTCATGATCCCATCCCTCTCCCCCACATATTTGCATCCAAATCCACATCAAGCTGTATTTGGATATGCACTTGTCTGCCAATAACACAACAGCATTCTCTGGTTTTCCCGTTTTCAAATAAGCAGCCATAACAGCACTAAAGTTATAAAGAAATCAGAACATGTTTTAAAAGAAGTCTAAATGCGAAATTTTGCTTCTGTACTATGTCAGCTGCAGTACTGCACTTGCAGAACCACTTATTTTCTAATAATGGTCATACCAGGAGACGCAAATGATATCTTAAGTGTAAAAGATGCTTTCTTTCAGTTTCATCTCAATTTGAAAGTGTGGAGTTTAAACTACAACATTTGAGGCCTTATTCTCAGTTCAGAAAAGGGGATCGAGATGTAGTAAAGAGACATCGGTGTACGCATGAACACCCGATAATTTTTTGAAAAAATTAGAAGCTAGTAAGCATCAAATAACAAAAGTGGCCTGAGGATAGATCTCGGTTTCGCACAGCAGACAGGGAAGAGAAGGGGTGGGAATACCTGGCGGGCGCTCTTCGCCGGCGAAGGCCTCGGTACCTGGAGTAGTGCGGCGGAGGCGGCGGCTGTAGGCCAACTAGAACCCGATCTGGGAAGAGGGATAGGTTCGATCCGGACTGAGGCACTGTCGGCGGTGCGAGCCAGGCGGCGGCGGCGGCGTACGGACGAGAGGAACACGAGGGAGACGGGAACGAGGGGAGGTGGTCGACGGTTGCGATGAGCTGGATTTTTCATTTGCCCCGATCGGTTCCAACATGACATACTAATAAAAAAGTGTTTCTAAAAAAACTAAAAGAAAGTTAAATCCCATTAACAGTCTACTCTCTCCATCCAAAAAATTAAAATTTATAAGAGTATTAAATATGAATATCTTAAGTTCAATTAACTACAAACAAAAAATATTAGCATTGATAATACAAAATAAATCCCATTAGATTTGTTTGTCATGACTCATGAGATATATTTTTTTTACTATACTTATTTAGTGTTAGAAGCATTAATTATTTATAGATTTTGGTTAAACTTAAGACACGCTAAACAAGAATATACAAATAGAATTGTATATTTTATGAGTAGAAGTTGTTAGGTTGTACTACGTTTAGCTTGTTTGTTTGCTCGATGAGTCCATGTATAAAAGCTACCTAGTACACCATTTACATATATAATATAATATTTTTACTTTTGCCATATAACATGCTGGCTCAAACAAGTTCGTGAGATAAAGAGAATTTTATCATATACATAAGTTATGGCATAGTGTTTTTCTCACAACAAAACACGTAGTTGTCACATTGTTTTTGTCCTTTCTCATGACAAAACAACATCAGCTGACTTAGGCCTCGTTTGGCTGCACGTGGATTATCGTGGATTAAGGCTGGATCCACGCCACCTGTGTAATTAAGCCCTCCCACGCTGGGTGCGGAAGTGCATTTGGCTGCTGATCCACGTGTGTGAAAAATATTTGGATCGGGGGCGTAGAACGGGAAGGTATCTCTTTGATCACGAGCTTGCGAGCGCTGCTTTTCTTCCTTCGTCTCACGCGCCGCTTCTGGCATATATATTTTTACGCATTATTAATCAAATATGCCAATACACTGTAGGAGAGGGATTTGGTGGTCGGGTTGGGATCACCCAATACATGCATGGGTCTCATCACTCTTGGAACTGATCCACGGACAGCCAAACGAGGCCTCGGTTGTGGAAACCATGAGCCAAACAAGGCATAGAACTTTGATATATTACTAAAATTATGACTGTTGCAATTAAACCAAATAAAGATAGCTAGCTTTAGATGTCCCCACGATATCCATTGCAATATACAGACACATTTGTCATTAAAAAATATAAATTGTTCATTCCGATGCAACGTACGGGCATGTTTTGCTAGTTAATCAAATATGCCAATACACTGTAGGAGAGGGATTTGGTGGCCGGGTTGGGATCACCCAATACATACATGGGTCTCATCACTCGTGGAACTGATCCACGGACAGCCAAACGAGGCCTCAGTTGTGGAAACCATGAGCCAAACAAGGCATAGAAGTGAACTCGTCTTCTTTGCTAGCTCAAACAAGCTCGTGAGCTAGAACAAAGAGAAACATATAGAACCAACAATAGACTAATAGAGGATGATCAATTTACAAACACGGCTCAGAGAAAAATGGAATCAGAAAACCCTTCTTCGGGGCGAGCCTACATATAGCATCACTCTTTGGCGAAATCAACACTACATTCCACCGTCGGTAACAACCTGATGATCTGGGGGCTTTCCCTCTTCAATTACTTCTTTTGTTCCTCACTGCCCAGCGGGCAAATCATCTATAGATCAAAATCCAACCATAGCATTGGCAGTCCATGTGTTACATAGCACTAAAAATACACAATTTTCGTCCCCAAACAAAGCTCAAAATACAAGAATCTAAACTTCCATGATAAAACCAATATGAGAGGAACACTGAGTATTACAGTGAATGGCTGATATAGACAGAAGAGGGTAAGGATTATTAGTCAAGCATTCTCTGTAAACCACTAAACTAATTTTCTGCAGACGTTGCTTGGTTACCAACGTGGAATGCCGGTAGGGTTGCATTATTTTCTTGGGCTGGAGCATCTGCACTTGCATGCCGCATGAACTCCTCCGGAGACATGTGAGTGCCATGGCAGGCACATACAATCTTTACCTCGTTTCTACCGAACTTGTATGACACACCTGATATGGTTCTGCCATTTGGTCCAGCGCCGTTGGTAGAAACCCAGGGAAGATCCGGATATGATCCAGACCCTCCAAATTTGACATTTGGTGCGATGCCTGGCCTTATGGCAGAACCCATAAGAGAGTGTCCTCTATCAGCCTTTTTCTCATCTTCAGCATGAGCAGACGAGGAAGCACCTGCCTCTGAAATTTGCCAAACAAAAAATGAAAAAACAAGTCAGCACTGGAAGGTCGATATGGTGTCAGTTGGCAAAATATTCACATGCATACACAATTTTAGCAGCAAACATCGCCATGCACAAAATCTCAGAGTTTCCTTCCACACTTTATCATTTTGCAGGCAATGCATAAATAAAAGGCAGTAATCCTCCCAAGAAGAAATAATGTGAAATTAAAAGGCTTAATGACATGCCACCAGTATATAACAAACAAATGGGGAAACAGCCATGGGCTGTTAGGATGGAACCATGCTTTAAATCTTCTCTTAACATGTATTGCTAACCAGACAGATGTTACACAAAATCAAGTGTTTTAACTCTACTAGTTTTTGTTAACAAAGCTGTTTTTTAGAGGCAGACATCCTTTTTTTTTGTTAGTATTTTAACAACCGCCATAAAAATATCACACAAAAATGGAGTTTATTCAATTTTCTGGGAAGGAACATTGGTCACTAACCCTGAGGCTTCTTGCCATCATCAGCTTGCTTGCTTCCTGTTTGTTCAGCCTTGTCTTTTCCAATAAAAGAAGACACAGCCTGAGGTGGACCACCAAATGCCCAAGAAGAGCTTGTTTCAAGTGTTGGTAGCTGGACTGCTGGGTAACCAAATGCAACCTGAGAGGCATTACCCATTGTCTGGACAGGTAATCCACCGTTTGTGGGTGGCCTCAACTGCACAGTACATACCGGGTGAAAATTTGGTGCATTAGTTATGGTAGGAGGTCCAGAAACTTGAACTGGGACTTGATATGGCACAGCCACTGCATTTGATGCCTGCGTCGATAACGGATTCCCAGGTGTCAGTTTTCCAGAGCTGGACTCACTTCCTGAGAAACTTGGTTGCCTCTTTCCTTGAAAACCAACTGCAGCATCATCAGCGGATCTTTTCCTATCAGATCCCTTGTTAACAACAGAGCCCTTAGCACTGTCTTCACGCTGCGCAACCAACCAAGAATTTGAGCCTTCTGCTTCTGACTCTGCAACATCCTCATTTTCACCAGTTGAACCATCATCCGTACTAATTGAGATAGGTGCATTTTTTGCACCTCCATCAGAGCTCTTACTGAATGCATCAGGCTGGTCACTAGCTGTCTGATGCTTCTTCTGAAAGTTTATCTCCTCAGAAAGCTTGCGGTTACTCGAGACTGGCTTCTGCTCCTCAGAATTATTTCCACTGTTATTTGGCATCCTTCCATCTTGATAAGTGGAAAGCTGATGCTTATGGTTCACTGGTTCAACAGATCCATCTACCACTGGAGCAGAGGAACTCCCTGGTTGTCCCCAGAAGTTCCCAAACTGTGATGTAACAGAGCTGTGCCTCTGCTTACTATTTTGCTCTTGGTTTTCAGCACTCTTTTGATAAAGTTTCCCAAAAGAAGCATCAGGAGTTTGTGAACCACCTTTGCTACTGCTTTCTTCCACTTGGGGTTCTGCTTTTGGTTCTAGAGGTGCATCTCTAGCCTTGCCCTTCCCTGATGACCCGCCGCCCAAAGATAGGCCCAAACTAAGCTCAAGCCCATTATCATCGTCCATTTCCAATTCTTGGTAATTGCAATGATATGTATGCGTAGTTACAGACTATTTCTTCATACATACTGAGGATGAAATAGAGAGCATTGTATAGTTCTTGCCATTCAAAGTGTAACCCCTGCAATAAACACCTCTTGTAAGAGATACGAAGGAATTTTTATCATTTTATGGTAACCTGATAGGTTATGGCAGATGGAAACATATAAGCAACTAGTATGAATCATTTAACAAAGCAATTCATCACATGCATAGAGGCTAAATAACTAAAGTTTACTCAGTATTGATATATGTTGCACGGTTTTCACAGGAAATCATGGCCGGATATCAGGTGTCCTCTTGTGCCTGGTCACACTCAGATTTTGCAAATATCAGTGGATATCAGCTCTTTACATGGCCTAACTTATGTATGGCATAATACTCCATACATTAGAGCATCTCCAAGAGTTTTTCTTAAATTCACTCCCTAAATCATCTTTTGGAGAGCCATTTGAATAAACATCGGTAGCTATATATATTTTTGACAATCGAGAAAATCTGGCAATATTTTGAGATCTAACTAAAGAAGCTGTTGGAGGGCATTTTTTCACCAAAATCTCTGAGGAAGGATATAAAGAGGCTCTTGAAGTTGCTCTAGAGCACACCCAATAGAAACTCTCTAGCTGCCCACTGTGGCCAGATATCCATATCCTAGCGGCCACGGGCGGAGACATGGGTGTATACATATACACTGAAAAATTTTTGCATGAAAATCGAAGTTGTTAGTAGGTATACTACGCTTGTAATTAGACAGATCCGAATACAAATACTCAGATAGCTCACGCTAGGGTTTGGGTGCTTGTTTCCCACAGCAGGGACGGAAGAGAAGGGGCGGGCGTACCTGTCGGGTGCCCCCTTCGCCGACGAAGGGCCCGGCGAAGAGCTAGCGAAGGGCACGACGACCTGCGCACCTGGCGTAAGGCGGCGGCGGCGCTCTGCCGGCCAGTCGTCTCGTCGCTCCCAAGAGGAGAGATCGAGCACGCGGGTTGAAGAAGAGAGGATGGAGACGGGTGAACGAACAGGCCGGAGAACGAGTCGCTGCTCTAACACCGAAGACTACGGCAGAGGGACGTCCCTACTCCCGATGCCGTTCGTTGGGCATCCGACGGCACGCAGCGAATAAGCACGAAGCGTAAGCCGCGCCGGACGCCGGTCCATATAATACGCGATCTGGCATTCTGTTTGGTATAGTAATAGAATGCAAAACGGAAGGAAAGGGAGACACGGTTGAAAATCAAAGTCAATAAGTCTTCTCAAATACTAACAACAGTATGTGAATGAAGACTTTGATGTGTGGCCAAATAAATGACGAGCCAGATTCAAAGAGTTCAAACATTGAACACTGTATCTATTCGGTGTGTCTCTCTATATGAGGTCACTTTCATCCTTATAATAGCAGTGAAAAGTGAATACAAGAAAGCTCTCTCCTCTCATCACTCTGTGTGTTTTGTGTTGTGTTCTTGTGTGCTTGAGTGCCAACAAAAGAGCTGATTTCTAACAGACACAAAGCCGAATTCTTTTTCATTTTGATATTTTTGTTTGGACATCCTTTTTTCTTTAGGCAGCTTTAGTGAGCAAGCTTCTCTTCATTCCTTGCGCCAGTGAGGCGAGGCAAGAAGCTCACAAGACAAATGAGGCATTGCAAGTCTAAATATATTTGATTCTTGAAACCGTTTACTTTTCAGTGTTAATCTGCCCACTCGGCACCCCTAGCGAGAGAGATGGGTCCTTGCTAGTTCCGAATTGCCACTTGGGTACGTGCACAGTACAGTTCCCCAGGCTGCATCTTACACACTGATTGCAAAATTCTGATATCGACTTATCGAGTGACACATTTAGAGGACATTAAAGTGCAACTCATCCCTTAATCAAACATAAATCATATATATAATCTGCTCATTAGGAACGTCAAAACAGCCAACAAATTTGGTTACTACCATTATCCTTTTTATTATACCCTTATTTTCTTTTGGATCTTGACAGATCTCCGGGATGAAGAAACATACAAAAGCTACATCAAAATCAAACAGCTTTTTTTAAGCCTTTGGCTAATTAGGAGGGCTCTCCAGTTTGCTATTCTTGTCAGGAGACATATCCACTCCGTCCACAATTCCAAACCCAAGCTCTGACATGTCTTGCTTCGCCATCAGGTTTCTGAGGAAGAAAAATAAATTCCGAGATTTTAGAACCACATGTAGAAACAGTGGTTTGAAATCATAACGAAAAGAGCAGCAGCAAACAGAAAGAGAAGCAGAAACTGAATCTTGCTAGCCAGCAAACATTTTTAACACCTTGTTATGAGCTCAGATACTAAATTTCTGAAATCAAAGATGTTATTCAACCCAGTGCCAGTAAGAATTTCTTCATTCTCAAAACAAATCAGCACATGCACTAAAAGTAGGAGCTGCCCACTTGTGGTTGGCGAAATGGTTGCTTCACATAATCACCAAACACTGACCTTGATGTGGCACAATGCACATGTGGTGCCCTTGCACCCGAGCATGCAAACCACGGAGCATGCCAGGAGGCCAAACTAGGTTGCCGTAGGCTAATGTAGTAATAGGCTAATAGCATTTACTTCACTCAACAACTGAAGGGGATCAAAACATGATGTAGCCTGGGGAGCATGTTCAATAAATCTCAAACTATTAAGTGCCTAAAACTGGCATATTTGCCAACCAAAAAATAAAAAGATGCTGAAAGCATTTGAGTGCAAGAAAGAGAACTAATTTCAACCAATGTCTAGAGCTCTAGTGTGGTTGGCTGGTTGTGGTCGTTTTGTTTTTTTATGAGTTTTGTGAGCGGTGTGCTTTGGGGAGGGGTTTTCCTAGCCTCTTCCTAGTTTTGTACATTTTATATGTACTTCCTTTTTAATGAGATGACATGCAGCTCTATTAAGTTGCTCAACCAAAAAATAAAAAATTAAACCAAAAGGTCTATCTTTAACATGGATAGTTACCGATATTTCAACTTCAGTTCATACATATTAATACATTTGCACAGCTTCTTTGGGGCATAATTTTTGTAGAATGTAGCATGTTAAGTACAAAAGGCTAAACTATCCATATTCTTTTTTTTAGTCCCAGGACCCCTGGCCCTGACTATTTTGCATTTCAGACAGGACAAAATTCATGTTGACAACATTTCATCATAGCCACCCAGGCTTGGCCAAGATATTGCTTAGCAAGATACAGAGGCCCACCGAATACCACTGATATATCACATAAACATAACAGTGAAGGTCACAGAAATTACCACTAGGTTTAGACAATTATGTACCTATATCATGATAGCTTTTACAGATCTGATTTAGCATATATACAATAAGAACTAAGCATACTAACCTCTCCATCCGACATTCCAGATACTTCTTTGAGAACAGACGACATTTTTCAGACTGGAATCCTGTAGATTTCAGGCAAGAAAGATAGTCTTTCTTCTCCTGTTTGAAAATTTACTATCACTACTCATGTAACAAGTATACAATGACAGTGGTAACTCATGAAGAAGTTATGCAGCCTTACCAAGTCACACTCATGTAAGTGATCCAATGGGAATACACCTTTTTCAGGAGGTACAGGCCTCACCCCCCTATTTCCACCAAAAGCACCACCTGTTAAAACTCACAAAGTTAATATCGTCATGTAAATATAATTAAAAGTAGTAAATACTACATATGAAGCGATTTTAGGAGCTTAACACTTACCGGCACTCATTTGCTGAAAAGTTCGAGTTTCGATCAGGATTAATCCAGAACAAAGGCCTCCAGGAATAAAGCCTGATCTCTAGCAATTGTGTGGACAATGCTCAGCACTGCAACAACACAATAAAGGCACAGGTCAGCATCTCAGCGATGCTAGTAGCATGTTTACCATTAACACAGTTCATATTGTAATAAGTGCAAAAAAAAAGAAAATATATCAATTCAAACTTTGGTTTGGTATCGGTAAATACTATGTCTGCCTATTTAAGACAAATTGCAGAATGATTAAACTATATTTTAGTGCACTACCAGAATATCACCCACAGACATACGTACAGACACTAAAAGTACTAGAAATCAAGAGCTGGGCATTGTGGCATTATGCAAATGAAGTTTTTAAGTAGTAAATATGAAATCAAGAACAGGGGATTGTGTGGATTTGGGTGCACGAGTGCAGTGCAGATCTGGTGAATTCCTAGGGCCACCATTAATATTAGCGTCTAAATCACCCACAGGCATACTGATTGACAACAATTGTACTAGAAATCAAGAACTGGGGATCGTGGCATTGTGCAGTTGAAGTTTAAAATCAAATACGAAGACTCAATTACCCAGATATCAAATACCCGCCGTGCTGCTGCCACACTCCCACCGCCTGTCCCAGACGCAACTGGGCAACGCGCCTCCGCCTAATCCACCTGGGCTGGGCAACGCCGCCGACAGGCGGCAGCCACACGACGCAAGGGTTTGCCCGCGCGGCGAGCAGATTTGCCCGCCTCCCGTGCCGATTCGCCGCGCCGCCCGCCTCGATTTGCAAGCTCCGGCGACCACCGAGGCACAGACCAGGCGAGTCCGCAACTGGAGAGAGGCGAATCGCACGCCAGGGCCGCCGGCGCTACAGCACCTCCCTTCGCTGGTTGCGGAATTCTGGGTGTCCTCTCTGGATCCCTGGGCCCACTTGCCAGGGAGACATCCCGGCACATGCTGGAGGCTGGTCCCACTTGTCATAGGGCGACATCCTAGCAAATGCTGTGAAGTCGTATAAAAACACAAGGCAACCTTCCCACCGCACATCAAACAAACCCTAAACCCCCCCCTGCCCTCCCTCTCGCGCCGCCGCCAGCCCACCATGTCGCCGCCGCAGCCGCCACACCCGGTGCCCCGAGAGACGGTGGCCAGCGCCGTCGCCTCCCTCACCAAGTGGATGAAGAAGCGCGCCGCGGAGGCGGCCCCGAACCTCCTCGCCGACGAGCGCGACGACCTCGTCGTCCTCCAGCTCTCGCTCCGCCGCGTCCCCGCCTCGCGCAGCGCCAGGCCGCGCCTCCTCCCGCTGCCGCATCCCGTCGTCGGGCACGACGGCGCCTCCGTCTGCGTCATCTCGGACGACCGCCCCAAGTCGGGGTCCCCTTCCGCCTCCGACCTCCTCGACGCGTCCAAGTCGCTCCACCGTCTCCCCGTCTCCGAGGTCATCCCGCTCTCCACGCTCCGCACGGACTACCGCCCCTACGAGTCGCGGCGCCGCCTCGCGGCCTCCCACGACCTCTTCGTCGCCGACCGCGCCATCCTCCCGCTGCTGCCGCGCGTCCTCGGGAAGGCGTTCTACTCCACCAAGAAGGCTCCGATTGGAGTCGATTTCACCCGCGTCGGATGGCCGGAGCAGGTCCGCAAGGTCCTTGGCTCTGCTTTTCTGTACCTGCGGTCGGGGACTTGCGCGGGGATCAAGGTGGGTAGGCTGGACATGGAGGAAGAGGAGATTGTGGACAATGTGATGGCCGCGGTGGAGGCGGCTGCTGAGAAGGTGCCAAAGAAGTGGGCCAACGTTAGGGCGCTGCATTTGAGGGCTGTGGATTCAGTCGCCCTACCAATTTACCAGGTTGTGCCAGAGTTGGGTATGAAAATTGAGGTGCCTGAAATTGCTGGATCTGGGGAGGTTATTGATGCTGCAGAAGCAGAGACTGGCAAGAAGAAGATTGACAAGAAGGCGAATGTTGGTGCTAGTGGAAATATCAGTGCCAAGAGGAAGAGGAATAAGAAGGAGCAGATTGAGGAGGATGTTGTGATGCAGGAAGAAGTCCAGGTGGAAACAGAGAAAAAGAAGAAGAGGAAGAGCACTGCAGTTTCTGCTGATGACAGTCAGAAGGTTGGCAAGAAGGGTAAAGAGAAGGGCAAGCGTGGTTTGGAAAATGAAAACGAGGTGAAAGAAGCCAGTTTGGACAACAAGAAGATTAAGAAGGGGAAGACTGAGGAGGGGAAGAAGAAGAAGAGCATGAAGGGTGATGGTGAGTCGGTACTGATGAAATACAGGAAGATACGAAGATCAAGGGGGAGAAATCGGGTGGCAAGGCCAAGAAGTTGAGGACCAGGGTAAGAGTATAATGTTGCAGTTGATATTGCTCTTGGAGGTGCCTGTTCAAATAGTTGATCGACAATGTTCTGCATATTGGCTGGCTGGATCCTCAAAGCATCAATGAATTGAGTTAGTTAATTCTTATCAGCTGGAAGAACCATATCATTTGTCAATGTTCCATGTTGTATCAGTAGGCTTCACTTGAGAAGGTCACCTATCACTTATACTGCAGAACTTGGTCCCTCAGAGGTTTCTTCTGATGTTGTTTCTTCAGGTTTTGTTAGCTTAGTAGCTCAAGCCTTTGCGTTATAGAAGCATGGCAAAACTGTTTCCTGCTAAGACTATGTACTTCGCTCGACTTGCAAGTTGCAACAATTTTGTGTTGATTTTCTAAGAATATGCTTATGTCTGCCTTCTCTGAAGCCATCTGTCTCCTTAATAACGATGGTTCTATCTGGTATTGTGGGCTGCATTATTCGCATTAGCAGACTTGTACGCATTTTCTCTCACCATGTCATTGTTGTCCAGATTTGAGCCACTTGTTATGTTATTGTACACGTATTAGTATTATGAATTGTTATTCTGTTACCATCGGCATCATGATGATTGATGATATTCTCAGTTTCGTGGGATCACGCCCATGGGGTTCCATTATAATTTGCAGGATCTACCTTAGAGTGAGTTCATTCATGCCGTGCAACCAGAGAAATCTTCACATCAGCTTTTGACCTATTACCCAGTCATCTTTTTTCTCATGCTAAATCTGATGAACCGTTTTGGTTTGAGTGTCACTGGGGATTTGGCTCCCGCCCTCCTCTGAATTGATCATAAATATGCAGTTGTTGTACTGCTGAACATCCTCTGTCTCTCTCTCTCTCTCTCTCTCTTTTGACAACATCTGAACATCCTCTGTTGAGATGGCACCCTCTGAATTGATCATAAATTTGCAGTTGTTGGCACCCTCTGAATTGATCATAAATTTGCAGTTTCATTCCTTGTACTGCTGAATATCCTCTGTTGAGATGGCAGCTGCTTTAGCTTTGGGTTCCCCCGTACCTGAATGGATTATTATGGCGAGTGGTACTACTGTTATGTAATAATTGGATTCAGCTATTATGGCGAGTGGTACTACTGTTCTTTTTTGCTTGATGATGGCAAAGAAAGATGATAGCCAGCTTAATGGCAAAGAAAGATATAGCCAGCTTAGCACCAGGGCTGAGCGAGTTCGCTGCAAGAAATAGACCAGATGGCGTCATGGTCAGCCAGAGATACGTCAGAAGCTTCTCTTCTGATCAACGCAGATCAGGGCTGAGCGAGTTCGCTGCAAGAAATGGACCAGATGGCGCTGATCAAATGCCATGTTCTTCCCTTGAACTTATCAGCCAGCCGGAGAAACCATACCGGGCAGGCAGGACGCAAAATTGTTCGGCTATCCTTGTAAACAAAAATGTTCGGCGTGCATTCTTCGTGTCACCAGATGCCATGCCAAGGCGTGCCGCTGACGCTGATCACGAGAGCGCAGTGAACGCTCCAGCACGACGTGCTCGTGTCGCGCCATCTCTGCCAGCCGCCCAACGCCGCAGCATGTACTATCTCTGCTCTGCGCGCCGCAGATGTCGTCGAACGCGTTGCACTGATCCTGGGGATGCGACGGCGACTCGGACGCGGTTGCATTGATGCTGGGGGAGACGACGGCGACATGGCCGATCGAGATCTCGAGAAGCAGCAGCTGTTGACGGTGACGATAAGCTCAGAGAGTCCGAGCAAGGAGCCAAGGACGACTGGACATGGGCCCCGCGCGTCAGGTTTTGCCGTTTGGACGCCCGCGATTGGCGGGCCGGCTTCCCGTCCCGTTCCAGGAAAACTGGGGCAACAGCACGCGCCCCCACGCATGGGCATGGCGTGCACACGGCTCGCGGCCGCGCCCCCACGCGGCGCCCATGCACGCGCCCTCCCGTCCCGTGTGGTCGGCGTGGGGCGCGCCTCGCGCGCGTCACCGGTGACCGGATAAGCCCAATGGCCGTCCAAGTCCCATCCCTCCGCTCTCCCGCTCCCGGATCGCCGCGAGCTCCTTTTGACTCGCCTCTCGCCTGCTTTGGATAAGCCCATTTGGAACTTGGAAGTACGAGCCTCTGAGGCGCCCGCCTGGAAGCCACGAGGAAACGGCTCGCCGGGTTTCAATCCCTAGCGGCGTTCAGGGAGCTCCTCCTTCTGCTCTGCCGCTCTGGCCTCTGGGGCTGGGACGGAGAGGTACGTCGGCCTTCTTTCTTGTGCATGCGATGTGCACGCGGGGCGTAGTGTACCTACCAACTGCATGCGGTCCAAGTGTTTGTCGAAATGCCTGGGGTGTGATTGTTTGGCTGCAACTCGTCTCTAGCTCAATCCACGTGGGTTCGAGTGCATTGAGGTGAAAATTGGTTAATTTCTCATTTCAGTTCACATCAATACATGTGGGTTGTGGTGGATACAATATGAATTAAGGCGGATACGAGTGCAGTCAAATAAGGCCTGACGAATTGGCTGATGCACGTTGTTGTTTTGATTTGCTCATCGCGCCATTTCTTAGCCTCTTTTGATATGGGAATTGAATGAAGTTACTACTTATCTGTTGGGCCCTTGCCCACAGTAATGTATGCTTTGCCTTGATCAACATGTTATAGGTTTTCGGTGAAACCTCCACAAATTTTTCCTTCTTGAGGGTGTTAGATCGCGAAAGAGGTAGCTATGATGCAAGTGGGCAATGGCAATGTTTTTCCGCTAGCAATGGGCATAGTTGTCATTAGTTTAAACACCAATTGCACATTTACTTGCCTCAAAGTTTGTAAAAAAAGAAGAAACCATGTATGATCAGCCGGTGGTTAATCATTGGTTGATATTATCCCCTGTCCCACCGGGATGTTGATCTTCTCTTGGGTCGTATTTCCACATAAAAGAATAATCTGTGGTCTATTATGCAGGTAATTTAAGGAGATATCTCTCCTGTATATGTGTCCCCCCATGTGTCTGTTTGTTGATACATGCTGAGCTCTTGATGTGATTTTTTTTCCCCTTTGGTTAGGCCGAAAATGTACCTTCACGGGTGACGCACTCCTGTATCATCTTGCTTGGGACATAGATGGATGACTATTTTTCACGCTTCCTAAACCTTGGTTGGCAGCTAAGACAATACTTGACAGAATTAATAGGTACCAATACCAACAACTTGAGCTTGTATATCTTAGTTCACAAAACTACTTGGGATTTGGGCATGCTGATATTTTAGAGCACCTAGCCATCTTGTTTCTTTTGCTGATTCTGAGTTATAATTCCTAATTGGACTCCTATTTTCTTTGCTTTATTTGGAACAATTAGTTTGATGCTTGGCTACTTTCTGTTAGATAGTAGCACTAGATGTATTGTTATTTTGAGGCACACATAGCCTTTTATTTTTGGAGGCATTGTGGTTAGAATTTCCGAGACTTTGACTGGATAAGATGTCTTCGATTGCCGATGAGACGAATCCTTGTCAAAACTCGAGAAGCCTGACATTTGATGTTTTTGTTGGGGTTTTCTTTCTTTTTTTTTATGTGTTTGTCTTTATCCTAGCAGAAAATTGGCTTCGATCCATTGATTGGATTCCTCAACATCTTGGAGTCCAATTCTCTGCTAGCCATGGAGGATCATTGACTGGCAGCACAGGATATTTTCATGAAAGGGCATTTGCAATATCTGTTAGTAATACTATTACAGAAGAGCAGACCGCAAATGGAAAATCTGAAGGCACAATTTTCAGAAGACGAAAGGCATTTGCAATATCTGTTAGTAATAATACTACAGAAGAGGAGACTGCAAATGGAAAATCTGAAGGCACAATTTTCAGAAGAGGACTTTCCAGTATTTATGAAAGGTTCAGTTTTCTTATAGCTTCATCAATCAGTAAGCTGATTACATCCGCTGTTATCTTGTGTCTCACATTCACTTTGCAACTATTTGTGTTGTTAGATCATATGTCAGGTCTTCCTATCTTGTACATGGCTTCAGACTGGTACAAAGATTGGCATTCAGTGTGCGAGATCAGTGGAATCTGTTTTCAAGTGAAGTGCATGCCAAACTAACCAGGTTAGTTAATGCCTTTTCTATTTAGACATCTATTTTGCTTACATATTGCATCTTGTGGTCTGAGATCTCGGTGACGTTGCAGCCCAGTTTTCCTTGTTCTAATTAGTTCTAAGATATTCATTTTTTTTGTCACAGGATCTTACATCGTTTCTGGACAACACTACAGGGATCTTCTGAAGATATAGGATGGCTGCAAAGAACTCGGGCATCACTTTGTTCAGTTGATGGGACAGGTCGCTTCAAGGAGATTTTGCATGAGATCAGGTGAATTTTTTATGCCTAGTTTTAGTGAACTCTGATATGCAAAAAAATTATACACTACCACTCTTCTTTTGTAGAAAGTATTTGTAGCATGCTTTCAAATACTGTAGTGTGAAAATTTTGAGCATAAACTACCAATTAAGCTGGAATGGAAGTGATTAATCAGTTCTGAGAAGGCCGGCAATACTAAAAGCTACTTTATGTTTCAGAAATGGCATGCACTGCCTGCCTGATGCACTGGTTTACTTATTTATTCCTGGTGAGGTATCTTTGTCAACATAGCTGGTTTCTGTGGATGATCATTAAATGTCATTGCTTACAAATTATCCCGGATGATCCTTAAATTCCATTGCTTACAAATTATCCCCTTTACAACTTTATGCAGGCCTTTTTAGCAACCACAGTCCACTTTACTTCACCAATACGAAACGATTCTTTTCAAAAATGGGATTGGCTTGCCATATTGCGAAAATTCATAGTGAGGTAATTGAGCTGAAGGGTGGCATGCAAGTGTTCTTTTTTTTCCTTCTAGTGCTAGGTTTCATTCTTGCTTCATATTGTGTCCTGAAGCAGCTGCTGCTTGTACTAGTATTTCTTTTTTTTTAAGTAAAAGGCAGGAGCTCTGCCGCTCAATTAAGTAGTGAAAAGAGGTTTATGTACACATGCTTGTATTAGTATTTCGTACTGTTATTCCTTTCACTTACCATTTGCCTTGTCTAGGCGTCAGTAGAGAACAATGCGTGGGAACTGAAACAATACATTGAGGAGCTCTACTGGGGATCTGGTAAGCAGGTTCTGCTCCTTGGCCATAGCAAAGGTGGAGTTGATGCAGCTGCAGCTCTTTCCTTATACTGGTCTGAGCTTAAGGGTAAGGTTGCTGGCCTGGCGTTGGTTCAGAGCCCATATGGTGGCACCCCGGTTGCCTCCGATATCCTTCGGGAAGGCCAGATCGCTGATAAGGAGACAAGGAGGATCATGGAGCTCATCGTATGCAAACTAATCAAGGTCCCTATCATGAATGGTTTCTGGTTTCTCAGTCAAATCCACTGTTTACAAAATTGTTCATTCATTATCTCATCCATTTCAGTCTGAAAAACAAATGAACAATTGCAGGGTGACATCAGGGCCTTGGAGGACCTCACATATGCTAAGAGAAAGGACTTCATCTCCAAGCACAAACTCCCCATTGATGAGCTGCCGATCATCTCCTTCCACACCGAAGCCAGCACCGCGCCCACAGTGCTCGCGTCACTGACCCATGTCGCCCATGCCGAGCTCCTCCCATGGCTTCCCCTGCCACGGTTCTTCCTATCTGCATCCGAGTTTATCGAGTCAATGCTCGCCTCTCTGAAGGTCCCCGTGGTCGCGCCTGTGTCGGCAGCCATGGCGTTCACAGCCCTCCACCTGCGTCTGCGGTATGGGGAGAGGAGTGATGGGCTGGTGACGAGGCGCGACGCCGAGGTACCTGGGTCGGTGGTGGTGAGACCCGAGAGGAAGCTGGACCACGCGTGGATGGTTTACTCCACGCTGAAGTTGGGCAGCGCTGAGGCCGATGCAAGCCAGATGTGCGAGGCTCTGTTGGCCATGCTCGTTGAGATTGGCAGGAAGAAATTTTGCTGACCATCTGGTCGTCTGGAGTACTCGATGGTTTTGGTTATATATGCACAAATGTGTCAAACTAGATGGAACTTACAACGAGTAGCATAGTACAAGGTGGCACTATCTGATGTTACACACGCTACAAATGATAGACATCATAGAATATTAGTCTTTACAGGGAACAGTGGAAATTAGATTTATTTCCTTTGTTGAAAGCAATTATCTCCTTTGTTTTTTATGAACCATATGCTACATTGGCTATGTAATGTTTCTCACACCTGTTTGGAATGGTTTTGGTCTTTACACTGCTTTATTTTAGTACTCTCTGAAGGTCCCCGTAGAGAGAGTCACGTTTTGGTGTTGTCAGCTTTCTGAACAAAAAATAGCTTTAACTTCACCATTTTCGTTTGGTTTTGGCTTTAGAAGCTGTTCTCATGTGTGTACGCTTGAATAGTTTTATTGTTACTGCAAAAGAGGGTTTCAGTAATTTCACGCCAATGTATGATATATTTGTATCCTAAGATTATTCAATTGCCTATTCTTTGTCTACGAAGTTCCCTCCGTTTCAAAATAACTTAACTTTTTAACTTTTACACTTCTTATTTGACCATATTTGAATTTTTTATGTAAATATTATTTATTTTGTTATAACTTGCTCTAACATTAGAGATATTTTAATAATGATTTGTTCATTTGATTATTTACACAAAAAGTTTGAATAAGATAAACAAGAAGTATAAAAGTAAAAATTTTTTTGAAACGGCTTTAAAAACACAATCTTAAGATACGCATTTTTGAGGCTTTATTTAGGCCTTGGTCGATTCTCCCTTCACTCTTTTCATCATGTCGATCAATAGGGCTTGTCCGGTTGGAGTCTTGTTTGACTTGTCAGTTAAAAGTACTATTTGTGACTCGCGTAGAGGTTGATGGTTTTGTCAGCTGATGCAAAGCCAGTAAAAGTTTGTTTGGTTACAAGTTTTGTGTCGGAAAATGCTTATACGAGAGGGAAACTCACTTTTGTACTATTTATACAACGATTAGTGTACAAAGCATTCTACTTTGTTGATACGTTCATGTACTTTTTTTTAGGATTACACGGTATAATGTAAAGGCTCACAACACGCAATTGGACTCACCCTTACAAACACATATACGCAAATTCTACTCATATGAACGTCTTCGAAGGACTGAGTCGGCAGATCACGAGATTCACAAAGTCACACTAAAATGAAAGTAGATAAGAATCATCCACATGGGCTAAAAACAAAACACGCTGTGACGAAAGAGTTAGAAGTGATAAGCTATTGCTACATGACTTTGCCAACGTCCTTGCCAAAGCTATAGAAGCTCGATTTTGTCGGCAAGGACGATGAAGACCTATTTAGGGCATGTTTGGTAGAGCTTTATGCTAATTGCTAAATAACCAAAGGAGTTTGAAAAGTATGGCTTCTTCGGACTTCTAGTTTATTTTGCGAGGAGGAAAAAAACGATGATGCTACATTAGCTAGTTTAGGAGGAGCCAGAGGCATGAGAAGCCCTATCATAAACCCTAGGATTGCTTTTCTAGTTAGGTATCATTTTGGAGGTTTCCATCGAAATAGGCCCTAGGACTTCAAGCAAACTTCGCACATGTAAAATCAGAATTCTGATGCAAAATGGCTCCAAGGTTTGAACCAAATAAGATCTAAGTTTTGGGTCCCAGATAGTGGGCCCAAGTGTCAGTGCCACTATAGTCTCCTCAAGCAAAGCTGATTCATCACCCCCTTAAACCCTCGTCAAAACCGCTGCTCACAGAATATTTCCATTTCTACCCTTACCTCCCCTCCGCCCCCTGCCGCCGCCGCCGTCGCCGTCGCCGCAGCCATGGCGTCGCGGCGCTGGCTCCTGCGCCTCCTCTCGAGCCGCCTCGTTCCTCAGAGATCTCAGCCTCTTGCACCGGTCTCGATCGCGACCCGAGCCCGGACCTCTTTGTCCGAGCCCCTCGGTCCCCCAGCTCCCCGGGCCCTCGCCTCCCCCCGGCTGTACTACCCCTCGCGCTGCCACTTCGCAACCCGCTCCTCCGGCGACGAGGACGACGACGGATACGAAGAAGAGCACTACGACGAGGAGGAGGGGAGCGAGGGGGAATGGGGCGACGAGGAGGAGGTGGCGGTGGCGGCGAAGAAACCGAGCGGGAAGACGGAAGAGGAGAAGGTAGCGGAGGCGGCCGAGATCGGCTACACGGTGTTGGGACCGCTCGGGGCTGATGAGAAACCCTTCAAGCCCTATGAGCCTGTCTTCGCCGTAGTCCAGGTCTGCTCCATTTGCCCCAGTCTTTCGATTTTTAAGGATGGGGTTTGGATCTATTGCGTGATTTCGTTTGCTTGTTTCTCCCTGCAGATCGGCTCGCATCAGTTCAAGGTGAGCAATGGCGACTCCATCTTCACGGAGAGGTTGAAGTTCTGTGATGTGAACGACAAGGTAAAAATTGTGCTTCTAGTGTGATCTGACTTTTGTGTGTGACATGTATATGATGAGACTGTGACTTGTGATTAATAGTTGTGATGTTTCAGGTTGCGTTTCACTATGGAAGTTTTATAGTCATTCATATTTCATGTATTGTCTTTGTTTATAGCTAAATTACAATAAGATAATGTTGCTATACTAGACGGTATAATGATATTTAGAGTTTCCTGAATTTGTAATGGAACTCCAGTGATATAACTCTTTTCATCTACTAGGGTAGTAGGGTGTGGACCATTGAAACTCTGCTCAAATTTATGTGAAACTGAGGCTTGGACTATAGGTTCTAGTTGTTTAATCTATCTTGGAAAACGTATTTTTGTCTCACATTTTATTCTGGATTCCTAGTTCAAGATTGTAGCATCTTGAGTTATGATTAGTGGATTCAGAAGGATTATTATTTAGGCCTTCTTGTTTTAGTTGGATATATGTAGTATGTCTGTATGTGGCTTTCGTGATGTTTCCTTTGGTTTATTAAAAACTACAAGTTAAGAAGCGCAATCTACTACGTGGCTTCATGAATTCCTTTTATGGTTGTAGCAACTAGCATATGTCTCTTGGTGGCATCCTGTGTTTTTTTATTCTATCCATGATTTGCTGATGGTGCTGTTGTCTGCTTGACTTTACTGCAGTTGGTCTTAAACCGAGTTCTCATGCTTGGTTCGCAAACTCAAACAGTTATTGGGAGGCCAATACTACCTGATGCTTCTGTTCATGCTGTTGTAGAAGAACATGTAAGATGAACAGCTGAACATTAATTTCTTGATCTCTGTTTTTTGTTGCTACAGCACTTTTCACTAATGAAATTTATGAAATGATCACTAAACTCAATTTTATCAAAACAAGTCAATAAGTGTATCTGCTCGATTAGTGGATTTTTGGTTTGCAAAATTTCAGGAACTTTCTGTGTATCTAATCTAGGGTGTATCTGTGCCGATTTCAGATTTATTTGTGTATTTATTTTAGTAATTTGGTTGGTATGCCTATCTACTTACTGAGTAGTGACAATTTAAACCTACTGAGTACTGATTTTGATGCATTTGAAGTGACCTAGCTGATAGGACTATAGGAGTAGTAACATTGGCAGCACTGGAGAAGCTGATAATCATCTGCAGTTTGGACACATTTTCTAGTGTTTGTACTTATGTTCGTATGACTTAATGATTATATTTTATAACATGTAAATCATGCATCTCATTCTTTATTTAATCAAGTCTTGTCCTGAAGGCATGTTCAAGTATAGAGTGGTAAAATTTTGTGCATCTACTCAACAGAAAGTTTACAGTTTACTGGATGTTTGCTGACGACTACCTATCTGATCTGTTGATGAACATGTTGGGTTGCATCATTCTTATGCTTATAACTTAAATGGTGCCTGATGAGCTTGAGTTATAATACTACTGACAGATTTTGCTGACACCATATGCTTATATATACACCATGGTTTTATATTTTTTATAATTGCCAAAGATAGGAGTATGAAAAACTGTATCTTTCAATCTTTATGTCAACATGCACATATCCACTTGGCATTACCTTGCCAGAGCTCATTTTGATGCAATTGTTTGTTCTGACAAATTGATGTACTAATTTGAGTTCAATTTCTCTTGATAATCTTGCCAGGCTTTAGATGCAAAAGTGATCATATTCAAGAAGAAACGTAGAAAAAATTACCGCCGAACAAAGGGCCATCGTCAGGTACATTTTATGCTGTTTTTAGTCTCACTAGTATACACTACCCCAAAGAAGCCATGAAGTTTTCCTGGTCCTTGCCTTGTCCATGTGTATCACGTAATTCTTACTATACACTGTAACCTTTTACAGGAGTTGACAAAACTGAGAATAACCAACATTGAAGGAATAGATAAGCCAGAGACTGCTGCTGTTGCTGCCTAAATTCAAGGCAAAGAGAGAAGTAACAGCATCTTTTGTTTATGGCAGCAAGGCCTACCCAGGCAACCCTTTTGGCCGGTCTTATATATTCAGTTAGATTTTGATAGCCGATACCAGTGAAATGTTGCTTCTTTTCTTGTTAATTCAAATGTTAGAAGCTGTTAGCATTCGGACCTGGGTACAGTATCTGACAGGATGCCAATGTACTGAGCAGTTCGAGTGATGTGGATCGGCCGTTGTAGTTTACAGTGACACTTATTTTTCATTCTTGGTTAGCTTTTTCTGTGCACATCCTTTATATATGTGTTCTGAACTTCTGATACATCAGTTCCATGTTGACTATTAGAGTGTAATAATGAAACTGTAAGCACTGTGGCTTGTGTAAATGTAGCTGCAATGTCTGAAACCGTAGTGTTTGCAGCCTGCAAACACTACGCTTGCTTGCACTCTTGGTATCTTGAGATAATTTGCAGCTTGTAAGACGCATCCAGTTTTGTTTGTTTGTTGCTTATGCTAAATTGCCCTCAGCTTCCAAGTGCCGATGCACCAGGATTTCAGAACTGAAAGTGTCCAGTTCCATTTTGACGCGTTAACCTTGCATATTGTCATGCTCTGATACGCTGTAGACCTGATCCTAATCTGCAGACGTGTTGCTCTGTCGGAGTTATCTGTTCGCTTATGCAGTCGACTAGATCCGTTTTCACTGAAATTGCATTTGTGTCGCCTGCTGTCACTTTCTGTACGGTAATTATTATTTACACCTAAGGGGAAAATACTAATCCTTCTTGACCTCTCAAGTTCTCTCGACAGTCGAGTCAACGTAGCAGCCAGAGGCGGCGTGTTTAATTATTCATTGGCCAGATTGTTTTTTTTTTTCCTTTTTTTAAGAAAATACTTCCTTAACCCTGGGCCCTGGAATCCACTTTGCAAATCACAAGGCATTATTTAAGTGACGATGGAAGTGGCACTAGCACTAGCACCACCAAAGAACACATTTTTATTTATTTATTTATTATTCGTTGTTGAGTGTGATAGTTTTACTCGTCTGCAGGTTAATGGGTCCATTTTTAATCGGTAGTGCTGCTGGTGTGCTTGGTGATCCCTGCGGCGGATTGGACCTGTGGATGTGGCTCCTGCCTCCTTTTGGCGACATTTCTCGTGTCTATGTCTACGTACATGGATGAATGTGGTCTGTTTTTTTTTCTTCTAGAAAGCTAGACATATATCGATAGAGAAGGAACTAAATACAACAAAAAGAAAGGAAGAAAATACAACACTCATGAAGATGACAACAAGACCACCCCAAATGCCACCATGTACGCTATAGGAAACAAGCTTTGCAGGGGAGGGGGAGATTTTTGCAGTAAATCCTTCAAGGAGAGAAATGACACGCACTTGTGCTGTGAAACGTCGATTGGAGAACCAAAGTTTTTCAATTTGAAGTTTTAGAGGGGCAGATACCTCGCTGCAATGCCTCTAACAAGGGAATCGAAGGTGTCACCATTGCTGGCTACGACCAAATCCTAGGTCAGGCTTTCGTCCAAAAGCCGCCAAAAACTCTGGACTTAAATCCTTTCTTTAGCACAATGGTAGGAGCTCTTCTTTTTAATTAACCCAAATCCTACTATATGGAGCGTTGGACGGTAGTTAATCGCCACTAGTAGAGGCAGCGACAAGGTCACAAGCGTGTGTGACCTATTACCGCCATGTCGGCCCGCAAGGGCCGCCTCCATGAAGCCACCATTTGCTCCTGCACCAAGAAGTTCATCTAGTTGTTTTATATTTCACTTTCTCTGCTACAGTCATCTGAAATTTTTGGTAGGTTTGATATTCTACAACACTTAATGTGATATTTGCGCAATATACATGCGATGTTCTGGTACATACGATAGTCACCTAGATTTTTTTGGTGGTCAGGAGACATGCTGTAGTGTTTGTGTAGTATACCAGTGATGTTGTATGATGTATTTTTTAATGTTCGTATAGTATAAACATGATGTATATGAAATATAGCAAATCCCTATATAGAAGAAATCTTACCATACAATATTTGTTCGCAAATCCCTATATAGAAGAAATCTTACCATACAATATTTGTTCGCAGTAGATCAATCATTCTTTAATGGCCTATTTGGATTTTATAAATCGAAACCAATATTTAGAAAGTATTTATCATTTTAGTATTATGAATATTATTTTCAAAAAAAAAAAGGACCGTTTGGATCCTTCATTTTGGAGGAATTGGAGTCTACTTAATAAATTAGGCTATTTAGTTTGGAATTTGATATCACCCAACTTTTCAAAGTTTTCAAATAAGCTTATCAAAAATTAATAGGATGAGAAATGTATTCTATAGATCATCATGCTATGTTTGCACTCTCCAACTTAATTCAATACCATTCCAAGTATATAGCCTAGCTCAAATATGTGCCTAAACTACCATGAATTGAAACTATAGAATCTACTTAATAAATTAGGCTATTTGGTTTGGACTTTGAGATTCCACAACTTTTGAAAGTTCACAAATAAAGCCTATATCAAATTCATAGGATGAGAGATCGCCTGATGAGAATTGAATTGAATAGATTACCATGCTATATTTGTACTCTCCAACTTCAGCAAAGTTATAAAAATTATATAGTCCATTTCAAATATGTGTCTAAACTATAATGAATTGAATTTCAAGGATCCAAATGGTGCCTAATTCCTAGGGAACAAAGTTATAATCAATTTCTGTATCAACAAAAGGTAACCCCTTTCACGGATAGATGGATATGCATGCATTGCATCCCATTCCAGAAACTTTGTATATGACTAACCTCTATAAACAGATAAACAATTTAGCTGAACATTCACGAGAACGCACGGAAAGATCCAATCCAAACCACAGCATGCAACTGTCAAGGATCATGATGATCTTCGCAGATAGATCTTGTCTTGTGTTCTGAACCGATCGAACTGAACTCCGCCTATGAACATAGGCATGTGTTAGCATCAGACATCAGGACCCACCCAACCCCAGGGGCTAATTGGAAGCCGTGTTCATCTGCATCGCCTCCACCAACGCAAAGTCGCCACGCCAAAAGTCAGAGCTAAAACGCTGCATGATGCGCAATGGCAAAGCCACTTTAGGCAAAGCAAAGCTAGGGCGCCAGCCACCATTGGTGGGTGTCATCGCAGGTTCCCATCCCGGTGCTGTAATGGAGGAACTGTGCTGAGCATTCAGATTGGAGATGGAGCATATCCTCTTCTCAAGCACCACCTGCATTTGGCTTAAACAACTGACCTGGCGCCCTGCTTTGCATCTATCTCCTTTTTGGGTGCCTCCCCATTCCCCACCTCTCCTCCTGTCATGGTCACTCTCACTCATCAAAGGAAGCAGATCGTGAGATCGAGCTTATCCAATTCCATCCTTCTCTATGCTGGCTGCAAGCAACTTGAAGGCATTTTTTCTTTTTTGTGACAAGAAAAAAGGCCATTCTCTGTCTCCCCGTTGATTGTTGATCCACCTTCTTTTGGCACTGAAATACAGAAGTAGTTATGCAACTGAACATGGACACTTTTGAGCTGAGAATTGTCTTGGAGATGGCAAATTTAGGCTGAGGGGTGTAAAGCATGTCTGCTGTCTGCATATGCTATGAGAGTGGACTGAGACCTTTTGCTTGTAAGGTCACATTCAGAAAATCCCAACCTTCCCTTTGAATTTTAATTAGGAGTATATAACAGAGAATATGCTGCAATAGTGGCCTGTGCCTTTTTCCTTTCTAAAGTCGGTCTCAAGGAAGATTCTGAGATTATTCTAACCTGATGAGTTTTCTACTAAGCTTCCATTCACCAAACGTTAGTTGATCTGCTTATTGCTGAATTGTTTGGAAAGTTGATGGCACAAAGAATGGCATATGCTGCAAGATTACTTGTACTTTTGGTATAAAGCTTGTTTAGTATTTCTCTTCTACAAAGACTCCATATAATTATTGTTTTTAACTCCATGATCGATTGTACTGCGACGTGGACTGTACTACCTTCCTGAAAAAATTTACTGCCTTCCTGAAACAAAGATCAATAAACACTTTCTAACATCATCTATCGATGACGGTGTCCGGCAATTTTCAAGATTTTCACCAATCCATTGCTATTATTGTAAGTTTGAAAACATGGAAAATGCCACAATTGAAACGAGTCAGAAAGAACAGAAGGATAGCAGGAATAGACACCTTCGCTGACCTAAAATGGTTTGGTAGGCCCATTAGGCTTAGTGGCTCCAAGATCTAGTGGGAATTGCACAGGTGCATCACTGATTGCAGAGTTGAACATGGCCCTCGTGCCATGACGAACTAATTTGGTGGGGCGACTAGTGACCTACTGCTGAGAGAAAGGGAGTTTGAAATGGAAGCAGCAGAGCAGCACTACGAACAGCGACACTGCATTATGCAAACAGTCTTCCATTGTTATCTTAATAATAAGTCCTCTTTGTGACTTTAATTAGCTATAGAACAAGCAGTGGCATTCCGTTTGGATTGGACCATGTTCATTTGAACTTATCATGAGCACAGAAACCATCCAGCGAACAAGGTTAGTCCTTTGACCAAAATATTTTTGCAATACAGCTCCATTTAGTTTCCTCTGAATGATACTCAACCGGACGATTCCTGTGCTAACTTGTATAACGTTGGAGTGGTTCCTAGCGCGGAACGGTCCGTTCTAACTTCTAACCGAACGAGGCCTAAATGAATTGACATTTCGTTGAACGACCTAAGCCAACACAACCCGTGCTGATGACGGTTGTAAAAAAAAAAAAAAAAAAAAAAAAAAAACGTGTCAATAGCTCAATGCACCGTAATGTTCCATGTCTTGTGCCACGTAGCTAGTTGTCATGCTCATGATGAAAGGCAACTATGCTTCGTATATTATGCCAGATGCGCACTAAACATGCATCATGTCTGCTCTGAATAAGTTTAGATATTCCCTTCTGTACTATAATATAATCCATTCCAAAAATTTATGAAAAATACTTAAATGGTACCCGTATTTTAAACTTAATTAAGGAGTTTTTTAAAAAAATTATATGTTTCTTCTTAACAAACTTCGTCAAATATGAGCATAGACACCATATGAAATGTGTTTATTTCATTACAAACTTTAGAAGTTATAATGAACTATATTCCAAAAAGAAGGTAGTAATAATAAATATATGGCATGTTGATATGGCGCATGCTCTAGAGAAAGATGGAATTGGGAAGGTTTCTTCAGCACATGCTTTTGCTCGGTCGAATTTAAACGCAGGAATTTCATAGAAATTTTATAATAGCGGTTTATTTGCTTAGGAAAAATACACCCATGGCCTTTGTTGGAGTATAAGCCCATAAGGCAAGGCCCATGAGGCCCATGTATGAAACAATATACAGCCACCCTCTAGGGTTGGCCTAAGTAATAGAGAACACTTTCCAACATGGTTAGCCTGCTTCCTTCTCTCCCGATCCGGCCGCCGCCACTAGCCGCCGGCGGGCCTCTCCCCATCGCCGCCGGCCATGGCAGGCTGTTCCCCTTCCCCTAGCTTCTTCCCCTCTCTTCCCTACTCCGCCTGGACGCAGGGGGCGCCCGATTACGCCGCTTCCGGCGCCTCTGGAGCCGCCGCCACCGCCGCTGCCTTTCCCGGCGCGGGCGAGGGCGGGGGCGCGCTGGCCTTCGGCGCGGACGCGCCCCCCCCTGCAGGCGCCAGCGCAGGCGTATGGCCTCCCGCGGGCGCGGGCGTCTGGCCCCCCGCCAGTGCGGGTACGGGACCGGGTGCGCCAACCCCAGCGGGCACGGGCGCCAACGCGGGTTTTCCCGGCGCGGCGGCCCTCTCCAGCGCGCGCGCGGCCTGCAGCCCCGCCGCTGGCTTTCCCGGTGAGGACGCGGCCCCATCCAGCGAGGCTCCGGCCCCCAGCGCGGCTTGCAGCCTCGGCGTGGGTTTTCCCGGCGCGGCGGCTCGGCCCAGCGTGGCCTGCAGCCCCGGCGCGAGTTTTCCCGCCGCGGTGGCCCCATCCAGCGAGGCTCCGGCCCCCAGCGCGGCCTGCAGCCTAGGCGCGGGCTTTCCTGGCACCTACAGCTCCGGCGTCGGCGCAATCCCGGCACATGCAGCTGCCTCCGCCCTTGCTGCCGCCCTTGTCATGGCCAACAGCAGCAACAGCGACTCCGCCCTCGCTGCTGCCCTCGTCGAAGCCCGGACTGCTGCTGCGGAGAGCCAGGCACGGGTCCGGGCGGCCGCCCTCGCTTGGGAGCACGAGCGCGCTGTGGCCGATGCGCTGGCCCGCCAACTCGCCGGGACAGAGCAGCTTCCCGACCTCCCTGCCTCTACGGGAGCTGTCCTCGCGGGTGGGCTCCCTGCCTCGGCCGCCGCCACCTGGGCTGCCGTCTACAGCTGCCCGGCCCCCTCCACCACGACATCACCGGCACACCCTCCGCCCGCTGCTCCTCAGCAGGCGGCCATGCTCACTGGTGCTCACTCCGCATACGCGTGGGCTACACCTTCCGGTGCCATGCCCGGGCCGCCGGGGTTCTTGTCTTCTCGACCGCCCATGCCGCCACTCCGCGGCCGTCCACTACACCGCCGATGCCTGGGGCAACTACACCGCCGCCGATTCTTCTAGGTTCTCTTCCCCCCGGGCCGAGCGGGGGTGGGGGGGCCGTGGCGGCCGCCATCGTCGCGGACGGGGACGTGGTGAGGGTCCTGGCTTCCACGACCCATGGTTGGGGCACCTCTCTCTCGTGGCCCTTCCATGCTCCCGGCGGTGAGCCTCGCCCGCTGGCAACCGCCATGTTCGCTGCTGCTTCTCCAGGGTGTCACCCAGCAGTGTTCTCGTGGGCTACACCTCGCGGCGCCTTGCCCGAGCCTGTCGGTTGGGACCCGGCGGCCTTGGCCTACTCCCTCAGCACCACCGCCAGCCCATTGCCCGCCGTTCCTCCTGCAGCTAGGCTGCGACCAGTCGGTCCTGCCTGGATCACTGACTCGGGCGCCACGTTCCATACCACGCCCGATGCGGGTCTCCTTTCCTCTCTCCGTCCTCCCCACCCTTCCTGCCCATCTTCCATCATGGTTGCAAATGGCACCTGCATTCCTGTCTCCTCCGTGGGCACTGCCAGTTCCCATGGCTCTTTTCATATCCCTGATGTTCTTGTGGCTCCCGGTATGGTTCACAACCTCCTCTCTATTCGTCGCTTCACGGCAGACAACTCTTGTTCGGTTGAGTTTGACCCCTCTGGCCTCACCGTGAGGAAGTTGGCCTCCCGGCGTCCTCTTCTCCGGTGTGACAGCACTGGGCCTCTCTACACCCTTCGTTTCCCTACTTCCGCTGCACCTCCTTTGCCTTCTTCTTCACCCCCCTCGGCATCTGCCTTCGCCACCACCACCTCCACTACGTGGCACCGTCGCCTCGGCCATCCTGGTTGGGATGCCCTGATGCAGCTCAGTCGTAGTTCCGACATTCAGTGCCCTTGGGCTCACGATGAGCACTTGTGTCATGCGTGCCAGCTAGGCCGTCATGTCCACCTTCCCTTTCAGTCTTCTTCATCACATGCCACTCGTGTGTTTGATCTTATCCATTGTGACTTGTGGACATCTCCTGTACTCAGCATGTCTGGCTGTAAGTACTACTTGGTGGTGGTCGGTGATTTTTCCCATTACTCCTGGACTTTTCCCTTGCGTGCCAAGTCCGAGGCGTTCCCCACTCTCAGCCACCTCTTCGCTTGGGTTTCCACTCAGTTCGGCCTCACCATCAAGGCCGTCCAGTGTGACAATGGCCGTGAGTTTGATAACTCTACCTCGCGTGCTTTCTTCCTCTCTCACGGTGTCCAGTTGCGCATGTCTTGCCCGTACACCTCCTCTCAGAACGGCAAGGCTGAGCGCATGATTCGCACCACCAATGACACCATGCGCACGCTTCTTCTTCAGGCCTCACTACCTGCTCGTTTCTGGGCTAAGTGCCTGCACACCTCCACCTACCTCCTTAACCGCCTTCCTTCCGCTGCCTGCCCAGCTCCCACACCACACCATGCTCTTTTCGGTACCCCTCCTCGGTACGATCACCTTCGAGTTTTCGGGTGTGCCTGTTACCCGAACACCACCACCACCGCTCCCCATAAGCTGGCTCCCCGGTCGACTCTCTGTGTCTTTCTTGGATACTCTCCGGATCACAAGGGTTACCGATGCTTTGACCTTACCTCTCGCCGTGTCCTCATCTCTCGCCACGTCGTGTTTGATGAGTCGGCATTCCCCTACTCCACCACCTACACCTCCATACCTCCTGCTGACCCTGCGGAGGATTCCTTTTTTCACACTGACCCAGTGGTTGAGCCACCGTTCCCACTCCCCTCTGCAGGTACTGCTCCGGCGCGCTTTCCTGGTGGTCCCATCTCGCCTCTGCCGACCTCCAACCAGGACCTTCCACTAGTACTTGGCTCGACAGGGGACGTCACCGTCCCGACCCCGGGACTGAGAAAACCGCCGCCACCGCCGCCTCTGCCCCCACCTCCTAGCCGTTTCGGCATCGTCTACCAGCGGCGGCGGGAGCCGGCTCCGCCAGTACAGCCGGCGGCGCCCTTACAGCCGGCGGCGCGGGCTCCGTCGCCGCCACCAGCGCCGTCGTCACCGGTGCGGGCTCCGCCGTCGACCCCACCTCCTCCGGCGGAGCACCCGTACATGCCGCCCCCAGCGCAGGCCCCGGTGCGCTCTCGCGCCGAGCCGCCGGTGTACCATCCACCTCTTCTTTACCGGGACCCTCGTCACACTCACCCGATGGTGACGAGGCAGGCGTCCCGCCCGCAGGCCCTCACCGTCGCTGCTTGCGAGACGGGGATCTCTCCGGTACCCTCTTCCTTCCGCGAGGCCTTGGCAGACCCTCACTGGCGCCGTGCGATGGAAGAGGAGTACGCGACGCTCCCCGCCAACCAGACTTGGGATCTGGTGCCCCGTCCGCGAGGCTCCAACATCGTCACCGGCAAGTGGATCTGGACACACAAGCGCCGGGCTGATGGTACACTTGAGAGGTACAAGGCTCGCTGGGTACTCCGGGGTTTCACTCAGCGCCACGGGTTGACTATGATGAGACTTTCGGTCCGGTGGTAAAGCCCGCTCGTCCGCACAGTGCTCTCGCTGGCTCTCACCCGCTCTTGGCCAGTGCACCAGCTGGATGTGAAGAATGCCTTTCTGCATGGTTTGCTCACTGAGACAGTATACTGCAGTCAGCCAGCTGGGTTTGTTGACTCCTCCAGTCCTGAGATGGTCTGTCGGCTCAACAAGTCTCTCTACGGCCTCAAGCAGGCTCTTCGGGCATGGAACCATCGGTTTGCCGCTTTCCTCCTGACCCTGGGTTTTGTGGAGGCCAAGTCAGACACGTCCCTGTACATCTATTACCATGGGGCTGAGACTGCGTACCTGCTGCTCTATGTGGATGACATTGTCCTTACGGCCTCCAGTGAGTCACTTCTTCGTCGGATCATCACCTCTCTTCAGCAGGAGTTCGCGATGAAGGATTTGGGTGTGCTTCACCACTTCCTTGGGGTCACTATTGAGCCTGATCCAGCTGGGCTGCTTCTTCACCAGCGGCAGTATACTCTTGATATTCTTGAGCGAGCTGGGATGACAAATTGCAACCCCTGCTCCACTCCAGTTGACACTCAGAGCAAGCTGTCCGAGGCAGAGGGTCCTCCAGTGACCGATCCCACAGCGTACCGTAGTCTTGCTGGTGCTCTTCAGTACCTCACCTTCACCCGGCCTGACATCACCTATGCAGTTCAGCAGTTGTGCCTTCATATGCATGATCCTCGGGAGCCTCACTTCACTGCTCTCAAGCGTTTCCTCCAGTACCTCCGCGGCACTGCTGACTATGGCCTGCTCCTTCACCGATGGTCCTCCTCTATAGAGATGGTTGTCTACACTGACGCCGACTAGGCCGGCTGTCCAGACACTCGACGGTCCACCTCTGGCTACGCCGTCTTTCTCGGAGGCAACCTGGTGTCCTGGTCCTCCAAGCGCCAGCAGGTGGCCTCCCGCTCCAAAGGTCGAGTCCGAGTACCGCGCCGTTGCCAACGGTGTGGCCGAGGCTTCCGGCTCCGGCAGGCTCGGCCGAGCTCCATAGCCCCCTTCGCCGGGCCACACTCGTCTACTGCGACAATGTCAGTGCGGTCTACCTCTCCACCAACCCCGTTCAGCACCAGCGCACGAAGCATGTGGAGATCGACCTTCACTTCGTTCGTGATCGGGTGGCCATCGGCGAGGTGTGGGTCCTCCATGTACCGACCACCTCCCAGTTCGCCGACATCTTCACCAAGGGCCTCCCGTCGTCGACCTTCACCGACTTCCGCTCCAGCCTCAACATCACCAGTGGCTAGTTGTGGTTGTGGGGGGCCGTGTGTGTGCTCTTTCTTTTAGATGTCCAGTCTGGAACTCCGCTGCGATGGTAGTTCAGACTGCGGGGGAGTGTTGGAGTATAAGCCCATGAGGCAAGGCCCATGAGGCCCATGTATGGAACAATATACAGCCACCCTCTAGGGTTGGCCCAAGTAATAGAGAACACTTTCCAACAGCCTTAAACCATATAAACCACTTATGCCATGATGTCAAATAATGTATTTTGCGATGTATTTCTTTCTTGGAGGCCAGCATGGGCTAAGAAAACTTAAGGCAAAGTACACGAAATTACTATATGTTAGCACACCAGGGAGAATACAATCTTGTTTGATAGGGCTCCTCGAAAAAACTGGAGCCGTTTGGAGGAGTCGAAAAAGACCCTTACATGAGAATACAAGATGTTAACATGAGGTACATGCAAAGGGAAAGGTGGAGAAAATCCGACTTTACACTTGCCGTGAGATCTCAGGCTCGTCGTGTCAACTTAAAGCAAACATGAAAACTGGTTGTTAACTTGGAATCTATATATCCACGCCGATCTTTCTGGATGAGATGGAAGCATATTCCTCAGATCTTCCAAAACCCATTTCGTTTTCAGCATTTACACCTACACTCCGCCACTGCCTTCCATGCATGTCCTTCGAATATCCACTTGAGATACCTCAAAAAGTGTAGCCATCACATGATTCTTGAGCTGAAAACGCCACGGCGGGTCGGTTGCCGTCCTCCTCACCAGTAGTCAGTTCTCACTGCCATCACCCACCACCTAGACGTCACTTATTCAAATGCAAGTGTCTCACAAAAACCATACATGAATTTTACATGAATCGGTTTAATTTTACAGAGAGAAATCAGTTTGATTTTATATAGAGAGAAAAATGTAAAAAAAAAAAACTAATGTGTTCCAAGCATTGAGACAACAAGAGAGCCGGGCGATGCAATTTCTGGGATGCATTCCAATGACGCAATTTGCCGTTTTTGTACGCGTTTCGTTTGATGATGATGAGGGCTGGAAACCGGGCTAGTCCTTGACGTGCTTCTGGTGACCAAAAAGCAAGCAAAAGGAGAGGCTGGCAGCGTGTGTGTGGGTGTGGCAGTGTCGTTGCGCCGCCTGCTGCCTGCACTTCCAGCGGTGCTGCAACGGCCATGTGGAAGGGATATTCTGCAGGCGATCCCCAGATCCTCCTGACTACCCGCACTCATGGTGCTCTAAAAACATCCCCTAAAGGAATATTCGTGGCCCTGGGCCACTACTTTTCTGATCGGTTTCTCATCCATTCTCTATATCTCTACTCTATATTAACTACCCCTATATTTTATTCAACCACCCCAACTACCATCTTCTCTCTCTCCCTCACTCTTTCTTTTTTTTTTCTTTCCTTCTTTTCCCCTCCTCATCTTCTCCGCCGGCGCTCCACGACCGAACGCGCCAAGCGGGTGGCGCTGCTCCTCGACCACTCCGGCTCCGCCCCCTCCCCTTCTTCCCGCCGCCTCGCACTGCCCTCCCCTCGAAGCTCCTCCCCTAGCGGCGAGGCACTCCCTCCCACTCCCGCACCGATGCACCGACGGCGTTCGCGGGACGGAGGCGAGTAGCACGGCGGCGGGCGGCCATGGCCGCGAGCGCGGCTCCGGGGGAGGTGCTCCGCGGCGGTCCGTGGCCGTGCTCGAGGAGGGGCTCCGGTCCGGCGGGCGGGCGCGCGGCCCCCAGCGTGGCCTCTCCGGCGCGTGCTCCCTCCGGTGGAGGAGCTCCTCGGCGGCGCCGCTCCCTCCTCGAGCTTGCGAGTCCACCGGCGGTGGCCGGCGGCCCCTCCTCTCCTCCCCCGGAGCGGCGAGCGCGCGGCCTTCCTCCTCGCCTCTTCGGTGGGGAGCGGGAGGCTGGCGGCCATGGAGCGGGCGTGGTGGAGCGAGTGAGGCCGGCGAGCTCGGGCCTCCGTCCATGGCGCGCGGACGGGGACGCCGCCCCGCCGGAGCGTCGCACAACGCGCTTTGGCGTGGCGACGCAGCTCGCTGCGCGGTGGTGCGGGAGGGGTCGTGCGCGCGCGGCTCCGTCCGGCGGACCTCGTCGTTCTCGCGGCGGCGCTCCTCCTCCGCCGGCGCTCGCGCCGCTCCGTCCGGCGGAGCTCGTCGTGGTCGCGGCGGCGCGATGGCCGGAGCAAGGGCGGAGCAGGCGCCCATCTCCATCGCCGGCCGGCGCCTGCGCTCCATCTCCATCGCCGGCGCTCGCGGGGAGGGACGGGCAAGGAGCACCGCATCTCGGGAGCGCGGCCTCGTCTCTCTCTCTCTCCGCCCCACGTCGTGGGCCCCGCGCGGCGTTTACCGGCCGGCCGGGAAGTCGCCAGATTTGGCGTTCGGACGGGCTTTGGCGTTCGTTTCCAGTTTGCCGCTGCGGAGGATTTGGGACGCTATCTGCTGGCGTGGTGCTGGCGTGGACCATAGCGCTCGGCGGTGGCGTACCCGCTGCAGCTCGTCTAAAGGAAATCGGGTGCACTTCCAGTGGCAGGGCGTGCATGATATTGCTGGGTGCTTTATTTTATGGCCGCCAGGCCGGTTTGCTCAACTATTAGGTTATTTTTTTCATTTTGTTTTGCTTTGTGCTGTGAACGGCAACACGAAGCCTCATTTGAAGCTCATCAATTTTGTCCTCGGCCTAGCTCTATCTTCTAGTTACAGGGTGTGTTTGATGAGAGAATCAGTTGAGTTCCTTGTTAGATTTGATGGAATATGCGTATCTAGAAATGTTTCTACGTGAACTAGGAGAAAACGTTTCAGTTTTTTTTCTGAACTAACAAAGGACTGACATTTTTGGATGTTTTGCGGAACACACCAAAAAGTTTCTATGCACCCGAGTAGCACCCGGCCGATGTGGATTCGACTCGCCGTAGAGCGAATTTAAACAGATCTGCATTATCAAAAAATTAAAAAAAGAGACTTGGATTTCCTGACTTCGGTCAAACAAAAGTTTCTATGCGAACACACCTTTATATGCTAGAATCATGAATAAGGAGACTATCTTTTATCTAAAATAAAAATAAACAACTTAAACAGATACTTCCTCCATTCCAAATTTTAAGTCATTTTAAAAATCTTTGAAGTTAAAATGTCTCAACTTTTATCAAAATTATAGAAAAAACTATAAAGATTTATTACATCAAATAAGTATACTAATTAATGAAAAATCTAATGATACTTACTCCCCGTCTCAAAATAATTGCATATCTCATTTCTTGAGAAGTCAAACTTTTAAAATTTTAACCATATAGAAAATAATATCAATGTTTAGATCTCCAAATAACTTTATTACCGAAGTATATTCCAATGTCAACCTAATGATACTTGTTACACATGGTAAACATGATTATTTTTTATATACACTTGATCAAAGTTGACATCATAAAGGTTATTATCTTATCATATAAATTTCATCACTTCATCAAATTTAAAATGTTTTGACTCTCTGTGATTCTTGAGATAGCTTATAATTTAGGATAGAGAGAGTATCAGTTAATATACTTTTATGTAACCTAGATCTAAAAATCTATAGTGTTTTATGCTAGAACTTGTTGCATTTATATGGTCAGAACAATGGCTACCAACAGTTAAATTTGTGGACATTTCCACAGTACTTTTGAGACGCGGAGTCGAGAACCAGCAGCGAGAAGTCCGTGGGATCAAAGTGGCAAATTTCTGCCGGCAACAAATATGAATTCCAGGGCAATCATGATGCCAAAAGTACAAGCCGATTCGTCGAGACACGGAGAAGAGGAAGAGTCCAATCGGTAATCGCTTCCGTTCAGCTCCATTAGCGGGTCAATTCACTGGCCTGATTGATTCAGCTCCACCGGGAGTTCGGTCCGCGTCATTTCACAGCAAGGAATCGAAATCAAAATTCGGAAGACCAGCCAAAGCTTTCTCCAGTTCCCAACACTTGTATTAGAGAGAGAAAAAAAAGCAGAGTGGATTAGTGGAGGAAGAAAAAGGCGAGTTCGTAAAGTGGCAAGATGGAATCCCATTAGCGGAGCGCAATTAGGCTTGCCATCGATTAAAGAAGCCAAAAGAATCGTGCGCGGCACCGAAAAGGCGAGGCCTTTGTGCTTGTGCAGCGTAGAAATTGGCTACCGGCACCGCCACCACGGCCACTCGAGCAGCCGCCGAGCACCCAGCAAGAACCTCCCACTACAGGCTCTGCCAGTCTGCCGTCTCCTCCCCCTCGCGTCCTCACTGCCACTTTTTTTTTTTCTCAATCACGCAAAAGATTTGCGCGTGTTGTCATTAAGAGAAGAGTTTAAACATTACAAGCGGGGTGTTCACCTGCCACTTGAAGTATCGGTGGGCGCGACCACTCCAGTGTTCACCTGCTCCGGGCTGTGATTTGGTGCGACTTGGTGGTGGTGGTGTGCACGTCTTGGCCTCTGCTTCATCCGAGGAATTGGAGCCGTTGGAATTCAGGAGCTTGCTGCTGGCCATGGTCGAAGGGTTCGGGGATGGATTGAGGCGTGGGGGAAGAGGAGGGTAGTAGCTTCCTCTTCTTCGGTGCTCGGGTCTGGGCTCGCGGGACGGGGTCGTGGGGTTGGAGCGAGCATGGTGGCGGGTTGGAACTGCGACAGGTATGGATATGCCATTTTCGTCAGGCTTTCGAATTTGGTTTCCTGTTTTCAAGGTTCATTTCGCATGTTGCTGATGGGGGCGCCGGCGCTAGCGCCGGCGGTTCCCCTGGCTTCCCTGCCTCTTGTGCCGGCGCAGCCGCGGGATCGTTATTCAGGAGCGTGAATTATTTATGCTATGCCTATATTGTTCATTTTTGGTAGTTGTGTTTTTGCCTGGTTCCCAATGAGAAATTCGGCTATCACTAGCCTTATGTCGTACTCTTACTTCTTTGTTGTTGATTGAAAGCGAAATATCTGACTCCTTTGTTGGATTTGGAGCTGTGGGGCTAAGGAATTTTGTCTGTCTTATTTGATTGGTGTACATGGTACTAAAGTTTAGTTTGATTCCATCTTTGTTTGCTTCTAGGAGGATGTAACTAGCATGGATAGATACTTGGTTCTTTTGATTTGTTCGGAAGGTTTGTTCAATGGATGGGCCGTCATAGCTGCTTATGAGTGACTATGATGTTGACGTGTGTGTGATTTCTTGTTATCTTCCTGTTACCAGGAAGAATTTCAATTTCCCAGGTGAAAGATTCAAGGTTTAAAAAATGACATTTGTGTTAACTAAAAAAACTAGTTGTTTCCTGCTTTCCCTGATTCAAACTTATTTGTCTGATAGTTTCTTCAATTATAAATGTAATTGGAAGTTCAGGTTATTTTTGGGAATCGTCCACTCTGGCTTCTTTGGTTGATTTGGTTTTTGCCTGCATCATATATTGGTGAATTAGTGCTTCAGCCTGAACTTTCAGATATTTCATTATGCCTATTTTACCTTGCAGTAGGAAAAACATACTGTTTTGCTGTAGCTAACAGCGATCAGAGAAATAACTCTTACATGTTTGTATATGTGTATTCTAGGAATCAAAACTTTGTATCTACTGTTTATGCTATCATTCTGGATAATAATATTAATATATTGTTGCCTCAAGTTTTTTTAATATATCAAGTTTCCTTTTTGGTGGAATACATTATTTTTGTATTTATGTCAGTTTGAACTGACTTTTTTTTATTCTTTTGGTGTCTTGGACTATACTTATTATGGTGTTTCAGAAATAAAATGGTAATTCAAATGCAACGGCAAAAAAGAATTTGATATGTTTGAGCATTTTTAATCAATAATTATTTGTTCTGATAATCATATTTCTGATCTGCCGCATTTGTTTTTACGCAATAACTTCTAATTTAGAGAGTTTTAACTTTTCACTGTTCATATGCCCAACAAACTTCATTCCTGGAAATAGACTAGTATAGTGAGAAAATTAAGGGCAGTTTCTCCCGTATTCGTCTTTGAAAGTCTCATTTTCCTTGATCAGCATTTTCTCTGAAGAGTGTAAATATTTGTCTCTTCATGGGCTTGCATGGTATTATTTTCTAGTAAGATGACCATTTGGGCTAATCTTGTCTTGTTATGGTTTCAGGGTCAGCTGATCTTGGCAATTGAACAGGATAGACCACTCCTATTCTGTGATCTCATCATAAGTGAAGCCCCTGGTCTTGGCAACTGATGATTGGGCTTGATTATGGATTGATGCTCCTAATCACTTATGTCCTGTGATCATCCAGAGTATATCATCTGTCAGCTGGTCTTTCCTCTATCGGAATCACCTCCGGTTATGAAAAAATCCTTGTTTTAGGGCAAATCTCCTTTGGCAAACATTGTTCAGGGTTCATCACTTTGTTGGTTATCCTGAGCATATTCTCCTTGTCGAATAAACTATCATCAGCAAAGAAACTTCCAAATGATATCCATTAGGAAATTCTCATTTTGTTTGATGGAAGTTTCATAAGTTTCCGTATCATCTGATTTGCTGGGCAAATCTCCTTTGGCAGTACTTATCAATAGTTCGTTTGGGCAAATCTCCTTTGGCATTAACTGCTTCAGATTTCTCTCTGGGCAAATCTCCTTTGGCACTAGTTCTAGCTTTGTTTCATATTGCTCTTGGGCAAATCTCCTTTGGCACTAAATACCATAAGTATTTACTATTTTTGGTAAATCTCCTTCAGCTGTGGGTACTATATCTGGGTAATTCTCCTTTGGCATTAACAGTCAAGTGTGCTGCCTGCCTGCACATAAGTTGTACGAAAATATCAAGAAGTAATTCTGGAAGGTAATGCACCGATTTCCTTCAATGTGACATTTGTGGTTCCTGCAAAGCTATGATGGCCATTCATTACTTGTACCCATTGATCCATTACAGATGCACTTAAATGTAGGACATGTAACTCAAAATTAGAACACAAGGCTAGGGAGAAATGCTTATGGCTTATCCAATCCTCACTTGGTTAATTTGATAGTGTCTGTGAAGATGAAAACGATTTGTGACATCAACATCAGTAGAGGCTATGGAGCCATACATATGTATTTCAGTGGCTAGATAATAGATTAGCATATTACATAAGGTGATAATGGAAAAGTACCACAAGGTTTGTCTACCACTCCATGTGGTTGCTATAGCAATGGAAACAAAAATGAAATAAGCATGTGGAGCAACACACAATCCAGTGGCCAATAGCAGAACTAGATGGTAAACAGATAAATTTCGAGCATACCAAGTGTTTTAAGAATTTAGAAAGTTTTGTTGACAAAAAACCCGTAAATTATCCTTTAGTTATAAGGTTTGGATTCTTGGTACTGTTTAGGTGCTGGTACCTCCCAGTACATCGCAAACACCACAAAGAGAGATGGTTCTGTTTTTTCTCTCGTTATACGATCTCTGATCCTCTTATATTTCCATTATTTTCTGCAGCAATAATTGTTCAGCTGGTATATAGACATTCTGAACATCAATTTGCATATCGTTGTTTGTTCTTGAGATTACCACATTACCCAAGAAGCACACACCTTACTAAGAAGGTAGGTAATTGTGAAGTAGCATTTCTTAACAAGGTTGTCTTATACCATATCAATAACCAAGTGTGACGTTGCAGGGCTTGAAATCATGGATTTGTTTCCAGTTGACTCGGATAGTGAGTCATATACTGGGAGTAGTGACAGTGAAGACCAAGAATGTGAATTTACATATAGCGACCATGCCCAAAACATCTTGTCCAGCCTGGATGAGAGCATTGGCAAGATTGATAATTTTCTGACTTTTGAAAGGGGGTTTCTGCATGGGGATATAGTCTGCCCTGTTTCTGATCCCTCAGTGCTGGGTCGTATTGTTGGTGTCGCAATGTTTGTTGATTTGGAGACGAGCTCCGGTGACATAATTAAAGATGTAAACAGCAAGAAGCTATCAAGAGTGAGATCTTTTGTTTCCGGTGACTGTGTTGTTATGGGGCCATGGATTGGACGAGTGATCAGAGCATTTGATCTTGTCACACTTTTGTTCAGTGATGGAGCGAAGTGTGAAATCCTGTTAAGGGATTCGGATGTCCTGAAGCCCATTCCTCCTATTCTTTTTGAAGATGCACCTTACTTTTATTATCCTGGCCAACGTGTGAGGATAGTTGATCCGTCAGTTTCCAAGTCGGCAACATGGTTGTGTGGATCATGGAGGCCCAGTAGAGATGATGGTATTGTCTCTCATGTTGATGTAGGGCTGGTGCATGTGAACTGGATCACATCTGTGACAAATGTTTGGGGAGATAAATCATCAAGTCCTCCAAACATTCAGGAACCAAAGAAGCTCACATTGCTGTCATGTTTCCCTTATGCTAATTGGCAACTAGGTGATTGGTGTGCTCTTATGGCCAACAACAATGGATGTCTCTGGATGGATTCTGGCAAGTCTTGTATTCTTAGTGAAGACCAGAAGTGTTGTGACTCTCATAGGCACATGCATTTTGAAAATTATGGTTCAGATTGTTCTCAAACATATGTTGTTGCCAAGACAAAGAGCACTGTTGATGTTCTGTGGCAGAATGGAACTGTATCTCTTGGTCTAGAATCCCAGGCATTAGTCCCTGTGAGTACCCTTGGTGACCATGATTTTTGGCCAGGTCAATTTGTCCTAGAAAAACTGACTGTAGAGGATGCTGCAAGATGTCAGCGAACAGCAATAGTGAGAGATGTGGATGCATTGGAGCGAACAGTAAATGTAAAATGGATTGGTCCAGCACATAGTGACACTGTCTATGGAAGTGACCCTGCAGTGGAGACTGTAAGTGTTTATGAGCTAGTAGAGCACCCAGATTTCTCCTTCTGCACTGGTGAGATCGTTATCAGGTCAGCTGTGAACATAGACAAGTCTGAAGCAGATCTCACAACTGGGTCATTAGCAAGCAAAGAATCATCGGTTACCTCCTCTGGCTTCTTATCATGCATCGGAAATGTACTTGGATACAAGGACGATGGAATTGAGGTGCAATGGGCTAACGGTGTGATATCCAAGGTAACTTAGCTTTAACTCTACCGCTAGCTTTGTCAGTCTCTGTCCTGGGTCCTGGCCATGTTTGATTAGTTAGTTGTCTACTTTCTTAAGCTGCATTTGTTTGCCATGTATTAGTTATATGTTCCAGTCTTTTTGGAGCATGAGATATGGGTCTGGACAAACAAGCGGTAACACATTTCTCCCTTATCCAATGGCAGGTGCAACATTTTGAGATAATTGGATTGGACAGGCTTCTTGATAATAGTTCTATAGAATCAATGAATGAGGAACATACAATTGGCGATTCACTAGACGAGGCTGGACAGGAGGAAATACACCATGAGGTCTGTCTGTCTGTCTCTCTCCCACCCTCTGTCCCTCCCTCCCTCCCTCCCTCCCTCCCTCTCCCTCTCCCTCTCCCTCTCCCTCCCTCCTTCTCTCTCTCTCTCTCTCTCTCAACTTTTAAAATGTATTAAGTGATGGCTGAACATTTTTTTGCTTCTTGTTCAGATTGCTCTGGAGTCTACTGAAGACTGCACTGGGTCCTTGTCCAAAGCCACTGCTTTTCTATTTCCCAAGACAGCTTTTGACTTCCTGACAAACGTGGCTGCTAGTTTGTTTGGTACTCATGGTTCTCCATCTCCAAGCTCAGTAAGTTATTTGTCAAGCAAATTCGGCCGAGTTCATTTTTTTTCAGATTTATAAAGTGAATTTGTTCTTCCAGGTTTTGGTAGATCCTCGATATGAAGTTGTGAAGACGGCAGAAATGCAGCCATGTGCAGAAGAATTGCCAAAAGAAAAACAGATAGTGAAGTTTGTGGCGCAGATTGAGAAGCCAACCCTCCCTTCAGAAGATGCCGTCTCAAAAAGATTTGATGTAGCCACGGACTGTTTGGATCATCATTTTGTGAAGGAAAATGGCCATGAAAGTGTAATGCAGCTGCTGAAGCTTTCACTGACAATTTTTTTCAAACAATAGTCATTGGTGCAAATGGAGAATTATGTGTAATGATAGTTATTTTCTATTCTTAGGTTACAAGAGGTTGGCTGAAGAAGGTTCAACAGGAATGGAACATCCTGCAAAATGATCTACCAGGTGTGCTTTTTGAGCTTTTCTGCTGTTAAGTTCAGTGAATCTGAAACTTCAGGAGCTGTACTTTCTGTAACCGTTACCTGTTAGTAAATCTGAAACTGCTGTAGCTGTTTAATTCACTCATTATTTCTTAGAGATAGTCTATTCCTTAGAGATAGTCGATACTATTGGTAGCAAATATCAGCGACGAAGCCAGAAAATAATCAAGGCCGGGCTGAAGGTCGTCTTCTACCCTAGCAATCCCTTCTACACCTTCATCCATGGCTAAGAAATCAAGGTCGGGCTTAGGTGGGGCTCCACGTGTTCAGCAGCCATAGGTGGGGCTGGAGCCCGTGTTGCCCCACTGCTGGCTTCGTCGCTGGCAAATATGTACCACAACATTGAGTGCTAGCATATTTGCATTGGTGTATAACGCCAGGTGTAAGTCATCACACTCCACTGACAAATAATCAATGTCATGGAAACCATATTACTGTTATTAAAAAAACATACTAGTACTTTCCTAGGTTTATTGGATTGATTGCTATGTTTCCTCTTTATCTTGAGTCCTAGTTCATTTCTCATTTTACTTCCTGTTTCCTACATTACTTAGATGGCTCTTTTGTATATAAAGGTATGCTTAGGAATCAATCTAGTTGTTACTCAAAAAAAAAAAGGAATCAATCTAGTAAAGAGCTTCATGATGACTGGGAAAACCCAGGAGTTGATGAGAGCATTCTCGCCATTATCTCATGTTCTGGTCCACAATATTCCATCTCAAGCAGTTACACTTCATGATGAGAGCTTATTATGTGGCCTTTTGTTGCAATATAAAGTGAATTTCCCGCCCTTCACCATAACTTAAGATTTTGAGTTGAACTGGTCGATGCATGCGACTCAATACCTTTGCATATTCAGTGTAAAGCAAGCTATCGAAGTGCTACATGAATGAACAATGGAATCTAATAGTCAAGTACTAAGCAACCATGGAATCTGATCATTAGATTAGATGTAGGTAAATAAATAGTTATACCAACTATTAGATGTTGTACCAAGTGCATGTTTCTTAAAAACTGATGGATTATATTTTCTAGTATGATGTTTATATGTATGCTTTGTTTTAACTGTGCAGATGGTATTCATGTGAGAGTTTATGAGGAAAGGATGGATCTTCTGAGGGCTTGCATTGTTGGGGCAGCTGGAACACCTTATCATGACAATCTTTTTTTCTTTGATATTTTCTTTCCTCCTGACTATCCCCATGAACCACCTGTAAGCTCTTCGTCTCTATTGTTCTTTTATAAATTTTACATTTTTTTTTCAAATATCAAATAGTGTGAAATTTTCTTTCCAGACTGTTCACTATCACTCTGGTGGACTTCGTTTGAATCCAAATTTGTATGAGTCGGGAAAAGTATGTCTCAGCCTCCTGAAGACATGGACAGGAACTGGTAATGAAGTGTGGAACGCTGAGAACTCAACTGTTCTTCAGCTGTTGTTATCACTTCAGGCCCTTGTTCTCAATGAAAAACCTTATTTCAACGAAGCAGGATATGACAAATTTGTGGGTAAGGCTGATGGAGAGAAGAACTCCATCACCTACAATGAGAATGCTTTCCTGCTGTCATGCAAATCCATGATGTATCTTTTACGCAAGCCACCAAAGGTATGTTGTCAGCTCTGAAGTTGTCGTACTGACCAGTCTCTGAAAAACATGTTAGATCTTATGCATCTACCTTCAAACAGTTCATATGTTTCCATTAAACTTCAGAAGTCAAGAATGCTTCTGAATTCATAATGCTTTGAGTTCAATTAAACTTCAGTCAAGCATCTCTGAAGTAAAGTATGCTTCTGAATTTATAATGCTATATGAGTTGTGTATTACCGTGGGAGTCTGTATTGAGTTAGCTATAAGTTATGCTGCATGCCTGCATCAGTCAATGTTAATTGTTAAAATATGTACTGATGGAGTTGTCTCCTTGTCTGAATTCAGCATTTTGAGAAGTTAGTCAAGGAGCATTTCACTTCTCGTGCCCCACACATTCTGGATGCCTGCGAGGCTTATCTTGGGGGTGATCTCGTTGGACATGCGCACGACAAAGCATACATATCAGAGGACGGCAGCAAGAACTGTTCAACCGGTTTCAAGATAATGCTTGGTAAGCTTCTGCCGAAGCTTGTTAGTGCCTTCTGTGAGGCTGGTATCACCAGTGACCCGTAAACCAGAGCAAGCCTGCTCTCTACATCAGTAATGAAATTGGGACCCTTTTTATATTGTGCGTGTATTCCAAATAAATGTTGCCTGGTTTGTGTGTTACTTATGCCTGTCATGTAAATGTGGAACAGTATGTACAATGTGGAACAGTATGTACACATGATTGCTGAACTGATATGCTTGTCATGTAAATGCGGAACGGTATATACTTATGATTGGTGAACTGATATGTTGCTAAGATAAAGGCAGAGACTTAAGTGTCTGGGTTTGGGTTGTATTCTGCATTCGGTGTGGAAAAATAATATCGTATATGTTTTCAATGTTTTTTTGGACTATCGACATAGCAGTGTTCTGTATATGTTTGCTCATACTGCAATGTGAAATACAAAGGCAAGGCGATCCATTATCGCCATGCTATTTATCTTGATTATGTATGTGCTGAATTTATTTATTTTATTTTTTAAAAAACAATATATTATGCAAGTTACAGAAATATATCTCGAAAATGCACGGAATACCAAAAATAATGGGTGGCCATTCTATAATTTTTGTTCTCCTATAAACGAAATCTATACAAAAATAATAATAATAGGTTGTCATTCTATAATTTTTGTTCTCGTGAAATGAGATCTCTTCCATTCTTATGTGAAATGAAATTTGGAAGTCATTCCTAGTAGAACGATATCTGTTTCATGAGATGAGAATAATCAATTTCCATGAGAATAATCGTTTTTCATGGTATACACGTAGAACGATTTCCATTAATCATGTTTTAGTCTTTTTTTTCTAAAATAAAGGATCATGTTGGAAAAAAGGCAAATTTATTGCTCCACTGATTTATTTTTCATAGAACAAAGCCACAGACAAACAATACAATATAAGTTGCAACAAGAATGACATAGTACTATTTTTTTTGAGCAATTGTGGCAAGCAAATAAAAAATAGTTTATATACAATTCCAACAACCAGGAAATTAAAGAAACCAACCAAGAAAATAGACAATACTTGATACTAATTGGCAAATATAATTTAACAAGAGACACAGACGCTCTCTGCAATTACACATCCATCTCTCAGTTCATGGAGAAGATGTCCACTTATGCAACTTACTAAACTTACTACACTGATACAGCTTATCGAAATCCTGATCCTCGTTCTCGCAGGTGGTCCATGTTCCATCTCCGAGCAGCGCATGCAGAAAACAATCCACCCAGCTGTCTTGTAGTTCTTCTTCAATGAAGTGCAAGTTGAAGTTTACGGTCACACTTTGAAGATCTGTGGCGTTTGCGAGCACGAAACGCAAGAAACGGAGTTCACAGCCAGTCCCCGTCATTCCCCTAAAATCTGCTTTGTGGAGTTTAGCTAGAGATATATTGCTTGATTCCCAGTGGTCTGGATGGTTGCAGGTGAAAGTTGGCTCTACATCATCTTCTGTGTAATATTCATCCTGTTGCAACATGGAGATCGATATGCATGGTTTAGTGAGATGGAAACTCTGGATGAAACAAATATATAAGGCTGCAGGCTTGTTTAATTTGGAGTTAGGATAATGTGCTGCTCACCGTCATAGGGCAGATATCTGATGCATCTAGCTGTAGACTGAGATATTCGAGATTTTTGAATCTTGTGAGGAGACCTGCGACCCCATCTCCAAAGGAATGGCGCTCACATGTACGAGCAATGCTAACCAACAAAGACGTGACATTAGGAAGTTGTGGTATCTTATCTTTGATCAAGTCAACTTGCCGCTCATCTCCCTGACGACCAAATCAAGGGTCAGAAACAACAAATGCAATTAAGAAACATGAAAAGGAATATTGTCAGCGATAGATCAGATTTGAACTTTGCATCTAGCAAAGCCAACAATTTGAAAGAGTGTGAAACAGACAGTGTAAATAAATGCCACAGTCTCACAAGATATATACGTACCGATGGAACTAAAAGAGGATGCACGAGCAGGCATCTTACTGATGAACTACAATGCTTCAGGAGGCAGATATCAGCATCATTTGATCCGTCATCGTCCCCCTTCGTATGGGTGAGCAAGTCAATCTTTAAGCGACAAACGTGCGGCAAATGGCCGTGAACAAAGGCTCTGTTAGAGACATGAGTGAGGTCCTCGAGCCTCGGTGCCAAGATCTTGAGTGACTCGTGATCGCACTCATCGATCTCAAGATACAGGAGCTTTGGGGTCCTCAGTTCCAACAACTCCATCCCTTCAACAGCCTCCATCGACAGCTCTAAGAGCTCACCGGTGTCAAGCACCAGCTCCTTGGTCCCAGCGTGACACAAGTTGATGCGCATCATGCGCAGCTTCTGCAAGTTTGGGCAGCACACCGATGACAAGAGGCGAGTAAGAAGGTGGCCACTACCCGCTGCTAACTCCACAAATTCGAGCGTGAGGTCCTTGAGTGATGTGAACGCCGCGGTGCTTGGGAGTCGGACTTCTGTGTTGCGTAACCCTAAACGCATACACTCCAGCTTTGGGGAGCTAGGAATAAGCTCATCGAGATCCATTACCGGCGTCTTGTTGTATAGTGGCAGCAGGCGAAGGTTGAAGTGGAAGCCCTTCACTTGGTGATGCATGGCATACCGAATCCATGCCTCAGCTGCTTCCATCGTCAGCGTCAGGAGTTGTTCGGCTGTTGCCTGTGCGGCTGCAGCTATAGGATGTGATTGCTGAAAAGGCCACCGCCGCCACGACTCCCACTGCAGGCCGTTGATAGAGTACACGTCCAATAACAGCGGGATCCTCACTTCGTCGATGCAAGCTTCCGATGCCGCACCTGCTCGCTGATCCAATACGTCGTTGACGATGGCGATGTACTGTTGTACTTCATCGGGCGACTTGAACTCTGGCCACCCGAAGAAGTCCAGGATGGGTAAGCGCTTCCAGAGACCGCACCACCGCTTCGACAGCACGCTCGTGCGCACCAGCTCCCTCGTGTCGAGGTGCGCCAACCTGAGGATGAACATGCACAAGTCGTCATCCAGGGCGCTGATCCGATCGTCGCTGGCATTTTCTTGGTCAGCATTTGGGCTTGGCAGTGGCATTTGCTTCACCTCATTCATGCACAAGTCGTCGTCCAGGGCACTGAACCAGTCGTCGCTGGCACTCTCTTGGTCAGCATTTGGGCTTGGCAGCGGCGGTGGCGGTGGCGGTGGCATTTGCTTCGCCTCCTTCATGGACTCCAGGGTTGCTGGTGGGGGAAGCAGGCAAGCAGCAGCGGACCCTGGATTTGAAAAAGGGTAGTCCTAGTCAAAATTTTCATGTGCAATACGATTAAAGAAAAGTTCGGCATACACCGATGACAAGAGGCGAGCGACATTGAGATTAGACTAAGCAAAAGATTGCTTATCAGCATAGAGCATTAGAGGTCAAAAGTACACTTAAACCAGCACGAGAAATTTCATCCAATTCCAGGATCACTGATCCACAATCCCTATCCCTAAGCCAAATTCCAATCTCCATTTTCCAATGTCCAAACCCTAAGCTGAGAGGAAAGTCATATACACAAATGCACTCACCAGTCAGATACACAGATCCACCAGGGCGGCGCACGGGGACTGGACGGGCGGACGGCGGGCGGCCTCCCGGCGCTGGCGGACTAGGCGACTGGCGGAGACGCCGAGTCACGGAGCGCGCGGCCGCGCAGCAGTTGGGCGAGCGGGCGGCGGTGGCAGCGGTGCTGGGGCGGGCAGCCGGCGCCCGGTGCCCGGCGCGGAGGCTCCCGGGGGCGGGCGTAGGCGGCGGCTGGTCGCTCGCGCTGTCCGGGACTGAAGTGTCGTATTATCTGGGTCTTGGCTGTTTTATGCGGTCAGATGTGTATGCTTACTGTTACTGGTGAAGTCACCAAAAAAGAAAAAAAGAAACACTGGCGAGTGCAAAAAATCTGTATTCCATAATAAATTTTTGTTTCAAAATAAATTTAAAAGTATTCAGAGCAAGCACAAATTTTTCATGGGTGCCAAGAGAATAATGGATACATAACTCGACGGCATCAATTGTGGGCAAGCTGTGTGTTAACCTAGGCATCGAAGTCAGCGCGTGCGTGTGGTTTTGAAGGTTGTGAGATGCAACATTGGTGCTTTTATATTCGATTTTCATGACATATGTCGGTTTTTCTTACCATGGCCTTGTTTAGATGGTGAAATTTCTAGCCTCACAAGATCAGAATGACATATTATCCAATCATGACGTAACTAGTCTCAAAAGATTTGTCTCGTTCTAATTTGTGTAATTAGTTATTTATTTTACCAACATTTAATGCTTCTACGACCATGCAACTAAACAAGGCCCATGTGTGGAAATTTTGAGCTTGTGTTAAATGCCTTTAAGCTTAGTTTAAGGTAACTCAATTTTAAACATGTATTTGTTAGGCAAATTTAGATTTTACTTTGAGCACGCATGCTAATAAATACATGTAAAAAACACAACTTTCCCCACCATAAGTTTAAAGGATTTTTGGAGAACATCATGGGGATAAATAGGTTAATCAAAAACTCAAATATGGCATTGTAGAAAGAATTTTAATTTAAAACTATAAATGTTATGACACCATATATATACAAGTAAAATGGGTCATGTTTAATTTTTAAAATTTATTTCAGAAAATACAATATTTTTTTGAGGCCCTAGCCTTAGTTTTGTTCTACCAAAAAAATGATATAAATGATAGACAACATATATTAAAAGGGAAGAAGAGTAAGTTTAAAAATGAAACATATTAAGTTCAGAAAGGAGGAGGAAAAAGCAAAGTCATGGAGCTCCACTAGAGGACTACTATTCTCTTGAAGGCCCTTGCTTTTTTTTTTTTCCGTTTTTGCAATTAAGCTTTCTAAAGTCTAAAGTGGAATAGTGTCATTAAAAGATCTAAGCAAACCACTAGGGTTGCCAATGAGCGAATTGCTTTCACGCATGCCCTCAACCTATCCCACTGCATGCCACCAAATGGACACAATCAAAAGGGTCAGGGAACTATCCCTGGTCCAAGTCCCCACCCTAGCCAAACTCATTGGTTGTATTTGACAATGCACAAGCAAGTGTACTACTAATTCATCCATGCTACGACAAAAAAGGACACACAAACGTTTGTTTGGCCATCCTCTTCGAGCCAAGTGATTCATTGTCCAAAGCCACTATTTGACAGGTAGCTAAGCAAAAAATTGTAGTATTTAGCTAGCGCCCAAGGCTTCCAAATTAGAGTATCTAGTTCGATGTCTATCAATTCATCAAATTGCGTACCACAATTATTTGGTGTCAAGCGCCCATTTGATATGATCAGTTGTGTTCGCGTTAAGGTGTACACGCAAAAGACGACCCAAAAGAGTGGCAAATTTCAACTGTCTAGGCATGTTTTTTTTCTCGAATACCCAAAAGACTTGCGCATCTTTTTCATTAAGAAGAAGAGAATGCAATGCAATACAATGAAACCGGGGTGGAACAAGATTTGGACGATTCGAAACGAGCTGAGCCACCTCCGGTAAGAACCTAACAAGAAAAGAAAGAAAAGACCACCGCCACAGTGACAACCCAGAGGCCCAAAGGGGAAGCAGGGGCACGACTTGACGTCGGAGGAGCTCATGGGTGCGCCAACGGAGCCTCCAGGAAGGAAATGACGCCCACAGACGCCAACTCCGATGGACCAAGCACCCATGGGAACTTTCGTTCTCGAGAGGGCTCCGGCAGTGGCGCCCGAGGAACGGCGGAGACGACGCCTTCAAGAAGGAGATGACGATCTCGCCACCGTCGCCAGTCCTAGCCCGTAGGCCCGAGGACGCGGTTTTCACCAATGCCGTCTTGGGTTGCCGCTGCCGCCAGTGACGTAGCTTGATGTCTTCATGGAGTCAGCCACCGGTGCCGAACAATTGGATGGTCGTGGTGGAGGTGAGCGGAATTGCCGGCGCGTAGGTACCGCCAGGCTGGTCGTGGCTCACCGCACACCGCCAGGGCGACGGGAGTCTAGACGACCGCTGGTCACCGTCAGAGTACTCACCCCGAGTGCTGACGGGAGGGCGCCGCCAGATCGGCCAAGGCCCAACGAGAGTCTAGGCATGTTGATTGCTAGAATGTTTGTGCCTTGTGCCCATGAATTGTCCTGTACCACTTGTTGTACCATTTTTTCCCCTCTGCTTCTTGCTTGTTGGAAATGGTCTAAGCTATGTCTTATGCACCATCCAGCCATGCTGAATGCCAAACAAGATCCTGCCACCATCCCCAAGCTTTTTCATCATTGATGGCATTGATGCTAAAAAAGACAAAGCTATTTTTAGCTTTCCTTTGTATCACACAACGTTGATTTGATTGTCATGTATCTTGCAAAGCCAATTTAAGTATGTCTCTGTATTTCATCATACGTATATAAGGCCTTGTTTAGTTGGCTAGAAATGTGACTCTGGTGAATAGTAATTTTTTTTTGTCTTATTTGACAAATATTGTCCAATTGTATACCAACTAGGCTCAAAAGATTCGTCTCGTGATGTAAAACTAAACTGTGTAATTAGTTATTTTTTTACCTACATTTAATACTCCATGCAAGCGGTTAAAAATTGATGTGATGAAGAGAGAGTCGTATTTCTAGCCTTTTGCAACCCAACTAAACAAGGCCTAAGATATGATTACTGTTTCAGTGTCGGAATGGCCCCCATGCCTAAATCCTGATCTCGACGTTGCGTTTGAGTTCCCAAGATCTTGTGAGGAGATATCTCCTTACATTATTACATAGATATTTATTCATTTCCTCTGCAATTTTGCAATCGCATCCACCAGTTCTAGCAGATCGACTCGCGATGGCATCACACCCGGACTAATCGTGTACGGGTTTTCTTCAAAAAAAATAATCGTGTACGGGTTCATAAAGAAAGAAGTCGCCGTCTCCTTTAAAGGCTGCTGGTTGCTGTCTGATCAACAAAAATAATTGCAAGAATGAAGGGGGAGGACATGGATTCAAATGTTGCTGTAAGTTAGGTGTGTGAGGTAAGACCAGCTGTGTGAGCAAAGTGCTTCTCTTGAACGTCGTCTTCTACTGCTAATCTGCTATTTCTTATATCTTCTCGTGTTTACTTGTTGACAGATCGAGACTAGCAACAAAGCCTTGTGTTTTTGTACTATCCTGATTTTAAATTTTGTTTAAAAAGTATGTGATAAAGAATTTGTCACTGGGTCGAGCAACATGCATATGTTTACATTATACCATGTAATGTAAGTTACATCACTAATTGCGGAGCCTTTATATATTTTTTTAGAGAAAGAGGTTTCCCTGCTCTCCTGATCACAAAGCATTCGGATAATCAATGTTCAAGCGCATAGGCGTGCCCGCTAAAATATTCAGGCTTGACAGCCACCAGCACAGACATCAAGCCTGGGACTCGTCACAGCCTTTACAAATCACCTTAAACAAGTATTATTTAGACGTAATGATATAACACCTACACAAATTGAGAGGCTACGCAAATGAAATGAACTCCAATAGGGGCTAACTGCTGCACATTACACTTTGTAAGATTATAAACACCAGTAAATAGATTCAGATTTTAATAGCATATTCTAAAAATACGTAGGTGTATTTTAATCGTTTATATTGCTCTAAAAAGGTTGACTGCTTAAGAAATCTAAGGCAGCTTCTGCTTTCATGTCAAGTTTGTAGCTATGGTCATTGAAGTGTAACTTTCTCAGAGCAGGAGGTTCAGGTTACTCTATTACCCTGTTTCATGACTTACTTTGCAGGATGCTATGTTGTATGTATGGTTTCTGAATGATTAGTTATGCTATTGACATTGCTCACTAAGAGATTGTGGCTACAGTTAAATTTACAGGTTGACAACATAAAAAAGATATAGAAAGAAAAGAGTGCGAAAATAGCTTAAAATAATTATGTCTATGGTGTTTTGCTATTATATTTTGACATTGCTTCTTGCACATATATTGTCAAGGTGTGACCTGCTTGAGCAGGCATCATCTTAATATGAACTAATCTTCAACAGATTTTCCATTGTTCTATACTATTATGCATGCTCATGCTCATGTGTTTGCACTATGAATAATTTTTGTATTAGGTCGTGGCTGCAACTTGCAAGGCAATGGTGCTATTACTGAAGGAGCAGGAATGCGGGATTAGCCTACTGTAGATTCCAAGAACCATGACCTAACACAAAAATTATTCCTGCTCCTTCAGTAAAATTATGAACTAGAATTATTTGCCTTTCTATATTTTAGGTTCTTCGTCTATCATATTACAATTTCTTACCAGCACGTGACTCTGCGTATTGACCAAAATAAGCTATATCGACAATTCCTTACCCGTTTTTGCATAGTATGGTACAAAATTAAGTGCTTGCTCTATTTTCATTCTTTTTTATAGTTTGTTTTCCAGAGATATATGGCTATATAAAATTATAAACCATTGAAATTGGATCACGCATACATATAACATGTATACTATCATCCTGTTGATAATTTGCAATTTATGATATCTGACCAGGATCTCTTGACGTCTAAAGCTTTGAATCTGAGTAAGGTTTTATGGACATATGTAAATTAATCAGCATGTGGCAATGGCTCGGTTTATGCCCTTACTGGTTATCCTAGATTAAAGCTTTTTATCCCACTTGATGCTGTTTGCTTCGTTGACAAATTACCTCCTTCCTATGTACTCCTTAAACAAGTGCTATCCGATGTGAGCCTGTCCTATGTAAGACTAAGTACTCTTTTAACGATGTCTCGTGTAATATAAATGTGATGTTCAACCATCTCAGAGCTCTTTTGGGACACCCAGCTGGTCAATTGTTACTTCAAGGTTGCAATTAGAGTCAATGTTCCACTGCACACTGCACCAGAGAGCTACTCTGTTCTTTGGAATGTGCAATCCCAAAACTTTGTACGCAGTTTCAATCTTATAATATTTGGAGTATGTGTTGTTCAAAAAAATGCCGCGTGCATGGGCATCAATGATGGTCCTTATTCAGACAGCCACCAGCACAGACATCAAGCCTGGGACTCGTCACAGCGTTTAAAATCTTTTCAAAAAAGACCTTATACCTTTTCCCTTTCTCACTCATAGGTCCTTTCAGGCCACCGCCCATCATTTCCATCACAGCCCGCTCGTCGTCGTCGTCCTCGGCGGGGAGCGGCGCCCTCCTCCAGTTCGCCATGGCGCGACTCGTGGGCACGTGCGGGTGCCGCTCCGCCGTCGCAACATCGCGTTCCACGCATCAGAGAAGGAGGTCCGCGACACGTGCGAGCTGATCCGCAGCGTCCGCTCCCTGCGCCTCGCCGCCGCGTGCTCTGCATGGCTGGGGCGATCTTCCTTCCTCCATGGCCGCGTGCTCTGCGCCCTGGGATGTGCCTTGCCGCTCAAGACCAACGTGATGAAGATGGAGACAAGGTGACGAGCCACCAGGAGCTCGGGCTGGAGCTGCGTCGCCGTCCACACGAGGAGCTCGGCCCGGAGCTGCGTCGCCGTCCACGCGAGGTCCTCCCGGAGCCGTGCCGCCGTCCGCGGGAGCTCCGCCCTGAGCCTCGCCGCCGTCCGCGGGAGCTCCACCTGGAGCCGCGCCCGCTGTCCGCGGGAGCTCCGCCCGCCGGGAGTCACGGCGCACTGGCGACGTGCGCAAGATGGCGGCGGCGTCCAGGCCCCCCATACGCCGGCAGCGGTTCTCCGTGCGCATGGAGAGGTGCGAAGTGCGCTCATCGCGGCCGTGGCGCGTGGCTGGGCAGGCCTGCGTGACTAGGACGCGGCGACAGCGGCCCGGACACGGTCGGCCGCGTGCAGCCGCGGCGCGGCGACATGCGCTGCTCCTCTGCGGTACCCAACCCGACTAGCGTGTGCTGGGCAGCCGGGGATTAGAGGGAAGCGAGGCATTCACCATGGCTGATCCGCGACATCGAAGATCGAACTCGGATAAGACACGAAGGTTCCCCATGGCAGGATCAGATCAGGCGATGAAGCAAATGAAATAGATGAATGGTGATCGCACACTCCAATTGAAGAAAGTCGAGGTATGTTGAGTCCTAATGATTTCGCAAGATCGTGTGAGGAGCAAAGAATGAATTGTCAATCTAACAAATAATAGATTAATCTGGTGTGTGCAGGGGGAAATACTGAACAATGTGATGCCAGCAACTCGGGCACCGGCGACTTCTCAGACCTGTCCTCGTCCGGGCGCGCAGCGTGTGGAAGTGGGCGGCGGCGGAGGCTGGTGGCACGTCGTTGATGCTGAGCGCGCGCGAGGGTGTGGGCGAGCACGACCCCGATGCCCTGAGGATGCTCCAGGAGCAGGTCACGGGTCTGGCCGCCGCCGTGGAGCTCGCGTGTCATCGCAGCGGAGGCTGCCACGAACAAGAAGCGGGCCGGCGTGGAGGGGCTCCAACGACGACGGTCACCGCGCCAAGCTCAGGAAGGTGGATCTCCCCGTCATGGACGGGCCTCCGCGACGCCTCGCCGTGGATGGTGTGTCTGAACTCCTCGCCGCGGTGCTCTGCCCTGCCTGGAGTTAGTTGCAAGAAAGGAAAAAGGATAGGGTCTTTTTTGAAAAATTTGCGCTAACGTGTCTGCCTAAGGACCATCGATGCGCCACGGTGAAAGTTGAAGTACCCAGATAGTCGTTTTGATAGTTCGAGTACCTACATGGGAATTGCCGAATAGTTTAGGTACGCCCGGTGCATTTTACTCTATTATTTACTTTAATCGATGCATCTATAAATAAAATATTCTACGGCCCGTTGTACTGGTGTGATCGTCACTAATTCTCACATGATTAGTCTTAAAATATCAGAGAACACGTGGTTATCCTTTTTTTTTTGGTGTTGCTAGCGCTCGGACATCCTATACATAGGACGCCCGTGCGTGCGGCCCAACTAACTCAGCCCACCTCCTTCACACGCCACCCTGCAACGCCCGCACCGCCCCACCTGTTGTTGGTCCCATCGAACGCCCCCGCACCACTGGGGCTCGCGTCACCGGAGCCCGTCCGCTCGTCGCGCCCATGCTGTCTCCAGTTCGACATCTCCGTCGCGTGAAGAAGCTCTTAAACCTCCAACGAGCCCGCAACAAAGATTCAAAAAGAACAAATCAAAAGGAAACACCTATACTGCAACAAACAATGACTACTGCAACAGAATATGAACATCAACTGAAATAAAAGGAAAAAATGATATTGCAATATAACCAGCCTCACGCTGAAACACAACATAATGCACTGATGAAACAACATGAAAAACATATTAACACAATGAAAAAAGAAAAAGAAACACCAGAAAAAGTACTAATGAACCAACATGAAACATCTTAATGCAACAATAAACGGCGACCAGTTGCAACAATGAACCGCAAACATCGAAAAAATTGCTGAACCAATAAGAAAAAGCTAATGAAATATTGAAAACACATATATTGCGACAACAGAAAAAATGATCAGCAACATCATGGAAAATTCACTACAACAAAATGAAAACATCCACTACAACAAAGGGAAAGATCCAATGCAACAATTTAGAAACATCCACAGCAACACGACACACACATCTGTTGCAACAAAAACAAAACAAAAAGGAAAAAAAAAGAAGAGGGGCATTGACCTGATCTGGGCCGCCTGATGTTGCCACCAGGGTTCCTCGGTCTGCCCCCAGCACGCATGGTGCCCTCCCCCGGATGGCCCGGCGCCGGATCTGGCCCGGAAATGGTGCCGCTCGCCGCATCTGGAGCCCCGACATACGTCGCCGGCGCTACACTGGCCGAGCTGGTGTAGGCCCTCGCGGCCACCGCCATTTTTCCGACCTTGACACCGGATCTGATGAGGCATGACGCCGGAGGTGGAGAGAGGGGCGTCCACGGAGTGGGGAGCCGGCCGCCCGACATGGGGAGCTCGCCGCGACTGGCCATGGTGGCAGTCGTGGCCGTGCATCGGGTAGGCACAGGGCACGGCGCAGGGGGAGCGAAGGAACTAGATGCTAGCGTTGGGGGAAGGCTGGTGAGGTAGGCGAGCTCGCCCACCGTCGAGTAGGGGAGGCGGCCATGGCTGCGGCGGCATACGAGATTAGAAGACGGAGAAAATGAGGAAGTGGGTGCCGGTGTGGTGGAGGAGCGAGGACGCGAGTGGATAAGGAGCGTTTTTTTTTTTTTTTTACGGAACGGAGGAGCCGGCTCATCCACTTGTCCGCGTCCGGCCCAACACGCGTCCGCGTCCGATCGGTAGGACGTAATAGGTGTAGCATTACCCTTTTTTTTTTGTTTGAGAATCACGTGGATATCCTTTATTATTCACCCACGGTGAGTAGTCTAGGGCCCACGATCCAGCCTCCCCAGGTCCAGATGACCTGAAGCAGAGGGCCCTTCCGTACGAAGCTGATTGCCTGGAAACCCTGAACTGGAATGGAATGCAGAAAGGCATGAGCGCCTAGGGCCCAACTGCGCACCGGGCCTTAAAATAAAGAGGCGATCTCCAAAATAAATTCCAAAAATCCGAACTGCTTTTTTTTTTTCTGGCATTACTCCTTCCGTCCTTGGGGCCGGGTCCTCTTCGAAAAATCCATCCATTTTTCTTCTGCCTGCATAAATAAACAAAATTCCCTTTTCTCCTCTCAGTCTCCGCCGCCGCACTCGTCCATCAACCCAGGGAGACCCTCCGCCTCCTCCCCCACCCACCTCGCCGGAACCCTAGCGGCGACCGCCGGCGCTGCGCATCGGCGGCGATCGCATTGCTGCGCCCCCGATGGCGACCCGCGCCTCCAAGTGAGTCACGCCCGTCGCCGATCTATCTGGCCCCCTCGCCCCCTCCCGTCTCGCTCCCCCCTTTCTTCAATTCTGATGCGGAATTTTTGGTCTGCGTTTCTGGTTCCCGTCGCAGGAGCTACCTCTGCGCGGGCAGCTCGTCGTTCGATGACCCCGACGTGGTCGAGGTGTCTCCGGCCGCGGCTGCGGGGTGGGCCGCCCCTAGCCACCACAAGAGGAAGCGGAGCCAGGTGATGTCCAAATCGCCGCCTCCTTTGTTCGCTGCGCGTAGTTTTGTTACCGTCGATGTTTAGGAACTGGGAGCTGTGATTTGTGATGACGAGTGTGGATGGTTGATGCGGTGTGTTGATGCCCACTGGATTGTACATGTGTTCCTCCTACGATGATCAAGTGCTAAATGAAAATTTTGTCTCAGGCTGTGCAGGATTCATATTGCTTGTCTATAAGTCTGGATACCTGGAGATTGGTGTGTTTGGTTTTCTTTGTTGTGCTAGGGAAATAGTGAATTCTGATAAGGCCTGATGGTTATATGATGGCAGATTGCAATTGATAAATTCATTCATGTAGTTCAATTGATACCTGGTGATGTGTTGTGAAGTGTTCAATTGGTGATCCATCTTATTGGTAGTAGTCAACCATGGAAGTATGAACCAGTGGAATTAAAAAAATTGTAGTTTGTTCTCTAGGGATAAAAATCAAATGAGTTCCTGAATGAATTCTTAGGGAGCAATCAGCATGAGAAAGAAGAATTACATCATTAAAATGCACACATAAAAATACTAAACTACCTCTAATAATATTAATTCAGTTCCCCTTGCATATTCATTTGATTCATCAGGTCCTTGATCCTTTTTTGTGAACTTATGGCAGTCTTCACCATCCAACATGCATTCTTTTTTTGATAATCACAGTAGCCATCTTATTTTCAATATGTTACACTGATAAACGAGTGGATTCTATTGTGGATGGCATAATCCTGGGCAGCCACCTGCCTGTACATCTACTCATATGCACTTCTTTATATATATTGCCGCCAAAGATTTCACTTGAAGAAATGCTGGTCTGAAAGAGGCTTTGAGATCTGTCACCTTGAAAAATGCACCTCCTAAGTAAAAGCGCTGAAGAAATTCCATAAATTCTAATGATGCCCAAGTAATCTTGTCAGTCCTCAAATAGTTTTTTTTTTTCATAAAGCTGTATGAGGAAGCAATTTTGTTTTACGTACCAAGTGCTGACTAATAGGCGCATTCTGCCATAGTCTCACAGACATAGGCATGGTGCAGTTAACATATTAACGAATTGACAATGGCAGTGGCATTTCTCAAGTGCATATATGAGGTGGAAAGTTCATAGCTGCTGGATTGTTCCCTTTTATGGCCCCATATCCTTTTTTAAACTGTCATAAATATCTTAATGAATCATTACGTGTGGCATAATTTATGTTCTTTAGGTACACAGGGTGAATGTTAAAATTATGACAAAAAAATGCTCTTGTTTTATTATGGCAAATTAATAGCATCTGAGCATGTTTCATGTTACAATTATACTGTACCGAAAGAGTGTTGCTTGCAGAACTGAATTGCTGCAGTTCTAGAAACTACTAATTGATGCATTTTCTTCTGAAATTTGTGCTTGATCGAACAATAGGTTGTACCTCAAGAAGTAATTGAAATTGATGATGATGATCCAGTCATAATTATTGGTGATAAAGCACCAGTGGACAAGAATAAGCAAACTGTTGCATGGCCTTGCCCTATAAATTGGCCAAAGCATGGCAAGGTAAATCCCCTCGCATCTTTTTCTTTCTCATATTATTTGCTTTTATACTATGCATCGTCAGACATATTTTTTTCTGTGTAAATAAATTCAGAGTGGTTGGATTCAGGACATCCCTGGCCCAAGCACATATGTTTCAAAACATACCAATTCCTGGGTTGAACCTAAAGTGCTCCAAGATGAGGCAGTTTACAACTATTCTGATGACTACCCCTATGAGGGATATGAAGAAGACTATGCTTATGATGATGATGAGTTTGAGGATGATGGTTATTCTCCAATTGTTGAAAGTGAGTTTAAATTTGGTTTGCCTGCCAAGTTTGATAACCTCGGTGTTCTACCTGGTCTGGAGGCTTCTTTACCATGGATGCAGAAGACTGCTATTGAGAGTGGAAATAAGACCAAACCCACTAAGGCTGTAGTTGATAAAATCGAAGAAAAATATAAGGCCTTCAAACGATTTGATACTGTTGATGATCATAGTGATCATTATTATTCAAAGCCAGAAACGAGAAAGGTTCAGGTGGTAAAAAAGGTAACTTTTCTTTTTGGCCTGCCCTTGCTATCATTTATTGTCTTAGTTCAGTTCGGTGCTAAAAAAATTATATTAACAGCCATCAAAAGACTGGGTGAAACGTATTCAACATGAGTGGAAAGTCCTAGAGAAAGATTTGCCAGGTAGGTAGCTGTTGCTTACTATACCGCAATTTTATGAATTGGTCGCGTTAATGTTTTTGAATAGTACCACACTTGGTGCAACCATGCCTTTGTTAGTTGAAATGCTTCTTTTGTCTTGAGAACATTTCCTTACTGTTTTTAGAATTTTGAAGGCTCTATTCATAAGGGCCTAGAATGATTATAATATCACTTGTCTGCTTTCAAGAAAATATTCTAATTTGTATTTGTCTCCAAATTGAATAGATACTATATTTGTGAGGGCATATGAGGATAGAATGGACCTACTTAGAGCTGTCATCATGGGACCAGCTGGTACTCCTTACCATGACGGTCTCTTCTTCTTTGACATTTACTTCCCCCTCAGTATCCAAATGTACCACCGGTAATATTTTCTTGACTTCAGCACTTGCATATCAATTAATTATTTTCCTTGATTCTTCATTTTGCTTTATGGATCATGGGATGATCAGTCGATTCTATACAGATGGTGAATTACCGTGCTGGTGGTTTGCGGCTTAATCCAAACTTGTATGCTTGTGGGAAGGTGTGCCTTAGCCTCCTAAACACCTGGACTGGCAGTGGATGTGAGAAGTGGAATCCAGCCAATTCAACTATGCTGCAGGTCCTGGTATCTATTCAAGCTTTGGTTTTGAATGCAAAGCCTTATTTCAATGAGCCTGGCTATGCTATGCACGCTAACACAGCTCATGGGGAGAAGAAATCCCTCACATATAATGAAGATACGTTCCTGCTATCTTGCAGGACGATGTTGTACTCTCTTCGAAATCCACCAAAGGTATGCCTCTGTTATTGTTCTAATTTTGGGAATAGTACTTGTTTCTGTAGTAGTACTGAGCTTTTTGAAACCAATATAACAATGACAAGTTTGCTGAATATGGGGCTCAACCACTGGAACATGGACATTTGATTTGTAGTATAGTACCTGTTGTGATAGAACTATTGTTTGTTTAGCCGTCTATGCTTTCATATGCAAATCTAACTTGGATGTACTGCCTCCAGAATTTCGAGGATTTTGTTGCTGGCCATTTCTGCAAGTATGGGCGCAACATCCTTGTAGCTTGCGGAGCCTACTTGGACGGTGCCCAGGTTGGATGCCTTTCTGGTGATGGAGTGCAGGACGTTGATGAAGGTGACAAGAGCTGCTCGGTGAGGTTCAAGCAGTCGCTGAAGAGACTCCATGAGGAACTTCTGTTGGAGTTCACTGCGAAGGGCGCGGACTGTGACAAGTTCCACACCGAGAAGGCAAGATCTGGAGCTTCGACATCGGCAGCGGACACCACACTGAGGCTGTAAGGCAGAGTCGGCTTGCTCTAAGAAATAAACTTAACTATTCAAGCTACGGCTCCTATCCCACACCGCCACAAGGCAAGTTAAGCTGCCGAGCATCTAACTGCTTTCTGTAGGTAGTATATGTAAATATCCCTGTCTAGCTCTTCTGGTAAAACACAATCGACATATTCGGCGTTTAGGGACACCATTCTACAGTAGCTACATGCCTGTATGTAAGGTATTTATGTGCTGCTTTATATCTGCGGAGCCGTCGTCTCTCCGCAGGTCGGCAGCTTGTGTCCATATGGCGTCGATAGCTTGCGTCGTGATATGATTTGGGATCACCATTTGGATATCAAAATGAGGTTGATCGGGCGATTCCTGCCGAATTCGTTCGTGTGATCCTAACTGTTTATTGTGTCGTTATTCGTCTATAGTGTACTCAGTGGACGATGAATCGATGACGCTCGGGCTTCCTGACCTGCGCTCGCGATGCCGTCCACAGGGAGAGATGCCACCAGTATTTTTTTATTTGAACTTTTTACCACCAGGATTAGCCGCCGTAGCCCCGGCTACGTACGGACCAACTAAACAAGGACTCACTACGAGCCTTTGCTGCTTTGCTGGTTACGAGCCTGCCTCCCAAATATTCTTTTTACCAAGCCTACTGTTTACTGGTTTCGTTTGGTTACTCACATAGCCCATGCACGATTGTTTCAGGTAATCAGTTTTTTATTTTCTCCCTGATGTTTCTGCCCCCAACTGGCCAACTGGGCACATGCTCCATAACGCCCACAGGCGTGGGTGGATGCAAATTACTACCCCAACTAACTTTACAGGCGACAATAATATGATCATCTGATGAATAGTAGTACATCAGCGCCCCAATAGATCTTACAAAAATATTGTATCATATCACTCACCCCAATGGATCTAAAAAAGCCTATCACTTTGGTCAAGAGAACATAGAGGAAAAAAAAAGAAAAGAAAAATTTTCCCACCCAATCCATGAACAAAGGAAGGGAAATCCCATCTTCCCATACACCAATTTCATCAGTAATATTCTATGGACGGCATTGATTTTTTGTTTCTCAACAAAAAACAGAAGCTTCATATCTTGGAGACTTCTTCAAGGGAGTGTTCTCGGTTAGACTTGGCCGAATGCCACGATGGATTGGACCGAAAAGAATAATGTCTCAATTTTGGCATGTGCCAACCTGACAGACACATCGAGCCAAGTCTAGTTGGGCTATTTCTAGAATTTTTTTTTTGATATTTTCTATGTCATAGACCGAGTTATTATAGATAAACAAATAAGGGCCCTCCTTTAAAAAAAATGACAAAATAAGGCCCCTCGATGCACTTGCTATGTAGTGCCAGCGGCGAAGCTACGTTGCCAAGAGGGGGTGCCTTTTACAGTGGATTTGGATAAATTTTCACCATATAGGCACCCCCAAAGGCACGTGCACCCCCCTCTAGTGTGCTCTAGCTTCGCCACTGTGTAGTGCCGCTTGGGAGGGGGCGAACTTAGGGAGGTGCTCAACACAGGATGATGCACCGCACGCAAGAACTAGGGAGCGAGCTCAGAATGGGGAAGAAGGTAGCTCCGTAGCTGTGAGGCTGACCTTGGGCCACCAGAGGTTGAGAAGATCTACAACTGATGTTGCTTCCTCGGATGACTAAAGCCGGTGGTACGATGGACTGCAGGGAAAGTGTTTAGCGTGGATGAAAATATAAACACCAACAGAAATAGGAGGTGGCCTTGGAGTAGAATTTGGGAGCCACTTAAAAATGGTTTCCCTAGTAGGGTCCTTGTATAGTGATTTTTTTCCCAGATCGTAAAACAAGGTAAAGTTGCATCAACAACATGGGCAGATGTAAAATAATACCCAACAATTCAATGATATGATGAATAAATCACCACACAATACATCTAGTACATTACTCCCCCTGTCTAGAACAGAGTACAACTTTAACATAAATCAAGTTAAAGTATCTTGAGTTTGACTCACTATGAAAAAAATATCAATATTTAACAATATCAAATAAGCATTATTAGATTTGTCATAAGATATCTTTTCATACTATATACTCATTTGGTGTCATAAATATTAATTCTTTTACCTAAATGTTCTTATTTTTCGTGAATTTTAGCCATTTGAACTTTGGCTAAATTTATATAAAATAATAATATTTAGTACAATATAAATAAGTAACATTAGACTAGTTATAAAATATATTTCGATAATAAATTTACTTGGACACATAAATGCCACGGTAAATTGGTAGGAAAAATTGACCGGTATGGATTCCATAATTGCACTTTTTTTTTATGAACGGAGGTACTAGTAGATATGTTAACCAAGATCGCATCCAGAATTGCATTATTAGAGAGAGAGAGAGAGAGAGGCAGTAATAAAAATAACCATTCTTGTATAAAAGTAATAGAGAGAGAGAGAGAGAGAGAGCAGTAATAAAAATAACCATTCTTGTATAAAAGTAATAAAAAAGAAAAATGTCCATCGAATCCATGAAAAAAAAAAATCCCATCTAACACATCTACGACAGCTTAAACCCGCGAAGTCAAAGCCTAGCACCGGCCGCGCCGCTCTTCTCCTCCCCCATCGTCCGTCCACCAAACCAGACGATGGGCGACGGGAGGGGGAGACGAGATCTCACTCCCAGCTTCCTCTCCACCTCCCAAATGGCGCCGCCGCGCGCAAACCCTAGCCGCCACCGGCTCCTCGTCCTCCCCCTCCTGCTCCTACTCCTGATCCCCGCCGCCGCGGCGGCGGAGACCTCCCTGTCCGCCTTCTCCTACGCCCGCCACTGCCCCAACCTCCCGTCCGCGCCCGACCTGCCCGGCGGCCAGGTTTCCGCGCTCGGGCCCGACGCCCGGGTCCCCGCGCCCGAGGTCTCCACCGGCTACTTCGACGGCGGGGACCGCATCTTCGGCTCCGACCCCTCCTCCTCCTCCCAGCCGCGATCCTTCTCGCTGCTCCCCTCCTCCGTCTTCCGCACCACCGACGCCTCGCTCCTCCACGTCTCCGCCACGCTCACCGTCTCCGGCGGGCGCCGCCCGTTCCGCGACCCTCGCGGCCGCCGGAACCTCTTCGTCGAGTACGACCCCCGCGGGCGCCACTTCCGCCCGCGCCTCCCGCGCTTCACGGGGCGGCGCGGCTCCGTCACCTTCGGCCTCGAGGGCTACTACTCCACCGCGTCCGGGGACCTCTGCATGGTCGGCACCGGGTCCGGGCGCGCGGGCGACGGCGCGCCCGTGCACTTCCTCCCCGTCGTGCTCCGCCTCGGTTTCCCCGTCCCCGCCAACGTGACGCGGCCCTTCGTCACGGGTCGCCTCGTGAACGTCGACACCACCAACCCCATCGAGCCCATCTCGCTCGTCGCCTACGCCCCGGAGGGCTACGTGTACGGGGAGAGCGCCTCGTGCCCGCCGCCGCCTGCGGGGAGGCTCGACGCGCTCCAGGTGTTCGAGAATAGGAATTTCTCGTGCGCCCACCTCAGTTCCATGCTCAAATCGTCGTTCAGGCTGGACTACCCGAGCGGCAGCCAATCGACCGCGTCTTCACTGGGGATTCACCAGAGCTACATGTATGTCAACCGGATGCACTGCAACGATGATGGCGCCGTCCGTGCTTATGTGGCGTTCACGAACCAGACGGAGGTATCGAGGTACTACTTCACGCCGGGGGAGAAGGCCGCCGTGGTGGATGGGTTCTGGGATCCGAAGAGCAGCCGGCTTTGCCTCAAAGGGTGTCACGTGGTGAAGTCGGGGCCATCCCGTGCAGATTTGGCAGTGGGTGAGTGTGGAATTGGGATGAGCTTCTGGTTCCCGGCAGTGTGGTCCTTGCAGCAACGGACCTTTTCTGCTGCTCTGGTCTGGAATGCAAGTCTGGAAAGTGGTGTGGCCATTGCTGCAGGTTCTAGTGCAATCAATCACAACTATATAAGGGGCGATCTTTCTGGTTTGAAGTATAATTACACAAAGGTGGATGAGGCTATGAAGCACTATAAGGAATCTGGATTGAACAAGGACAGGAAAGGAAAGTTCCCAGATTTTAATTCATACCGAGACTTGGTGTTCCGTTTTTTCGTGAAGAATGGAGGTGGCTCTGGATATGCCTCACCCGTCACAATTGGGCCAATGTTGTTTGATGGTAACTCTCTGAGGCTTCAATATCGGCTTAAAGATGATTACTTTAAAAATGATGTCCCAGCCGAGATGAAGCAAAGACTGCTTAATGTCAGCTATGATATCTACTATGTTGGGAATTGGTCTCTAGAATCATTCCATCGTAGACATATCTCTGCTGAGGGTGTTTATGATACTAAGACAGGTTCCCTTTGCATGATTGCTTGTCGAGAGCTTAATGTCTCGTCAGATTGCGAAATTCTGGTGACTGCTCAGTTTTCTTCTTTGGATGCAAAAGTTGCACAGCATGTGAAGGGGACAATCAAAAGCTTGAGGAAGAAGACTGACCCTCTTTTCTTTGAAACACTAGACATTGCTTCATATGGGATGTATGTAGAGCAAGTGCAGGAATCAATATGGAGAATGGACTTAGAAAGCACCATGGCCTTGATCTCTATGACACTAGCATGCATCTTCATCGCTGTACAGCTATTTCATGTCAAAAAGGTCCCTGAAGCGCTTCCTGCCATGTCTATCACCATGCTTGTCGTTCTGGCTTTGGGCTACATGATCCCTCTTGTGCTGAACTTTGACGCTCTCTTCAAAAACAGCAACAAACAGACTGTTCCACTTTCAGGTGGCGGATGGCTTGAGATGAATGAAGTTATGGTGCGGATCATTACCATGATAACCTTTCTGCTACAGTTGCGGCTTCTTCAGCTGGCTTGGTCTGCACGATCTGTGGATGTCAGCAAAACTGAGTCATGGGCTGCTGAGAAGAAAGTGCTTTGGATATGCTTGCCACTGTACATCATTGGGGGAGTTATCACTTGGGTTGTTCACATGAGATCGAACCACAGCCGAAGAATGCTAAGGCAGGTTGTCCACTTGAAGCCAATTCAGCATGCATTCTGGGAGGACCTTGTGTCTTATTGTGGATTGATACTCGATGGGTTCTTGCTCCCTCAAGTGATTCTAAATGTGTTCTCAGATTCCAAAGTTAGAGCCCTTTCCCCAGGGTTTTATATTGGAAGCACCTTAATCCGTTCCCTGCCTCATGTGTATGATGTGTTCAGGAGAAAGCATTTTGTGCCCAGTTTGAGACCATCTTACATGTATGCGAGCTCTCATGATGATCTCTTCAGCCTCGCTTGGGACATCGTCATACCTTGTGGAGCACTGCTACTGTCGGTGCTTATCTTCTTTCAGCAGTGGCGTGGAGGAGCTTTCTTCCTCTGCTCCAAGAACAGGAAGACAAGAGAGTATGAAATGGTTTCCAGAGTCAGTTCTTAAGGAAAGCTAAGTGAATGTGAAATATTTTACAGTCGGCTCTTGACAAGCTTTACATGATTGTTGCAAGGGAAATATAGAGGAGGTTTACATATAGATTAAAATAATAGTTGTTTCCCATCCCGATCGTTGTTCCTTTTTGCAAATGCGCTTGGTAGCGAAAATCACCTGCATGTATACGAAAGAAGATACTACACAGGTTGAGCAAGTATTGGGGGAATCCTGATTAGGATTCTTATTACCTTTTACTCTGCTGCTAATTAGTGAGCAGTATTCTTCTCATGTTCTAGCTCGTCTCTTTCAGAGTTTGGACGGTAATTCACATCTCGCCTCGTCTTTTGTGTGCCAGATAAGTGAGTTTGTATACCTCAAAGTTTCAGTGCACTTCCTGTGGCGATGTTTACAGATCATACAGAACCTAGTCGCCATGCGACCTACTAGGACCGATCCTAGTCGTCCATACTATACGTACCATCATATATACATATGTTGTATGCTATATAGTATACACAAAAAAGCAAGTATCACGACCATATTAGTGGCTAGTTGGTGACTTGTTAAGAGTTTATTGCTGTCATTGTTATCAAATGATTCTAGTAGATCCGAGTTGGTGTGGCACACCGATTGTCTAATCGATCCTAACCGCCATGACGATTACTTGTAATGCATAGCTGATTGGCATGGCAGCAATAAACCCGACTAATTGTGATTAGTCAAACGACTCAGAGTAGTAGAGTAGTGCATAACTGATTGGCATGGCAGCAATAAACCAGACTAATTGTGATTAGTCAAACGACTCAGAATAGTAGAGTTGCAGTGGCACAACAAGGAATAGGGGGGAGGGGAAGAAGATGGAGGGAAAGGGCACACTCAATGTCAGCAGAGTCATTGCGAAGGACGGCAACTTCACCATAGGAGCGACACATCACGAAGAATAATAGCACACGAAGGATATGGAGGGTAGGAGATGATGAATAGTGATGGGTGGGGTTGAGGGGATTCACACAACCCCTGGAGGAATTGTGATGGCATGGGAGAAGGAAATCAGTGTTGCTCTGTTCGCTGTGTTTTTACTGGAGTTTGGACACACTTATGCTAACCTAACACGCCAAATTTGCAGCCTAGTAACCCACCTATAAGCATAGTTAAGTTGGCCCGTGAATAGGACATGCAGTCACAGTCTTATTGATCCAGTCTAGTCCTCCAGTTGGACGGCCAATCATGATCAGGCGACGACTAATCGAACGAATAGATTTCTCGTCGAGCTAGTCATCTTGGTAGTTAGCCCTGATCGATATCCAGAGGCTGATTAGACCAATTAATCACGATTAATCGGCCGGTTTGTATACACTGCTTCGTGGTGAAAACTCTGGATTGATGTCCTGATGATTGAAGATTTTTGGTTCTTGGTGAGTTTATTGTATACACTTGCTACGAGCCACTGGACGCCTTTTCTTTTTTGATTCCTCAACTCTTCGAGTACAAGTTGTAGTATCTGAACTCACGCACTAACTCACACCACCACACGCACGCACACAACTCACGCACACCCTAGTGCGTAAGTTAGATCTACACCTACACGAAGAGGTTGCACGTGGCTGAGAGATATCCGAAGTCTTCCAAGCTTCGTACGTGACGGGCACGTCACACTGACCATTGTGGCATATCCACGTGTGAGGCTGCTGCAGATAACGAAGACCTGCAGAAAATGGGGGAAAAAACCCCGGGTGAGACAACGTAAGTGTCGATCCTGGGATCGAACTCACGCCGGGCTGCTCGCACACCTGGCGACCCCACTGGACGCCTTTTCAGTCACACTTCATAGCTGTAACAATCTTTTGCTACAACCGCTGTTGGACGTCGCCACACTACCCTCCACGAACCTTCCTCGTACGCGTGAGATCTCTAGTCTAGTCTAAAGACGTTACAGGGCGCTAAAAAGTTGAAGAATTTGAAGTGCGACGAGAATTTCAGTGTTGACACTTGACACGGTTGCGGACCATGGAAGTCTCCAAGGTCAGACAAACAGAAAAGGGCTGCTACGTACGACGAGGGATCAAATTTTTAGTTCACTCGAGTGGAAGATGGCTGGAAAAAAGTTATATGTTGAGCCTTCCTGTGCAGACGGCTGCGCTCCTGCGCACACCCAAGAAATCTTCAGGCGGTTTTTTTACTCTATCTATCTAAAAGTCCAAATCACTGTCTCTACAAAAATACAACACGACACTGGTCAATTATACATTACTACAGGTCACGATAACCACTTGCTTTTCATCAAAACAATAACCACTTGCTGCAGCCTGCATATAGAAACTATAGATGAACGAAAATGTGATGACGAAGCAGGAAGCCTCCAACACAGGGCCTTTCAGTCTGATGACACGGACACAGGGCCTTTCAGTCTGATGACACGGCTGCTTCCTTCCTACTCTGCGTACGTGTTGGTCGACAGGTCGTCCTGACCTGAATTCTGATCTCAGGATTGTTAGAGTATGTACTCGGTGTATTGTATTTGTGCCCTGCCCCCTCTTCCTGTGGCCACTTCTGCACCACCAGAGCCGTCACGCCCGGCTACTCGCTTAAGCAAAGGTATTCGCCAACCGAAAACTTACACTGACGGTACTGTTCGTTGGGCGATGCATGCTGCTCCTTCTTCTGGTGAACCTAGCTCCTTGAATCAAGCCCTCGCAAGCAAGGAATGGGTCACCGCCATGAATGTTGAACATGAAGCACTTCTCAAGAACCGGACTTGGCGTCTTGTCCCTCGCCCAAAAGGGAAGAATATTGTTGGTTGCAAATGGGTGTACAAAATCAAACGTAAAGCTGATGGTACTGTAGATCGGTACAAGGCCCGTCTGGTGGCTAAGGGCTTCAAGCAACAATATGGCATTGATTATGAAGAGACTTTTAGTCCAGTTGTCAAGGCAGCCACTATTCGGATCATTCTCTCCATCGCTGTGTCACGAGGATGGTCTCTCCGTCAGCTTGATGTGCAAAATGCCTTCCTCCATGGCATTCTTGAGGAGGAAGTATATATGCAGCAACCGCCTGGATATGTTGACAAGGTTCATCCGACTTATGTCTGCAGGCTTGACAAAGCTCTATATGGGTTGAAGCAGGCCCCACGGGCTTGGTATGCCAGACTGTGCAAGAGGCTTGAAGTACTGGGATTTCTTCCTTCACGGGCTGACACATCACTATTTTATTACAGTCGTGGTGGCTACATCATCTTTGTTCTTGTTTATGTTGATGACATTATCGTGGCCAGTTCTTCTTCCCAGGCAACCGAAGCTCTTCTCAAAGACCTCCAACAAGATTTTGCTCTCAAAGATCTTGGCGACCTCCACTACTTCTTGGGCATCGAAGTGAAGCGTTCCAATGATGGTTTGCTGCTTTCCCAGGAGCGATATGCGGCTGATGTTCTGTCTCGCTCCGGGATGGACAAATCGCATCCGGTTGATACTCCTATGTCCACATCTGAGGAACTTAGGGCGTGTTTGATTTGGAGCGCAAGGGTGGCTCGTACCATTGGTCTGGCCCTGGCCAGCCACGTCCAGGTCTGGGCCAGAATAGTGGCCTTGTTTGATTGCTGTCTGTGTACGACCTGGTCCAGTCAGCCCAGTGTTTGATGTCAATGTCAGAGCCTGGCCAAACCACCAACTGCCTCAACTACCCAAAGCAGGCTGTGTTTGATTTGGGCCTGGCTCGCCAGTGGCCACCAGCAAACAATTACAATGCCATTCTCTGAGATCAACAGAATGAAGGCTAAGCAATGCATAAAACTGATCTTGTGACCAACAAATAAGCCTCAGACTAATCATTTCATTAAACATGGAGTCATAGCTGCTTAGAGTGTAAATAAAAGCATAGAAATTTGACAAATAACAGTTCAAACAACAATCCTGGAATAACCGAAGTACAAGTTCAAGTTCAGAATAGAAGAAGCTAACAGAAATGGAATAACAGCAGCTCTTCCACTATCTAGGTGTAGTCATCATAGGCAAAAGTGAGCAGAAGTTAATAATGAAAAAGTGGACATCAGTTTTGCCTCGGGTAATTGACATCATTGGCATAAGGGAAAAGTTGGCCTCGGCTAATTGATTTGCTGCTATAATCATATATTTTTGTCATTGGTGGGTGTTAAAGAACTGAAAAAAGCAAATAGCAAAAGGAAATCTGAACAGAACCAAGCTCATGCCAGCCATGGAATATCACAAACTCATCCACTGCTCGCCATCAAGTTGAGTTGGACCCAAATGTTGCTGATCGAGTGGATGATGTTATAGTATTTGAACAACAACATGAAAAAGAACAAGAACAACGAATGGGAACAAATACACAGCCACCTCAATATTGAATTTGCATCATTGGCCAAACACAAACTTGCAAGGAACAAACCAAACACAAACTTGCAAGCATTAACTAAATATAAAAGCCAACAGAGGCTTCAAATAGTGCGTTACAATAACAAGTTCTACCCCACATGACGGGGCTCAAATGATGATCTAGAGTGTCATCTAACCGTTACCACCCTCCCAAGTCGAATGCCCAAAATAAAACAGGTTATGATCGGCCTATCAACTCACAGCACAAAAACCTACGAGAAAAGTGTGTCCATCTGTAGTCAAAAGATGAGAGAGTGGTGAGGGGGTGGAGGAACTATACTTCTCAACAATCAACCCCCTCAATCCTTGCCGTCCCGGTGTGGACAAGAACTACACATAGTAGTTCTTAGCAAGGAAGGTTCTCGGCCCGATGTCCCCGTGGTCACCATAGTGACAAAGCCCCGCCAAGGGCCTTGTTCTCCAAGAGGTAACTGTAGGCAACAATGAGAGCTTCAGTGGTGAAGCCCTCCATGTCCATCACAGCAAGGTAAAGGTCTGGATCCACATGTGCAGGGCCGGTCTCCCTAAGTGCACTAGCTACATCCCTCACAGCATCTGTCATGTTGGTCATCATAAGCATCTCATCCTCTGAGAATATGGCTCTCTTCCTCTTGTTCCCAACTGAGGGGGTCAACAACTCAGCAGCCTTGCTGCCACCCCCCACATCGGTGCTTGTTTTGCCATCACAATCCTCCTCAATCTTGGCAGCAACACTGTCTGCATTGTTAACCCCAAGTGGCTGACTAGAACCTAAGGCAAACCTACCAGTAGCCATGGAGCTACCAAAGATGGTCTCCATCTCTTTGTAGAATCTGATGGGAGTGTTTAGAAATTCTGCATCCTTAGCATGATCCTGCAGTGAGGTGTGTTTGAGTAAACTAAGAAGTTAAGTAATGAATGAATGGGTGTAATGGCATTGGGAGTATAGTATGATAAGCTTTAGTTTCTACCTTGCAGTGTCCTAGGTAGTGCTCAGTGTCAAGCATAATGGAATTGGTAGTGTCATCAAAAAGTGCCCCACTGAGTTCCTTGAGCTTGGCAACCTTACCCCACTTCTGCCTCCACTTCCTCAAGTGATTATACACTTGAGTGGCGGTTACCGCCTCACCACTGTACTCATGCAAAGCCTTAGACACAGTGTTCACATCTTTATCCTTGAAGAACTTGTCAGCCCTCTTGCCATCACCTATAATTTGTGCCATCCTCCTAAGCACAAACCCTGAGGTGTTGTTATTCCACCTCATGGGTGGCCTAACACCTGCAGCCACCTGGGCTTCACCATCATCACCAACATCCAGAACCACAGGTGCAACTGCAGGTGCAGCAGCAGCAGCAGCATCCCCACCCTGAGCCATCCCAGCAGCACTCACAAAACCAGCTGGCCTAATTTGGTAAACATCAGCAGGATGTACAATATAAGGAAGGTAGGAGTGCAACAGACATGGAAAAATTGATTAACAAGATAAATAACACCAATGGGTCTCAGATATGTCCATCAAAGAAAGCACATAATTGACTGTAATAAAATGGTCTCAGTCATGTCCACAACTCAACAGGAAAACAAATAGAACAACAAATCACATGAGTTCCATATCCAGGGTCTACAAACTTAAATGATACAAGAATGACATGCATGAGTTAAATCCTAGCAGTTCCCCTCCCAGCCCACATTGCATTTGCAATGGCATCCCTTTTCTCGGTCATGTCAATTGAGTCCCGGGGCAACAAGTGCCGTGGGTCCTCGGGATCTGGTGGGCCGCCTACAAAGCCAACTTCAAATGTACAATCTCATCCTCTCCAAACCCAAGGATCCAAGTTATGGAGAATGCAACGAGTGCAAGGACTAGCTTGACTTGTGTCTTGTAAGGATGGAAGGGTTTGTTGTCTACGATACGAAATCTTCCCTTGAGTGCCCCAAAAGCCCTCTCCACCGCAACCCTTAGTGATGAATGCCTCGAGGTTGAATAGTTCCCTTGCATTGGTAGGATAATTACGGTTGCCATATTCGACAAGTGGTATCTTACCCCCCGTAGGGAGGTAGGAAACCATTGCGGCAACCGTAGCGCATCTACAAGTATAAACTTCCCTACAAGTGGACCAACATAAACTACGGTGAAGGTTTGTGATAAGGTAATGAGCAAGAGTGTAAGAACTAATGAGTTCAATTACCTTCGTGCACTACAAGACCATCATCCCTCTCGAGCATCTGAGAATAAGTGCATCATGGGCGAGACCCCTCCCAACCAAAAGGACAAAGGTGAATTTCGATCAAAGTTTATAGTAGCCAACACATTTTGTGTGGGGTCCTTGTATCTACCCCTGAAAGCCTGTTGAATGTATCTAGGCACTCTAGCCAAGACATGTGTGCCATCACCAGCCCCAACACAGTCCTAGAAATTTTTATCAAATTTGTATAAGTTCATGCATATCAATTACTGACCTACATTAAAGAATAACATGGTGTGCAAGTACCTTGAGATAAGGGAACCACCTTGGGCTATCCCTGATTTTGGATTGGGTGACAGGGCTTGGTGGCCTGATCATTTCATCCCTAAGCTCACCAACAGCATAAAGTACCTGGTGGAACACTCTGCTCACTGTCTCTAGGGACCTCCTAAAGCTTTGATGAATCACCTTGAACCTCTGATTATGACCCACAACATGAAGGAACATGGCAACTTGCTCCTCAACAGAGCACCCACTAGTTTCTTTTACAAGGCCTCTAGTTCTAAATAGGTTGCAGAGAGCAAAAAATGGTGCTCTTTTCATCCTAAGCATGGCCAGGCACTCAGCATCAGTGCTGTTAAAGATCTTTTGGAGGGTTGACAATCTGTGTTGCTGGGATAGGGATCTAGGACCATAAGGTGAAGGTGCTAGGTGCAACCTAACCCTTCGGAGTCTACTCTCAACAAAGGTAAACATGACCACAACCATAGCAGAAGCTTGCCTAACCATCAGTTGACGATGTTCAGATGGAGCCATCTACATGCATTCAAAGATCATTTCAGATTATGTAAACCCTGGCTGGCCTCAACATGCAATTGCAGTTCATGTTTGTTAAATCGAATCAGTAAGCACGGCTGCAAAAATACAGATGCCTCCAGTGCAGTGGACAAAATCATCATTGACCATAACAGAAATCAATTTTCAGCATAAATTGGACATATTCATCATCGACCATATCCAAGATGTATAGATCAACCAAATCCATTTCAGTAGCAGCAACTATACGAAACACTAATGAAATCATTCATTGGCCACAATAAACATGTAAACGAAACCGGCCATGGAGACCATTAGGGGATTTGGAGGTGGGGGGGGGGGATTTCACCTCGGGGCGTCGGCGAAGGGTGGAACAGACGGAGAAGAGGCGAGATCCGCACCACCGGACCGAAGAAGACGGAGGAGGAAGACGGTCACGGAAGCCGGCGACACACGGAGCAAAGACCGCAAGAGAGGCGGATCCGGTCCACCGGAACGGAGACGGAGACCGGTGAGGAAGCACGGCGCCGCGCCGCACCACCACCGCACCGCACACCCGCCGCCGGTCACTCAACGAAAATGGAGAGAGCGAGGGGGAGGGAGGAGGAGGAGGGCGAGGCGGGGGAAGGAGGATTTATAGATGGAGGATTTCGCCATGGAAAAGGGCGGGAGGAAGATTCACGGTTCCGCGCGCGCCCGCGGGAGCGCGCGAAGGCCGCCGCCAACGCGCCCAAATCGGCCGCGCGAGGACGAGAACGAGCCCGGCCGAAAAGCAACGAACCCTAGGAGCGTTCCCGAGAGACGGGGAGAGAGAAGGCGTTTTGTACGCCACCAGCCAGGCTCGCAGATGGGCCAAGCAAATCAAACAGGCCGGCCTGCATCCCATGGGCTCGGGCCACCCCATGCGCTCCACATCAAACACGCCCTAAGTTTGCGTGCTGGAGATCCATTGGGGGAGGATGATGCTACTAAATACCGCAGTGTGGTTAGAGCACTGCAGTATCTCACCTTGACACGGCCTGATATTGCCTTCGCCGTGAATAAGGTCTGTCAGTTTCTCCATGCTCCAACTACAGTTCACTGGAGTGCCGTGAAGCGAATTCTTCGGTACATCCGAGGGACGATTGGTGTTGGTCACAAAATTCGCAGATCACCTTCTACTCTGGTCAGTGCATTCTCTGATGCAGATTGGGCCGGCTGTGTTGACGATCGTCTCCATGGTACTTGTTGCGGAAGGAGAGCTTCTCCAGCTCGCCGGTGATGTGGTCAGTGGCGCCGGAGTCCAATCCGGGGGGGGGAGGGTATCAGATGATGCTACTAAATACCGCAGTGTGGTTGGAGCACTGCAGTATCTCACCTTGACACGGCCTGATATTGCCTTCGCCGTGAATAAGGTCTGTCAATTTCTCCATGCTCCAACTACAATACACTGAGTACATACTCTAACAAGGATCAGCAAGCAGCCCCGGACGCCCGCTGTCTCCCCGTTCCAGTCCACCGAAACGCTGGAACCCCCGTGCCCGACGCCCCGTTTTGGCCCCTGAGGCCCTGACCGGTAGCTCCGTAGCAGCCGAGCTCCGGCTGCCCTGCCGCGACAGCGACGAGCCTCGCCTCGGCCCCGACCCCGTCAACCCGCCGCCCGCACGTCACTCCACTGACGCGTCCCCCCGGCCCACCACACACGATGCTGCCCCACCACCCCACGACCTTGACCTCGCCCGCGCCGTCGCTGTCGAGAACCCCTCGTCCGCGCCTGCAGCAGCCCCGGCCTGCCCCACCCCAACGCCACTCACTCTGAGACACACACTACCGGACGACCACGGAGACCAGCACGCCGCGACGAGCTGCCCTGCGCTGCGCTGCGCAGTCCACGCCCATGCCCACGCGCACGCCCACGCCGCACGGCAGCAGGCCGATGGAATAGTACCGTACCGTGCCGGTGGTGGCACAGCAGCAGCAGCTCGGGGCTCCGTCCGTTATAACCCCCGCAGCGCCCGGACGCACAGGGCAGAGCAGAGGGGGTGATCGGACCGGAAGACGGACGGACGATGCCGACGCCGACGACGACGCGGGGCACCAGAGGTGCGCGCATGACGGCGCAGGACGCGGCGGAGGCGGCCGTGGGCGCGGTGGGGTGCGGGTACGACCTGACGGGGGACCTGCGCCTGGGCCGCGCGAAGCCGGGCGGCCGGCTCGTGGACCTCGACACCGCCCCCGGGACGTCGTCCCCGCGGGACCTGGCGTTCCCGGGGGGCGCCGTGGTGGCGGGCGTGCCGGGCGGGGTGGTGGCGGACAAGGGCGAGCGCGCGCGGTTCCGCTCCGACGTGCTGGCGTTCGCGCAGATGGCGGAGCAGGTGAACCGGTCGCTGTCGCTGGCGGGGAGCAAGATCCCCTCGGGCGCCTTCAACGCCATGTTCGACTTCCGCGGGTGCTGGCACCGCGACGCCGCCGCCACGCGCAGCCTCTGCTTCGACGCCCGCCTCGTCGAGCTCTACAGCGTCGAGGCCGTCCGCGCGCACCTCGCCCTCCGGGACCACGTCAAGCGGGACCTCCCGCCGTTCTGGGACCCCCGCGCTCGCTGAGTACGTGTTGTCGATCGATCGTCGTCCCTGTCCCGGCAGCGGTGACGGTGACGTGACGTGCTGCGAAGCTGACACTGAAACTAATGCTGGTGCTGTGCTCCCTGCAGGTTCATCGACAAGTACGGGACTCACATAATCGTCGGGTGAAGATGGGAGGGAAGGACGTGGTGTGCGTGAAGCAGCTCAAGGGCTCCGACCTCACGCAGAGCGACGTGCAGGCCCGCCTGAAGAAGCTCGCCGACGACAGGCTCTCGTCCTCGTCGCAGGAGGATTATTCCACGGCAAGTTCCAGTTCCACCACGGGGGACGGCAGCGGCAGGTTGTCGCAGGGGCTAAACGTGAGCACTCCTCACTTCCTTTACTCTCTTCTATCTGCCCACATGTACATATTGTCTCATCGCGTTTGAAAACTGAAACTTGGAGTGTACTGGTACATACACAATACAAGTACACAACCGAGTGTGAAACGAATGAGCAAAGTCTTGTTTGTGGTACATACAGGGAAACGCAAACTTTGGCCCCGGATCAGTTGCCTGGCAGTCCTTCAGATCACCCGTCGTGTCTAACAAGGATGTAAGCCCTCACTCACATTTGCCCAACAGACTTACTGCTCGTGATCATCACAAATGTTCAGTGTGCAGTGAAATAACCCCTGGAAGTGTTGTGATCTCGCAGGACATCGTGTGCATCCACATTAGGAGGGGCGGCGTCGACAGCGGGCAGTGCCACAGCAAGTGGCTCTCCACCATCACCGGCTTCCCGGACGTGATCTCCATGTCGTTCGTGCCCATCACGAGCCTGCTCACCGGCGTCCGCGGCAGCGGCTTCCTCAACCACGCCGTCAACCTCTACCTCAGATGTATGTACTATGTTTGTATAAGCTTTGTCGTAATGTAGCAAATTGTCAGTCTAATAATCTGAAGTTCATCAGATGTGTGTCTAATCGTCGGTTGCTCATTCATTTTCCTGCTTGTGAATGGAACCAGACAAGCCGCCCATAGAAGAGCTCCAGCAATTCCTCGAGTTCCAGGTGCCACGCCTCTGGGCTCCAGAGTTCGGCGAGCTCCCGCTCTGTCTCCAGCGGAGGAAGACCAGCCTGCCGTCTCTCCAGTTCACCCTCATGGGCCCTAAGCTCCACGTCAACACGGCCAAGGTCGATTCCGGCAACCGCCCGGTGACGGGCATCCGGCTGTTCCTGGAAGGCAAGAAGAACGACCGGCTGGGCGTGCACCTGCAGCACCTGTCGGCGACGCCCGGCGCGGTCACGGTGCTCGGCGAGGCCGCCGCGTCGCCGGAGGTCGACGCGGCCGTGAACGAGCGCGGCTACATCGAGCCCGTCCGGTCGCCGCTACTGTCGCACATCTGCACGGCGCCCGTGCAGTACAACGGCGCGCGGATCGACGACTGCGCCGCCATCGTCACCAGCGCGTGGCTCGAGGTGCGAGAGGCCTGCTGCATGAAGAAGGTGCTCTTCCTGCGCCTGGGATTCTCCGGCGTCGCGGCCATGAAGATCCGCCGGTCCGAGTGGGACGGGCCTTTCGTCGTGCCGCGCAAGTCCGGGTCGCTGTCGGCAAGGCTCAGCGCCGCTCTGTCCGGTGGCCTCGCGCCGGTGCCGGTGCCGCCGGCGGAGGAGAAGGTGGAGGTGAACTCCGCCATTTTCCCCAAGGGACCGCCGGTGCCGCTCCCGGTTCAGAAGATGGCCAGGCACATTGACACCACCGAGGTGAGCAGGGGCCCCGATGACCTGCCGGGGTACTGGGTCGTCACCGGCGCCAAGCTCTGCATGGAAGGCGGCAAGGTTGCGCTCAAGGTTAAGTACTCGTTGCTCATCGCAGTGCAAGAGGACACTGACGGAAATTGATCACTTTTTTTTTTTAAAGGACGGCAAAAGTTTTGCCGCAATTCTATTAGACGAAGAAAGAAAAAATTGATCACGTTTGAGGAACTTCTTTGTGTCTTGTTTGCCGTGGTGTACAGTTCAGCTGTGCGCATGTGTAGATACTGCAGAGTGCGCATGCTGCATACAGAGGCAAGGCAACTATGTTGTACAGAATATTTGCCGTGGTGTACAGTTCAGCTGTGCGCATGTGTAGATAATGCAGAGTGCGCATGCTGCATACAGAGGCAAGGCAACTATGTTGTACAGAATACAGTGTGCCCGGAGGCTGATGTTTTGGTTTGTAGATTCAGTTCTTGCAAGTATAGGAACACAGTTTAGGTTTAGAGATATATATGGAGAAATTACCTGATTTGATTGGGGTTGCATCTACTATTTCCCCCAAATTTGGCATAGAACTGCAGCAGCTGGATTTCTTATGCTGATATGGGCTGCATCAGACTTCCACAAAGCAAAATAGAAGAAACGGTATCTTTGTTTTTGTCATACCACCGCTCAAGTACACATTGTTTTTGCACATCGTCCAAGTACACCATATGTATGTCTGATATTCATAAGCGAACCGCATGAGACGCAGGGCACGCCCAGTTACCTCCTAACTACTCTGTGAGTGTCATCGTTTACTTTGGGTGAAAGACTTAGGCTAGCGTAAAACCTCTCTGCAGTATCAACCACCGGTGAAAGACTTAGGCTAGCTTAAAACCTCTCTGCAGTATCAACCACCGGCCGTGCCTCCACACGCTTCCTATCAGAAAGGTATGGGCCCCGTTTCACCGCATCATTCAACTGCACCAAAAACGTTTTGTATTGCTGGTTAACGTTTTAGACTCAAGCAACAAAAGTCACAGATACTGGCCTGAGAGAATGAAAGTCTACCTTCCCAATGAGTCCAGAAAGACTTGCTTCATGCAGAAGATGGGATGATGATAGGGCCTTGTTGATTGCCACGCAGCAGTTATACCGGGCTTCCATGCCTACCAATACAACGATTGGCACAATAAATAGAAATTGGCACAGTGCATAATAGGATTATTAGTAACTATGACTGACTTAACATGGCAACACGTTCAATTACAACCAGTTTCACAATAACAATTCCAAATGATCAAATATCAAATAAATACCATAATGCAGCACTCCTGTTGAAACAAGTTCAGATGTTGTCTTAATCACTTACCAAGTTTTGTTGTCTCCATTGTTGGATCTGTAACAAATTTGATTATCTCTGAATTTAAGCAAACCTCCCTTAAGCACCATTCCCGGATGACTAGTCCTGATATTACTCTGTAGCCCTGCAGATTGTCAATGCATTTGACATTCATCAGGTTGTGCACAATAACAATATCCAAGCTAGGAGTTAAGAAAATGTTCATTGAAAATGCAAGGTGCTTACAGCTATCCTAATGTCCGGGTCTTGTTGCAGAATTGATAGTAGAAGAGCCTGGCAAACAATCAAGAGACAAAGGCTAATAAAAAACACAACTAAGAGCATCTCCAACAGTTTGGTAAAAGAGGTTTCTATCTTTAAAATTTGGCAAAACAAGAAAAATAGCTCTCCAACAGTTTGCCATCTAACTTTGGAAATTTTAGCAACTTGCCAAAGAGGCCGTCCGCGCGCGTATTTACCCGCGCAAATCCTACGCGTATCGCGACTCCAGCCCTCCATCCCCGTCACCCCGGCTCTCCACCCGCCGCAATCCCGCTCGTATACGCGTCTTCGCGCGGCGGCCATCGCAACGCGAAACCTACTCCGTGTCTTCGCTCGTCACCCCATGAGGGCGTTGGCCTTCCAGGCTGCCAGCAGGGAGCAGCCGCCGGCCGGCCAGCAACTCCGTGGCTCTGTGCTCGGCCGTTGCCCATCGCTTGTCGGAGGCGCGCTGGCCGCTTGGCGGCTGCCCAGCCTGGAGCCTGGCTAGCGGCGAGCTCGCGACCCGGCAAATGGCATCTCCGTCGCGGTCCGCTGTCCGGCTTGGAAACGACCGCACGGGTGCCAGCCACCAGAACCCCCACTTCTGATTAGTTCATGTTGGTACTGATCCATGCTGCCTGCTAGTTCATGTTGGTACTGATCCATGCCTGCTAATTCATTTTGTAAATCTAAAGATCATTGTGTTCCTGCTAATCCATTGCCTTCCTGTAGTTCTTGATCTGCCCGCTTAGACTCATGGCATAAACGACATATGAAAAAAAATCGAGTTCATTGCTTGAGTGAAAACAAATCACAGATTACATTCGAGTATTTCTTTTATACTGTGTAGCTAATAAAAATGTGTCCATCAAAATAAACTAGAACATAGAAATTCATAGTGTACGAGTTTAAATCTGGGGCGCTATCACGAAAGAGGTCAGGGGTACCGGTCAACAACCTCAAGTGGTTGGCCCTTTTTTTTTTGTTTTGGCAAGTTAAAAATAGGAAACTGTTGGAGAGAGCCTCTTTTTAACTTGGTATATTATTTTAGCAACTTGCTAAAACACAGCATTTGACAAGTTAATTTTACCAAACTGTTGGAGATGCTCTAAGAAGGCAGAATCATAAGCAATTCAGATAAATGGACAAACTAGAAAAACTGCTGCTACTAACTGAAGGGGTTAGTTTTGGACTGTTTGCTGCAGTCGTATAGACCAAGCGCTTCAAGTTTTCTTCGGCTTTGCCATCCAGTTTCATCTGGTCCTCTTGCCTATCCACACCACAGATGCTCCCAAAGGCATGTAAAGCAGCCTGCATATGTATCATAACACATAAGAGGGATTCCAACAATATGACCCCTTTACTGGTAACAGGTGACGATTTCGATCAAAGCATGAAAAAAAGTGACAAACTTACCAGCTGTCTACCTCTGCCTTGTCGGTCAAAGGATGACTCGACAACATGTCTGGTAACATTTGATGATGTCAGCAAGAAATGTGCTCCTTGACTTGCTATTGTACCATAAAATCAAGGAAACAGTAAGGATTTGTTCTAGCAACGTAAGGATTTCAATATTATCAAGCAGAAGCATGACTTACTTGTACCAATTAGACCCAAGGTCTCCAATGCACTCTCAATTTCATCAGTATTCTGGCTTTCTTCCATCTTCAAAATTTTGTCTATGGCTGCAAGCAGATTGGTAACACCTAACATGGGGAAATTTTGATTAACATGTCTGTCTAGTTTCACATATAAGAAAACTGCAGAAGATGGTCGTCTGATAAAATCTTCAATGCTCAAAGTTGTGGAACAATCAGTAACTGGAAGTTTGACAACTGAAATGCTGTATTGATGCTTACATGATTTATCTATTGCTGTGAAAGCATCAGCTGAAGAAAGAAGCCTCCCACTAATCAATGCTGCCCTTGACCGTATAACAGAATCAGCTGAGGAATCACTGCACACAGACCAAAAGAAAAGATAACATCTTATAGCTGAAAATATAACAGAAGGAAAAAAAAGAGATATAAAGGCATAGGACAAGTACTTGATGATATCAATTATGAGTTGAAGCAAATTGGTCTTCAGAAGGAAAATGTTGCTGTGAGGGTGTTCAACAAGCTGCAGTGTCATAGAAGAAGTGGTTAGCCAAAATATATAGCTTCTCCAAGAAACTCCAGAATCTTGAACCCATTGATCGTGGTCATTCATCAGATAGCAGAATACCTATGAGTGCCAGGACTATGTAGCATTTTGACATGGTACAATAGACAAGCAGACAAACTACAGTTATCACAATGCAATAAACATTGGTTCACCAAGCATCTAATATGAAATGATAATAATGAAGTAATGATGCAGTCTTTTGCAAATGAATCACGGTTTCACGAGTTTTTACACGACGGGCACCATTGAAAAACAATAAAAAAACATTATTATCTTAAAATAAGGGATATAGCCCCTTCTCCTTAAAAACAGTTTTTCATATGTAAATCCGTTTTTTAAGATAAATACATAAATCAAGTTTCATAACTCTTAGTGAGATAGCCATGTAATGAACAGAAAAAAAAAATCCTTTTACCTCATATAGGACCTCCAACGCACTGAGTGTTTTGAGCATATCTCTTCTATCTTTTATTTCCTCTTCAAATATGCTTAGAAGGTTGGAATCACGAATGGCGATAGCAGTATAACTTGAAACAGTGAAGAGCTTGGCTATCAAAGATAGAATACGAATCCGTGCCTACAATAGCGAGGAACAAGAATAACAATTGGTCATGTCGTGGTCTACAGATCAACAGTAAGAGCATCCAGTACAACATAAACAAAAGTCACTCAATCAGTAGTAACTAATTTATTGGCACCAGGTAAAAGAGAATGTGCACAAAGATTTTATGACATCCTATAATTCATGCAACTTTGGCCATTACTATATTACATGGTAAGTACTCTGGAAGACACATGAAAATAATATTAATAGATTGATTATAAATAGTGTTGATGCGCCATGCTCATTATCAAAACACGAAGTCTTCTGTCCCAAGAAAGTTGGGGTAGACTAGAGATTAAACTCAGCAAGAGCCACAAACAAAGATGATACAATAAAGTCGAAAGATACCAATAAAAGTAACAATTGTATTAGTTTTGGTGATATCACTTAATAATACTTTTGTGCCATTGTAACTACATTCAAATTTGATGACATATATTTAATAAGGTCAAACTCAAGTGGATCAGATCATATGCAATATTGTTTAACTGGTTTGGTTTAAAGCATGTTTTCTGACTCTGTGCATGTAGACCAGCATTGGTCCACGTCCACGAGGGCATGACTTGTTAATTTGTTATTTGTTGGTTCTGCAAAATATGTGCCATAAGAGGACACAACAACATACCAATGAGGATGACTGAGCTGCCACTTTACCAAGTTGCACAGATTCTTGACCATCTGGTGGGAATATGACTTCCTAGAATCAGGAAAGAAATAGACTAAATATCCATCACACAGAAAAAAATGTTCAATACTAAGAAGCATTATTGGACTCACGGCTCCTTTAGGAATTTGTGCTAAACGCTTTACAGTGTCCAAAATGATTGCTGAAATCTCTTCATCTCTGCAGAAATCAAAGACAGCAAATAAAATTTCATCACCAAGTTACAAGGCATAAGATTCAACAAGATTAAATAAACTGTGTGTGTATAAGAAATAATACCCCTCAATCAAACAATTGATCAGAAGAGGATACAGATTGTGCTGCACAACTGTTTCCACAGCAGCAGCACCATTTTCAGCCTTGTCAAGAAGATGGAGTACCTGATATGGTGATACAGAATTTCAGTCAGTGGCTAGAGATAATGTCCTGCCAATAGTTTGGAACATTTCAAAACTAAAATGAAGAGCACCATACATGAAAAGGGATTAGCATGAGTTGCAGAGCACACAAAGTTCACTGTGACCATTAGTCTAGAGAATATGAGCTATATTCAGATTAAAGAAACCTTGAAGGTTACAGGGAGTAATTTTTTAAAAAAATATATATATACTAGAAGGAAATTGTCTTTATCTATTTGCCATATCAAAGAAGCAACCAGATGAAATTACAATAGAAATCTATAGCATGCATTGCCCTTAGAGATGCACTTAGAAATGTACCTGAACGTGTACTTAGAAATGGATAAAAAAATAGAGTTAAATAAAATAACAGATAAAACCAAGTTTTCTGAGTGTCCAAAATGGATAACAAATAAAGAGAAGCAACTGCGAGTAACATGGGCTTAGAAACACTTTCAGATACATACAGCTTTGCAGGCTAATTTCCTGATTTGCTTCGAGTCTGTGCGCAATCCAGCTTGAATAAATGCCTGGAAGATAAAAACACAATGGGGACTTCAGATCATCAGTATGCATGAGAACTAAGGAAGGAGTTTTCGCAAAGAACAAACATTGATCACTTTGTTAAGTATGTTGAGCTTAGGTAAGAGTAGGTGGACACGTCTAGAGAGCAAGTCGGAAGGAGACAATTACACATACACCATAGCTTGGCAGAAGTGATGCTCCATATCTTGAGGAAAATATTTTGTCTAAACATTCCGTGACAGTTTCAACCATCCCAGGTGCATCTGCTTCACTCTGCAATGCACTAAAGAGCAAAGACAAATAGACAGCATCACCAAAACAGGATAAAGCACATAAGGTGCTAGTAGATAGTATAAATAAGGCGCTAACTGTAAAAGTTAGCTTTGTCAGTGTAAGAGACTTTCACAGAAACAGAAAAGTATCCCATATCTATATAAAAAAGCACTTTATAAAAAAGTATATTTTGTAAACTAAACAAACAATCGCAATATTCCTTAAAATGGATATACTTGATTAGTTAATTATATCAAATTGTGATACATATTCTATGATAAATTGGAACCAGAACACCTATGGATAAAACTTCTAAAAGGTTCTCGAAAGGAGGTAATTTTTTCTGGGCTGTATTGCTATGACTTACATGGCACAGGAACATACAACAAGTCAGACAACTTAAAAAATTGGAAGAAAGAGAAGAAGTATACCCTAACAGATTAGGCAGAGGACATCGTTCCAGGAACTGCCTCACGGTATCATCACTATGCAACCCTGCAACAAATGACATGTAGATTCAGTCCTCTAGTCATCACATGACTAGTCTACATATACCTTTCAAAAAAATTAACTAGCGCGCTTATAAAATTTAAGTAAGACTTTGATGTGCACCACTTCAGCAGACCTATGTAATCATTATGCCATCAATCTGCCTGACCTACTAGTAATTCCCTTTCTAGTAGGGGAAAATAGCCTTCCATCAGAAGGCACTCACGCACAAAGACATGGCCACTGGTTTTTCCAGCTTTAAAAATCAAGTTAGAGCAAGTCGTGACCTAATTGATGAGACTGGAGATGATAACGCTACTGGAAATTTCCCCACCACAGCAGAAAATGTGAACATATCTTCCAAGCAACAGCAGAATCCGCGCGAGAATGAACCCAATGCCCAAAGTAAGACAGCCCCAGCCAGGATCCACTACTAGGTTTCCAGCGCAGTGAGCTCCACACCAAAGTGATCCAACCCGTTGTCACGATCCATCAAGCATAACCCCGGCGCTGGCGGAGACAACCTGAGCAATTAACTTCATACGCCCAGATTCGACTTCGAGGCGAGGCAGGGGAGGAGAAGGGGCATTGCCTGGGTAGGACGCGAAGTCAGCGGCCGCCCGAAGCATCGCGCCCAGCTCTCCCGCCGCCGGCGAGGGCTCCATCCGGTGCTGTCCTCCGCCGCGCTTCTCCTCTCTCTCTCTCTCTCTCGCCTCTGGGGTTTTTGGCTTGGGGAAGGAGAAAGACCAAGAGACCACGCCGCTCTAGTGGTGTCACTAGCGAAGCGAGTAGAGTCGTGGACTGCAAGATGGTGAAGGCATCTGCTGCTTGCCGCGTGGGCAGCGGCGCCCGGGCGGCGTGGCTCTCCCAGGCCGGCCGGACCGCCGGAGGGGACTGCGTGGGCCCGACGCTGGTCTCGCACGGCGCGAAGCCCGAAGCCCGGACATGTTCTGATAGGGCTGGGCTGTCTTCGGTTTGGGCCAGATTACAAGAACCCTCGGATCTGCTCAAAACCTGCTCACAAAAAACAAGGTCGATCTGTCAAAAAAAAAAAAAAAGAGTTGAACATGTCAAGACCTCAGTTTGTTCGAGTTCGTCTACGTTGTTGACTTGGTACCCGCACTTTTACTCTTTCACCAGTCTAATTACTTTTGCTAAAACAAAAACCAGTCTAATTGTACTGTTTCAGCACTCCAATAACTTAAACTTACTCAAGATATAATTTGAGTTTAGGCACGATAATTCTTTGATTCAAATACTAAAGTTTGAGCTGTGAATGGACTTTTAGTTCAATGGTAGGACGGTCCGATTTTTCTGGATTTTTCCAAGAATTTTCCGGCATTATGCTTAAGCGATAAGGAGATGCTCAGAGGGGTAGAGTTTGCTTATGGAGTACACCGAGACAAGCCTTTCGGCAATTAGTAGCATGAGCAAGCAGAGATGATCACATTTAGACAAGAAATATGTACAGAAGTTATAAATGAATAAGTGCCCAAAGTTTCAGATTCAACAAAATTGTCAGGTCTCGGCTGTTACAGCAACATTATATTTAGGTAAAGGAGTTTTATGTAACTGAAACGGACACAAGGAACATGAAGGACTTCGCCTTCTTTTCTTTTCTTTTTCTTTTTTTTTATTGCGACTTCGCCTTTCTTTGTCAGGCCTTGTTTAGATCGCCAATTTGGCATGCCAAATTTAGGCGTTCACACACCGTATAAGATGTATTTAGAATTTCGTTTGTATCTGTGAAATATTATCCAAATATTGATTAATTAGACTCAAAAGATTCGTCTCACAAAATACAATAAAACTGTGCGATTAGTTTTTGATTTCATCTATATTTAAGATCTTTCGTATATATCATATAAGTTTGATGTGACGGGGAATCTTCTTTTTGCATAATGCCAAAGTTGGGAGTTTGAGGTGAACTAAACAAGGCCTCAGTCACTCTTTAGTGGAAAGAAGGAACCAGTAGTCACATGATTCACAAAACGTCGTGGCTGCCGGACCACCAAAACGCCTACGAGTACGGGAGCAAGAGGGCACGTCGCACACGGACGTGGTGTCATCGCTGTTACCGACCGAGAGCAGAGGCCAAGCATCCCCGCCCGCAGAAGCAGAACACGTCGGACGTCCCCGACAATGCCTGGAGCAGTTCTCGAGTCTGGGAAGAGCGCCGCCGGTCATCGAGTAGCCCCAATCGTCCGTCGAACGTCGCCTCTGGTCCAGGCCAAAATCTGAAGAAAAAGAAAATTGTGATGTGCCGCCGATCTTCAACTGCGACGTTCAGAGGTTATTTGGAGACTGAAATATCTGAGGTTATTTGGAGACTGAAATGATTGTTGCAACGTTCAGAGGTCATTTTATAAAAGTCGTGTGAACATTCACAGGTTGGCTGTACTTGTACCTACTGATAATGTATCCTAATTTCTACCAGCTGATACTCTCGGTTCCATCCGGCATTTCAGATTGTTAGCATTTCTTCAGCAGCTTCGTATGCACATCTAATCATCAGGACCTGATTACTTCCTTCCTCTCGCATCTTAGGTGACGATGTTCAACAAGATAACCTTGTCTTATCTCTACTGCATTATTTGTCACCTAACAAGTCCAACCAAGATACTGCAGGCTATGCATGCATCTGCAATCTGCCAAGGAAAATCATACTTGTGTAGCCGTGTATAAGTAGGTCGTAGTTGTTGGTTTGCTGCTCCAAGCACTGGCTTGGAAGCTTCAAGTCACATAGACCGTCTCCAAGCTGTACTGTACTATACAAACCACCTTTCACTTCACCTGTAAACGTGTTTCGGTTTTGCAAAGAAAAATGCAGCCAGAACAGCAGCGGTGGTACCAAACATGTGGTACTAAAAAAAATGGATCATCCGCGGGGACGCAAGAACGAATCGTATCTCTGCCGCGCCGCGCCTCGCCGGCTCGCCGCCGCTACACGTCCTAGCCCGTTTTCTATTGCGATTCGGCCATGTGGTTGGCGACGGCATGTGGGCAGACAGGTTAGTTCAGAGTTCGTTCCAGCGATTGTAATCGGCAGTTAGGGCCAGTACGTCCAAGTTGCCCGTCATTCTGAACATTCTATTTGGGAACTTGGATGCTTGCACGCGGCGAGCAATACCTGGAGATGGAGAACATGCAGGTAGCTGGCAATAGAAGTAGAACCCTGACCGGGTAAGTTCAGTAGAGCAAGCTAACCTAATAAGCAACTGCCAGTTTCTGATACAGGGTAACTTCAGTAGAGCAAACAAGCTAACATAATAAACAAAGGAATTTTTTTTTTTGATAAAAGGACACTACGGCCCCTGTCATTGCATTGCAAGGACGAAATAGTTTAAGTTATTACAGCACTCGGGTGGGTTACACCCCTCAAGCATAGCACCAAAACAGTTTACCAGCAACACCTCACCCTCTCAAGTTCCTGACCTACTCACTACTTTTAACAGCTTTTACTGCGACGACGACATGCTCCTGAGATCAATCCACTTCTGGCCCAACATCTTGTCTTCGCCTTGGTAATTAGCATCCAGCTTCTTCACCATTTCATCAGATAAAATCATCTCGGAGTCGAAGCTTCGCTGGAACATGATCATGTCCCATTCATTCTTCACTTGACTCACCAGCACAACCTTGGGGGTCTGGCTGCCACCTTCTTCAGCTCGTTCACCTTGAAAGAGAACTCTTGACCCTTTGCTGGAGGTATCAAGACACTCCAGGACTGCAGCATTGCCACAATCCTCAAGACCAGATTCCTGACATCTATCCAGACAAAACCCTGAAAACACATTGTGTTCCTTAGCTTGACATCTATCCAGACAAAACCCTGAAAACACATTGTGTTCCTTAGCTTCCACAAACCCCACAGGGCAGCAGCACAAATAGAGTTATCAACTAGGAACTTTTTGTCACTCAGCCACAATTGACCAATGGAAATGAAATCAGCACCAACACTTCTACCACAGGCTTCAGAGATACAAGACCACATTTGCTTAGCTACCACACAGTCAAAGAAAGTATGCTGCACTGATTCTAGGTCAGAGCAGAACAAACAGGATAAATCATCTAGTTTGACTCTAATATTCAGATTATCTCTAGTCAAGACTTTGTTTTTAGACAGCAGCCAAAGGAAAAACTGGACTCTAGGTGGAATCTTCAGCTTCCAAATGGCAGGGACATGGACTGGGACAATACCTCTAAAATTGATTACTTTATATAGAGATTGAGAGGAATAAGTTCCATTATAGGTGAATTTCCAGATCAGGGCATCCTCCTCATCAGAAAAGACAATGGTGGAAGCCAACTGGACCACTTCCAGCCAAACATTCATGAGTCTATCATCTACTGTCCTTCTGAAAGTACACTTGAGGTCTTGCCCATCCCATAGGTCAGCAATAGTTCCACCCTTCTCATTAACTAAAACATAAATCTCCCAAAATTGTATTGCTAGACTTGACTGACCTAACCAGTTATCCTCCCAGAATCTCACCTTCTTCCCATCTCCTACTCTCCAAACATAACCCATTTTTGCAGCCCTTGCTGCCCACATGAAGCCTTTAAAGAACTGAGACACCCCTACAGTATTAGAGCAAAAAATATTGGGATTGGAGGTATTATACTTGTGATCTAACAGCTATTTCCACAGCTTACCTCCATCAGCATTATACCTTTTGACCCAGGATGCTAACAAACAAATGTTCAAGTCTCTTAAATCAGGAACCCCCAAACCCCCATATTCTTTCCTCATAGAGATACCTAACCAATTAGCTAAATGTATCTTATGCTTACCTTCATTGTCACTCCACAAGCAGTTAGACATGTGAGTATTCAGCAACCTAATTGCCCATTTGGGAAATCTGATGAAGGAAAGTAAATAGACAGGAATACTAGACACACAAGCTTTGATTAGAACTAATTTTCTAGCATAGGAAAGTAAATTTCCCCTCCAACCAGCTATTCTCCTAAGCATTTTATCAACTAAAGGTTGGATATCTTCTCTTTTCAGTTTATCATAATGAAGAGGCACACCTAGATACTTAATTGGGAATTGACCTAGAGGGCAGGAAAACAAATGAGCTATATCATGAGCTTCCTCATCAGTTAAGTTCATAGCAATAACTTCACTCTTATTAAAATTAATTCTCATACCAGAGATCTGTTCAGACCACATTAGGATCCCTTTCAGATCAACTAGGTGCTCACTATCTATGTCAGAGAACAAAATGGTATCATTAGCATACTGAAGAGAAATAACGCCCCCTTCCACAAAATCAGTCCTTAAACCCTTAATCAGACCAGCCCTAGCCCCCTTATCTAGCATTCTAGTAAGAACATCACCTACTAAATTGAAAAGCAAAGGGGAGAGGGGATCCCCTTGCTTGAGGCCTTTTCTTGTCTTGAAGAACTTACTGTCTTCACCATTCACTATAACTCCTATAGAACCACCTTTAACAATACTCTCTATCCACTTAATCCAACAAGGACTAAAACCTCTAGTCTTTAGGATTTCAAACAAGAAGTCCCAATTAACCCTATCATAAGCCTTCTTGTCGGTGTTTCGTACCCCGGGGGGTATAACACCAACGAGTAAATTTCTATGCGTGCTCCCTAATCCGGATGGTGATGCAAGATGGACACAAGCGTTTATCCTGGTTCAGGCAAAGAATGCCCTACGTCCGACGGAGGGGAGAGTTTTGTATTATCTTGCACCGGGTGCTTGTACGGGGTGAATACAAGCGAGTCCCGAGACTTAGCGTGCGTGGAAACGTGTTGCGAATGAAGGCGTCCGAAAAAACTTTTCTCTAGACTAGGCCCCGGCATCCCCTTTTATAGGCCAAGGGGAGGCTCGGGAGTACGAGCGAGATATGGCCGCATCGTGGCGTGACGTCGAGCTACATGCGCCGTGTCAAGTCGTCGAGGCGAGATCAGACGCTCCGCTTGGTCCGGCTCGAGCACAGCAGCGGCGTGGTTGATGATGGCCTGCTCGTCCTTCTTGGTCGTGGGCTGACGTAGTCGAGGTATGGCGCTGTCGTAGTCGAGGTATGGCGCCCGGGAACCCCGCAGTATGGTCGTCGAGGTGGGAAAGACAGAACACTGTGTGTCCCTTGTTCAGGTCGTGTCCGTCACTACTCCTCGAGTGGTTGGAAGCTGCCTCGAGGGGGCAGTGATCCGAGCGACGGGACGGGACGAAGTGGTTGGTGGTACGGAGTGTGGACGATGGCGTCAAGAGAGAATGCCGCACGCGCCACAGTACTCGGCGTGGTGTAATAGTGTAGCCTGGCACGCCTGAATCCCGGGTATGGTCAGCGGAATAGGAGAAGTGACCGGCGTACTTCTCACTGTATTACGCTTCTGTAGCCATGGGGTTAGGTGGAGCAAGCATACTTCTACATACTGTAGCCATGTGCGTTTCTTGGATAGGCAATGATTGTAGGCGGATTCGAGTGGTCGCTCGCTCGAGCGTTCTCCGTCCCGCTCGAGCGGCTGTTCGCTCGAGCGGTTTCCGTCCCGCTCGAGCGGCTGCTCTCTCGAGCGGTTTACGTCATCGTCTCAAGCAGTCGTACGCTCGAGCGGTTTCCGTACTTCTCCGTCGAGCGGGTGAGCGGTTGCTGCTCGAGTCTGGGAGATTCTGAGGCTTTTGCGGGCCTGATAGTGGGCCGGCCCAGCTTGAGGGGGATTTTGAGGTCTCTCTTGATCACTTAGTTTTTGGGTTTTTTAGAAAGGGATGAGATTGATTTGCTTGTCTCTAATTCGCCTTATTTAGGACCCCCTAATCTAGGTACCCGACAGTAGCCCCCGAGCCCTTGCTTGATTGTGAAAAACTTCAAGCAAGGGATCATGAAGTGGAGTTGAAGTACCTAGACTTAGGGTTATGTCGCCTCGAGGAGCTTACTTTGTTCTTTCTCCGTGGGGGGCGCGCGAGCGACCCCCGCGGGGGTAGCCCCCGAGGCCCCAGAGGAATGTGGCATTCCTCTGGGGGCTTTGAGATGAGTGATCTTGGGCAAGAGTATTATTAATTGGAGTCGTAGCATCTCAAGGCAGGAGATTTTTAATAACCGTTCGAGCCCCCGAGTATTTCCGGCTCCTCCCGCGTCGAGGGAGGTTGTTTGTATGACTCGAGCCCCCGTGCCCCGGATAGCTGGGCTGGAGTCGTGATCCAGTTCCTCGCTGGATCTCTTGGATCAGATCCAAGTGGTGAGAGGTCTGACACTACTCGCGGTCGAGCGAGCGCCATACCCCCCGTGAGCCGATGGCGGGTAGTCCAAGTGAGAGCTCGTCTCCTTTCGAGGGAGACGGCCGTGGCCCGGGGCGCTCTCATTAAAGCGGGACTCTTAGTTTCCAGAGGACCGGCCCCGTTCGAGGGGGCCGGCGGCTCGAGTGCCTCCCGTCGGCGGGATCTCTTAGATACATAGTGCCCTGCCTTGGACACGCCATCTGGGTTCGAGGGTTCGTTCTCGAGCGGAACCTTTCGAGGGTTCCTTCCCATAGGCGCCCTAACTCGGGTGCTCGAGGGTGGCCGTTCGAACCCGTCCGTGGGTCGCCTCCGCTCCCTCGAGACTTACTTGTGGGACCGGAGTCCCTGGGTTTCTTACCGTGTAAGGGACCGTCCGTCGAGACGTCCCGTCATTGCGCCCATTTGATGCGCATTTGTCCGTTGCAAGCGGCGCGCCTTTTTAGGCGGAAACCGGTGTATCGTGGCGATCGTGGCTTGGCGACGGTTCCGCTCCACCTCGCGTCGTGTGCGCCTAAAAAGTAGGTGACGGTTTGTCAGGGTATTTAATGCGGTTACCGTTTTTCGTCGAGTCCGCCGGGTGCGCGCGGCCATTGGATGGCGTAATCTGGGCCGTTGAACGTGGTTCACGCAGATCGTCTTGGGCTCTATAAATATGGAGAGGTAGGCTCCCGGTCCTTCTTCCCCGCATTCTTGCCTTCCCCGTCTCTTTCTTTGCCGCTTGCGCCTGCTTGTCAGATCCAATCCGCCACCGCCGTCCTTCGCAATCGCCGCCGCCACCGCTGCCGTGACCGCCGACGCCGCTCTAGCCCGTAATCGCGCTGTCTTCTCGCGCCACCGTTCCCGTGCCACCGTTCCCGGTGTTCCGCCGCCGCTGCTTTTACCGTTCCGCTTCCGTCACCGTCATGGGGAGGACATCCAAGAAGACGGGCGAGCTCCGGCCGGGGTGCTGGTGGCAAAGGCAGGGCAAGGGCAAGGGCGCCGCCAAGCCTTCGTGCCGGTGGTGATGGCGGACGCGCTCCCGTGGCCTCGGTCTATGGTGACCGAGGGAATGCCGTCAATCCGGTGAACGGCGGATTACTTCCGCCTAATCCGGCGGAGGGGTTACCGAGTGGAGGGTGCCGGACGACGGCGACCTCGAGCCCAATCCCCGCGGGCTACATTCCCGAGCTTCATCGGGTTCCACCGGCGGGGACTTGGTGCGCGGCCGAGCCGCTTCATGCGGGCGCTCCCCACCATTTCGGGGTCGAGCTCCGGCATTTTAACCCCAATTCCATCTCGCTCGCGGCTACCTATGCCGCCGTGTGCGAGGATATTTGGGGATGGCGCCGCATGATGGGACTGTTCACCCACGTCTTCAAGGCGACGCTCTTTACCAAGGCGGTGAAGAGCAAGAAGGCCGCCGACGACGACGGTGATGATGATGACGAGGAGGAGGAGGAGGAGAACGAGGAGGAGAATGAGGAAGAGGAGGAGGAGAAGGAGAAGGCGGTGCGGCCAAAGATCCGCCGCTATGTTCGAGCGGGTTCCTGCTCGCTCGGCCGAAGAGGAAGGAGTGCGGCTTTCCGGCACGTGGTCGTCGAACAACTCCGGGGGGACCGGGAGTGGTTCTACCTCCGCAATGAGGAAGCCTCTTCCCGAGTACACCGGCGCCGTGCTTACCGCGCTGGTTTCAAGCGGGCGCACGGCCGGCCCGGCGACGCGTCGGCCCCGCATGAACTCCCCGCTCGACGCCATTTCGAGCCTCCGCAACCGGAGGTCCGGCAACTTTTCCTTAACATCGCGCATGTGGTTGCCGAGTTCCACGGCGTAACATCCTAGATGTTAATTGCAACTAAAACTCGATTTAGAATTTTATTAAGGCCTAATCATCGAGCATCATGGCATTAATGCATTCATGTTTTAATATTATTTTTGATGTGATGCTTTGTTTTACATATGAAATGATGCTTGTGATTGCTAATGCCCGATTAGTTAGTGTAGAAATTAAATCGAGCTCCAATTCGTTTCAAAAACCCCGTTTTTCCGAAAACCCCGATTTACCCCCTTTTCTCTATTTCAAAATCTACAAAGAATTTGGGGTTGGTCCAAAAAGCAATATTGTGGGTCTTGATGAGAGCTTCAATGTTGGTGTTCAAAGTTTTTCAAGTTTCCAAAAAGAATTTCAAATAAATTTGAAAATACAGGTTTTCCCAAGCTTGTCCCCTTTTGATTTCAAATCCATAATTCAAAAACTATGCATATTTTGGAAAAACTCTTTTTGGAGAAAATGTGCAGTTTGAAAAGTTGAGTATTCCATATTTTTGGAGTTTTTCAAGTTCTTTAGAAAAATCAAAAGTAATTGCATATATTTGTTTCTAGGGTTTTTGTCCCCTTTTCAAAATTTGATTCAAGTTCAATTTTCCTTGCAAAATTTGAAAATGTGCCAGTTGAGAAAGTTGTAGAGAATGAAAAATTAGCTAGGGTTGCTTTTTGGAATTTTTCAACTTTAGTTCAAAATTTTGGAGAAATTTGCAAATTTCCACTGCTGTTCCTGTTCCGACGTCATCATCACTTTTTCTCCTCCCCGTTCTTCGTCGCCCGGCCATGCCGCCCGCCATGCCGTCCGGTCGCCGCCGCCGCCAGCACGGCGGCCGCGAAACTTCTCTCCCGTGTCGCCTCCCGGGCCGTCCCGCGCGCCTTAACCCCGGCCAGCCAACCACTCCTTCCCCCTTCTTATCCTTTCTCCTCCTCTGCGCGCCGCCCTCGCCATTGCCGCGCTCAAGCTCCGCCTCCGCACGCCGTCGTCTTCATCTCGCTCTAGCCCAAGCAAACCACACCGTCGCGTCCGCCTTGAGCTCGTGTACGCGAAGAGCTAGTCCGTGAAGGCCGAAGTCGACCGGAGCTCCGTGAATCGCCGTCATCTTCCCCACTGCCGACCGCCAACCCGCCGGGAATCGCCACCGTGTTCGCCGTCGTTCCTCCTCATTTTCTCGATTCCTCATACCTCCGTGATCGCCTTGGAGTGCTGCACCCGATGCTCCCCTTCTTTTTCAAATTGGTGCACGAGACGTCGCCGAACGCCGTCCTTGCCACCGGGTTCGCCGCCGACGCCATTTCCGCCGCCGTCAATCTTCCGTCTCCGACCGTCCATCCTCTCCATCTTCAAGCGCATCAGCTCCGCGGTGAGCTCCTGCACCTGTCTATGCCCTTTTCTTGGCCTCTAGGGCGTTGTAGCTCCCGGCCGCCGTGTCTCGCCGCCGGTTTGCCGTTGCCGCCGCCGCCGCGTCCGAAGCCGAGGCCATTAGGGTCATGCGCTGGGTCCTTGAGTTAGCGCATCGCGTCCACTACGTCGCGTAGCACCCCGCGCGCGCGCTAACGCCGCCGGAAAAGCTCCGGTGAGCTTTCCCGCCGAGCCGCAGCTCCGCCGCTCCGCCATGGCCGCCGGCGAGCGTGCGCCGTTGCGTCAGCCGCCCCGTTAGGTAGCTTAGCAGGTGCGCCGTGTCGCTAGGGTCACGTAGGGCTAGGCCTCGCCGCCTAGGACCTCGCCGCCGGCGAGAATCCGGCCGGCCAAGCCGCCGTCGCCGCCAGCCAGCTCGGCAGGCCGAGTTGGGCCGGCCTGCTCGCTCGCGGGCCGGACTTCCAACAGTGTTGGGCCGAAGCCGGGATTCGGGCCGAAACCAGCCATAAATGGTTTTTCCTTTTTCGAAAGTTTATCTTTTTTTCGAAATCTATGAATAGTGTTGCAATTTGTTTATTTCATATAAAATTATTGGTAGCTCCAAAAATTCTGAAAATTTTTATGAATGCTCTTTATCATGTGCTTGATTTTAGAAAAATATTAGATGCCTATTTTCAGTGCTTTTGCTTTATTATAAAATTAGCCCTTTTTATTGAAAAATGCTTCTTCTCTTATTTTTAGTTATTTATTTATTGTTCCAAAAATCATAAAAATTATTTTGTAGTCTTCTCGGGTCATGAGGAGCTTAAGTTTATTTTTGAGATTTATTTGATAACTTTTTATTTTGTCTTTATTTTATATTTAGTTATTTAATAAATCTTTAATTGCTTATTTAGTTCTTTATGACTTAGGATTTTCTTGAGTGACTTTGGGATTGATTGAAGACCTTAGGTCATTAACTTTAGTGACCTTGGGCACTTTGATGACTTGTATGAATTATCTTGATCTGCTGGTTATTTTAATTAGAGTAGCTTCACCTATGTAACCCTAGGGAATTTCGTTAAACTAGTTTCGTTGGGTTGCAACTCTATCGCGAAGGAAAGTTGTACTCAAGTTAATCTAGTTGTTATGCTTTCATGTATCTTCATGCATCATGCCATGAGCTCATCGTTCTAAATCACGCTTCATTAATTACGTGTAGTTGTTTCGAGAGTGAGGTGGATTGTGTTGATCGACGTTCGGAAAGATGTCGTCCGACCAATGTGGTACTCGAGAAGGTGTCATCCATGGTGTTGATGTCAACTCGATAATGGAATCTAACTTCACCGCAACGCGAGCAAGCCCCGAGAGCATGCAACCTACTTCTATTTTTGCAAATCTTTATTACACTTTAAGTCTAGTGTAATGTGCATTAAGTAATAGGAGTTGGTTGATACCGTTGCCGCATGTCTACCTTGATCTACTTTTACATCATGATATCCCACTAGTATGTGTAGGTCGATTTCTTATGCTTAGCCATGCTTAGACTTCGGTAGAAGTTGTAGGTTGTTAATCTTTGATCATGATTTACCATTGTATCTTTGCTTCTCTAGACCTAAAGATGGGTCACGAGGGCATAAGAATATGGTTATAAGAAATTGAGACCGGTCGGGTAACTTGCATCGGGAATGGAGTCTTGATGTAGTGTTTCCGATCGTGTCGATTAAGGACCGTACCGTTGTTGGCCCTTGGATCAAGACTTTACAACTACTCACATATCTACGGAAAAGCTTTACCCTAGGATAATCTAAGGACTAGTATGGTGAGCCCGTGCACCGGAGTGGCGAGATGGCGGGAGTACAATACCCTCGTGGGCCGTGTCCCCCGGATTGGAGGTGTAAGTGTACTCTCGGGTGGCGCGGAAGCCGAGCCTAGTTCTAGAATGTCCGACGGTATTGTTGATATAATTGTGGGTTAGAGTCCCACTTATATCGTGTGTTTAGGGATCCTCGGTGAGTAAAATCGCTTCGAACCGTCGTTTGCTCCACGTATAAGGAGACTTGATCCTCGCACCCGCATCGTAGCATTCAAGAGAAATATGAAAGAATTGGTTCTTGGTGACTCTTGGTTTCAAGAAGAAGGCGGTTGGAAAGATAATCTCAAGTGTAATGCTTAATATGATTGCTTGGAAATAGAACAGTGCTAATCTAGCTTTAGTAGGTTGAATTAAACTGATGCTTTTATCCCGTTTAAAATATTGAAAGTAAGGTTTCAAGATTAGTAATGCTTTTCCGCAAAACTCCCCTTTTCTAGCTCAACTACTCAAAAGGCCAAAGATATCCTTGAGAGTCTTTTACTTTTAGTCGGGTAAGTCTTGCGAAGTACCTTGAATGTACTCGGGGTTTGTTCTACCCCCATTGCGAGTCTTGTGCCGATGTTGCTTCGAACCATGTTGTGTCGCCGGGCTCGACATGATTTGGTCTCCTCTCGCGACTTAGGTGTCCTACCTAAGTTGTCTTCTCGTATCTCTACTCTACTTCCTCATTTAAGTTAAGTTTGTAAAAGTTGACTTATTCATATTTTGTAAACTTTTTAATGTTATCATTCTTCCGCACTCGATATATATATTTTTGTAACAAATGTTGTAATGTTGGAGTTACTCCATTGTTGATCCCGGGTATGAGTGTAAAAAGTGGTTCAATCGGTGTTCGTTAAGAACATCGACGGGGCTTCATAAGTCGTGTGGAACACATGCATAGTAATCTGAGGTCTCGTTAAGACGAGGATTAGTGCATGTGGGCCACATTACTTAGGAGGTTCTCCCACGTTGGTATCGAGCTCATACTTTGGATCGGCTACAACATTACATTTGAAAACTTCAAAATGATTTTACTATATAAAAGTTTTTGAAGTTAACAAATTAAAAATGGATCCTTATCTATTTTCTTTCTGCCGAAAGACTTTGAGAAGTTTCTCGGTACTTCTTCAAATTGTCAACATGGAAGTCAACTTCCTCAACAAAAGCTTCGCTGAAGTGTCTTTTAACAGTTCGTCTAACAAGCCCTCTAATTCACTAACTTGGTGAAGTTGAAGTTTTCTAACATTGTGAGGACGTATAGGACGAGCGTATCATATGAAAATCTTTTGGAAGTTAAAAGATCCCCTTAAGGTTGGAATGGTTATATTCCTTTATGATTGTTCTATTGTTAAATCTCGCCATGTACCAGGATTGTTTATCAATTGAATCTTTTATTTCATAAATTTCGATCTTTGGGAATTTGTGGAATATACCTTGATATACATCATTATCTTAAAGATTAAACCTGGTACAAATTCTTGAGTCTTTTGTTGAGTATGTGCCATGCCTTGATTCTTTTCAACTCCGACACATACTATCTCCTTGGTGTCATTTGATGACATATATCTCATTTGTTCATAATTTGATTATGTTCTCTAAGGTACCATGATCTATGACCGGGAAATAGCGATGAAACCTGGGGTCTCCTGTGGCTTATGACCATAAGGAATTACTGCTGTGCGTTCGCTATTGTCGGGGTCTATGATCATGAAACCTTATAGTTCACAATTAGTGTGTTCACATTCTTTGAACATGCTAATCTCTTGACCTTCATATCCGACAAATGTTTGTCGAAAGTCATTATGATGTGTTCTATGGTGGTGCTTACAATTCCCTCCTTATGTTTGAAGGACAGTTATATCCTTTATAATTGTTCCATTGCTTTGAATCTCGTCTTATACCAGGTTTTTGTCACTGTTAATAATCCCGTACTCCATAAGTTTCGATCCTTGGGATTCTGTGGAATATGCTCAAAGTACACTATTACCTTGAAAACTGAAACTAGTGTGAATCCTTAATTCTTTTGTTAAGTATGTGTCACACCTTGATTTCTTTCAACTTCGGCACATGCTATCTCCTTGATGTCGTCGACGACGTATATCTCGCTTTCATGTCACTATAATTGTGTCCTTAAGGAACCATGATTCATGACTTGGAAACATCGTCGAAACCTAGGGTCGCCGTGTGGTGTTACTGCTGGGCATTCGCCGTTACCCAAGTCTATGATCATGAACCCTTATAATCCAAAATTAAGTGTGTTCTCATTCTTTGAACATGCTAATCTTTTGATCATAATATTTGACAAATGTTTGTCAAAAGTCATTTTGATGTGTTATATAGTGGTGTCTCGACCCGTGACTATGGTGCCGTGTCAACCTGAAATCTCCTGTGATTTGCGACCACATGAGTTTTCACCAGGCTATGCACAGGTATCGTAGTAGATCACAATGGATGTACTTTACTTATTGAATATTCTTGGGATTCAAAGTTGTTCTTTGAACTCCCTAAATACCTTGTGACCGTGACCGATTTTTGATCTCGGTTACATTCCCGATATTACTAAGAGATGTGGGTTAAGATTGTTGTGCCCTATAATGCTGCCATGTCCCGAAACCCTGGTGCCGCGACGGAACCTGGAGTCTCTTGTGTGACCCGGGCACACAAGTTTCTGCTAGGCGCGCGCAGTATCAATGTTTGCGGGCATGAGCCATTATAGTCTCATGACAATGTACCCTACTCTTTGAACTTATCTTGGGAATTATTGCTTTGAAACTCCCTTGAAACTCTAAATACCTTGTCGGTTGTGACCACTTTTATCTCATGGTTGTAACTCTCGAATCGAACCTTGATGATCTATGAACTTCTCAAGTTGATTTGCTTGACACATTTTCTTTTCCATTACTTACCCCACGGGATTTTGTTGCTCCAAAATCTCGGGACGAGATTTCTTTAAGGGGAAAGGATGTAACATCCTAGATGTTAATTGCAACTAAAACTCGATTTAGAATTTTATTAAGGCCTAATCATCGAGCATCATGGCATTAATGCATTCATGTTTTAATATTATTTTTGATGTGATGCTTTGTTTTACATATGAAATGATGCTTGTGATTGCTAATGCCCGATTAGTTAGTGTAGAAATTAAATCGAGCTCCAATTCTCGCATTTCAAAAACCCCGTTTTTCCGAAAACCCCGATTTACCCCCTTTTCTCTATTTCAAAATCTACAAAGAATTTGGGGTTGGTCCAAAAAATAATATTGTGGGTCTTGATGAGAGCTTCAATGTTGGTGTTCAAAGTTTTTCAAGTTTCCAAAAAGAATTTCAAATAAATTTGAAAATACGGTTTTCCCAAGGTTGTCCCCTTTTGATTTCAAATCCATAATTCAAAAACTATGCATATTTTGGAAAACTCTTTTTGGAGAAAATGTGCAGTTTGAAAAGTTGAGTATTCCATATTTTTGGAGTTTTTCAAGTTCTTTAGAAAAATCAAAAGTAATTGCATATATTTGTTTCTAGGGTTTTTGTCCCCTTTTCAAAATTTGATTCAAGTTCAATTTTCCTTGCAAAATTTGAAAATGTGCCAGTTGAGAAAGTTGTAGAGAATGAAAAATTAGCTAGGGTTGCTTTTTGGAATTTTTCAACTTTAGTTCAAAATTTTGGAGAAATTTGCAAATTTCCACTGCTGTTCCTGTTGCTGACGTCATCATCACTTTTTCTCCTCCCTGTTCTTCGTCGCCCCGGCCATGCCGCCCCGCCATGCCGTCCGGTCGCCCGCCGCGCCGCCAGCGCACGACGCGCGAAACTTCTCTTCGCCCCGTGTCGCCTCCCGCGGCCGTCCCAGCGCCTTAACCCCGGCCCGCCAACCACTCCTTCCCCCTTTTCCTTTCTCCTCCTCGCGCGCGCCCTCGCCATTGCCGCGCTCAAGCTCCGCCTCCGCACGCCGTCGTCTTCATCTCGCTCTAGCCCAAGCAAACCACACCGTCGCGTCCGCCTTGAGCTCGTGTACGCGAAGAGCTAGTCCGTGAAGGCCGAAGTCGGCCGGAGCTCCGTGAATCGCCGTCATCTTCCCCACCGCCGACCGCCAACCCGCCGGAATCGCCACCGCCGTTCGCCGTCGTTCCTCCTCATTTTCTCGATTCCTCATACCTCCGTGATCGCCTTGGAGTGCTGCACCCGATGCTCCCCTTCTTTTTCAAATTGGTGCACGAGACGTCGCCGGAACGCCGTCCTTGCCCACCGGGTTCGCCGCCGACGCCATTTCCGCCGCCGTCAATCTTCCGTCTCCGACCGTCCATCCTCTCCATCTTCAAGCGCATCGGCTCCGCGGTGAGCTCCTCGCACTGTCTATGCCCTTTTCTTGGCCTCTAGGGCGTTGTAGCTCCGGCCGCCGTGTCTCGCCGCCGGTTTGCCGTTGCCGCCGCCGCCGCGTCCGAAGCCGAGGCCATTAGGGTCATGCGGCCCCAGGTCCTTGAGTTAGCGCATCGCGTCCACTACGTCGCGTAGCACCCCGCGCGCGCGCTAACGCCGCCGGAAAAGCTCCGGTGAGCTTTCCCGCCGAGCCGCAGCTCCGCCGCTCCGCCATGGCCGCCGGCGAGCGTGCGCCGTTGCGTCAGCCGCCCCGTTAGGTAGCTTAGCAGGTGCGCCGTGTCGCTAGGGTCACGTAGGGCTAGGCCTCGCCGCCTAGGACCTCGCCGCCGGCGAGAATCCGGCCGGCCGCCAAGCCGCCGTCGCCGCCCGGCCCGGCTCGGCGAGCCGAGTTGGGCCGGCCTGCTCGCTCGCGGGCCGGACTTCCAACGTGTTGGGCCGAAGCCGGACCGATCGGGCCGAAACCAGCCATAAATGGTTTTTCCTTTTTCTGAAAGTTTATCTTTTTCTGAAATCTATGAATAGTGTTGCAATTTGTTTATTTCATATAAAATTATTGGTAGCTCCAAAAATTCTGAAAATTTTTATGAATGCTCTTTATCATGTGCTTGATTTTAGAAAAATATTAGATGCCTATTTTCAGTGCTTTTGCTTTATTATAAAATTAGCCCTTTTTATTGAAAAATGCTTCTTCTCTTATTTTTAGTTATTTATTTATTGTTCCAAAAATCATAAAAATTATTTTGTAGTCTTCTCAGGTCATGAGGAGCTTAAGTTTATTTTTGAGATTTATTTGATAACTTTTTATTTTGTCTTTATTTTATATTTAGTTATTTAATAAATCTTTAATTGCTTATTTAGTTCTTTATGACTTAGGATTTTCTTGAGTGACTTTGGGATTGATTGAAGACCTTAGGTCATTAACTTTAGTGACCTTGGGCACTTTGATGACTTGTATGAATTATCTTGATCTGCTGGTTATTTTAACTAGAGTAGCTTCACCAGTGTAACCCTAAGGAATTTCGTTAAGCTAGTTTCGTTGGGTTGCAACTCTATCGCGAAGGAAAGTTGTACTCAAGTTAATCTAGTTGTTATGCTTTCATCATGTATCATCATGCATCATGCCATGAGCTCATCGTTCTAAAGCACGCTTCATTAATTACGTGTAGTTGTTTCGAGAGTGAGGTGGATTGTGTTGATCGACGTTCGGAAAGATGTCGTCCGACAGTGGTACTCGAGAAGGTGTCATCCATGGTGTTGATGTCAACTCTGATAATTGGAATCTAACTTCACTGCAACGCAGGCAAGCCCCGGAGCATGCAACCTACTTCTATTTTTGCAAATCTTTATTACACTTTAAGTCTAGTGTAATGTGCATTAAGTAATAGGAGTTGGTTGATACCGTTGCCGCATGTCTACCTTGATCTACTTTTACATCATGATATCCCACTAGTATGTGTAGGTCGATTTCTTATGCTTAGCCATGCTTAGACTTCGGTAGAAGTTGTAGGTTGTTAATCTTTGATCATGATTTACCATTGTATCTTTGCTTCTCTAGACCTAAAGATGGGTCACGAGGGCATAAGAATATGGTTATAAGAAATTGAGACCGGTCGGGTAACTTGCATCGGGAATGGAGTCTTGATGTAGTGTTTCCGATCGTGTCGATTAAGGACCGTACCGTTGTTGGCCCTTGGATCAAGACTTTACAACTACTCACATATCTACGGAAAAGCTTTACCCTAGGATAATCTAAGGACTAGTATGGTGAGCCCGTGCACTGGGAGTGGCGAGATGGCGGGAGTACAATACCCTCGTGGGCCGTGTCCCCCGGATTGGAGGTGTAAGTGTACTCTCGGGTGGCGCGGAAGCTGAGCCTAGTTCTAGAATGTCCGACGGTATTGTTGATATAATTGTGGGTTAGAGTCCCACTTATATCGTGTGTTTAGGGATCCTCACCGAGTAAAATCGCTTCGAACCGTCGTTTGCTCCACGTATAAGGAGACTTGATCCTCGCACCGCATCGTAGCATTCAAGAGAAATATGAAAGAATTGGTTCTTGGTGACTCTTGGTTTCAAGAAGAAGGCGGTTGGAAAGATAATCTCAAGTGTAATGCTTAATATGATTGCTTTGGAAATAGAACAAAGCTAATCTAGCTTTAGTAGGTTGAATTAAACGATGCTTTTATCCCGTTTAAAATATTGAAAGTAAGGTTTCAAGATTAGTAATGCTTTTCTGCAAAACTCCCTTTTCTAGCTCAACTACTCAAAAGGCCAAAGATATCCTTGAGAGTCTTTTACTTTTAGTCGGGTAAGTCTTGCGAAGTACCTTGAATGTACTCGGGTTTGTTCTACCCCCATTGCGTGTCTTGATTGTTGCTTCGAACCATGTTGTGTCGTTTGGGCTCGACATGATTTGGTCTCCTCTCGCGACTTAGGTGTCCTACCTAAGTTGTCTTCTGTATCTCTACTCTACTTCCTCATTTAAGTTAAGTTTGTAAAAGTTGACTTATTCATATTTTGTAAACTTTTTAATGTTATCATTCTTCCGCACTCTGATATATATATATTTTGTAACAAATGTTGTAATGTTGGAGTTACTCCATTGTTGATCCCGGGTATGAGTGTAAAAAGTGGTTCAATCGGTGTTCGTTAAGAACATCGACAGGGCTTCATAAGTCGTGTGGAACACATGCATAGTAATCTGAGGTCTGTTAAGACGAGGATTAGTGCATGTGGGCCACATTACTTAGGAGGTTCTGCCACAGTTGGTATCAGAGCTCATACTTTGGATCAGCTACAACATTACATTTGAAAACTTCAAAATGATTTTACTATATAAAAGTTTTTGAAGTTAACAAATTAAAAATGGATCCTTATCTATTTTCTTTCTTTTGAAAGACTTTGAGAAGTTTCTCGGTACTTCTTCAAATTGTCAACATGGAAGTCAACTTCCTCAACAAAAGCTTCGCCGAAGTGTCTTTTAACAGTTCGTCTAACAAGCCCTCTAATTCACTAACTTGGTGAAGTTGAAGTTTTCTAACATTGTGAGGACGTATAGGACGAGCGTATCATATGAAAATCTTTTGGAAGTTAAAAGATCCCCTTAAGGTTGGAATGGTTATATTCCTTTATGATTGTTCTATTGTTAAATCTCGCCATGTACCAGGATTGTTTATCAATTGAATCTTTTATTTCATAAATTTCTGATCTTTGGGAATTTGTGGAATATACCTTGATATACATCATTATCTTAAAGATTAAACCTGGTACAAATTCTTGAGTCTTTTGTTGAGTATGTGCCATGCCTTGATTCTTTTCAACTCCGACACATACTATCTCCTTGGTGTCATTTGATGACATATATCTCATTTGTTCATAATTTGATTATGTTCTCTAAGGTACCATGATCTATGACCGGAAATAGCGATGAAACCTGGGGTCTCCTGTGGCTTATGACCATAAGGAATTACTTGCGGGCGTTCGCTAATGTCGGGGTCTATGATCATGAAACCTTATAGTTCACAATTAGTGTGTTCACATTCTTTGAACATGCTAATCTCTTGACCTTCATATCCGACAAATGTTTGTCGAAAGTCATTATGATGTGTTCTATGGTGGTGCTTACAATTCCCTCCTTATGTTTGAAGGACAGTTATATCCTTTATAATTGTTCCATTGCTTTGAATCTCGTCTTATACCAGGTTTTTGTCACCCGTTAATAATCCCGTACTCCATAAGTTTCGATCCTTGGGATTCTCGTGGAATATGCTCAAGTACACTATTACCTTGAAAACCGAAACTAGTGTGAATCCTTAATTCTTTTGTTAAGTATGTGTCACACCTTGATTTCTTTCAACTTCGGCACATGCTATCTCCTTGATGTCGTCTGACGACGTATATCTCGCTTTCATGTCACTATAATTGTGTCCTTAAGGAACCATGATTCATGACTTGGAAACATCGTCGAAACCTAGGGTCGCCTGTGTGGTGTTACTGCTGGGCATTCGCCGTTACCCAAGTCTATGATCATGAACCCTTATAATCCAAAATTAAGTGTGTTCTCATTCTTTGAACATGCTAATCTTTTGATCATAATATTTGACAAATGTTTGTCAAAAGTCATTTTGATGTGTTATATAGTGGTGTCTCGACCCGTGACTATGGTGCCGTGTCAACCTGAAATCTCCTGTGATTTGCGACCACATGAGTTTTCACCAGGCTATGCACAGTATCGTAGTAGATCACAATGGATGTACTTTACTTATTGAATATTCTTGGGATTCAAAGTTGTTCTTTGAACTCCCTAAATACCTTGTGACCGTGACCGATTTTTGATCTCGGTTACATTCCCGATATTACTAAGAGATGTGGGTTAAGATTGTTGTGCCCTATAATGCCGCCATGTCCCGAAACCCTGGTGCCGCGACGGAACTAGGGTCTCTTGTGTGACCCGGCACACAAGTTTCCGCTAGGCGCGCGCAGTATCAATGTTTGCGGGCATGAGCCATTATAGTCTCATGACAATGTACCCTACTCTTTGAACTTATCTTGGGAATTATTGCTTGAAACTCCCTTGAAACTCTAAATACCTTGTCGGTTGTGACCACTTTTATCTCATGGTTGTAACTCTCGAATCGAACCTTGATGATCTATGAACTTCGTCAAGTTGATTTGCTTGACACATTTTCTTTTCCATTACTTACCCCACGGGATTTTGTTGCTCCAAAATCTCGGGACGAGATTTCTTTAAGGGGGAAAGGATGTAACATCCTAGATGTTAATTGCAACTAAAACTCGATTTAGAATTTTATTAAGGCCTAATCATCGAGCATCATGGCATTAATGCATTCATGTTTTAATATTATTTTTGATGTGATGCTTTGTTTTACATATGAAATGATGCTTGTGATTGCTAATGCCCGATTAGTTAGTGTAGAAATTAAATCGAGCTCCAATTCTGTTTCAAAAACCCCGTTTTTCCCGAAACCCCGATTTACCCCTTTTCTCTATTTCAAAATCTACAAAGAATTTGGGGTTGGTCCAAAAAGCAATATTGTGGGTCTTGATGAGAGCTTCAATGTTGGTGTTCAAAGTTTTTCAAGTTTCCAAAAAGAATTTCAAATAAATTTGAAAATACAGTTTTCCTAAGCGGTTGTCCCCTTTTGATTTCAAATCCATAATTCAAAAACTATGCATATTTTGGAAAACTCTTTTTGGAGAAAATGTGCAGTTTGAAAAGTTGAGTATTCCATATTTTTGGAGTTTTTCAAGTTCTTTAGAAAAATCAAAAGTAATTGCATATATTTGTTTCTAGGGTTTTTGTCCCCTTTTCAAAATTTGATTCAAGTTCAATTTTCCTTGCAAAATTTGAAAATGTGCCAGTTGAGAAAGTTGTAGAGAATGAAAAATTAGCTAGGGTTGCTTTTTGGAATTTTTCAACTTTAGTTCAAAATTTTGGAGAAATTTGCAAATTTCCACTGCTGTTCCTGTTGCTGACGTCATCATCACTTTTTCTCCTCCCTGTTCTTCGTCGCCCCGGCCATGCCGCCCCGCCATGCCGTCCGGTCGCCGCCGGCGCCGACGACGGCCGCGAAACTTCTCCGCCCGTGTCGCCTCCCTCCCGTCCCGCCTTAACCCCGGCCACGGCCAACCACTCCTTCCCTTCTTATCCTTTCTCCTCCTCCTGCGCGCGCCGCCCTCGCCATTGCCGCGCTCAAGCTCCGCCTCCGCACGCCGTCGTCTTCATCTCGCTCTAGCCCAAGCAAACCACACCGTCGCGTCCGCCTTGAGCTCGTGTACGCGAAGAGCTAGTCCGTGAAGGCCGAAGTCGACCGGAGCTCCGTGAATCGCCGTCATCTTCCCCACTGCCGACCGCCAACCCGCCGGGAATCGCCACCGGCTGTTCGCCGTCGTTCCTCCTCATTTTCTCGATTCCTCATACCTCCGTGATCGCCTTGAGTGCTGCACCTGATGCTCCCCTTCTTTTTCAAATTGGTGCACAGACGTCGCCGGAACGCCGTCCTTGCCACCGGGTTCGCCGCCGACGCCATTTCCGCCGCCGTCAATCTTCCGTCTCCGACCGTCCATCCTCTCCATCTTCAAGCGCATCAGCTCCGCGGTGAGCTCCTGCACCTGTCTATGCCCTTTTCTTGGCCTCTAGGGCGTTGTAGCTCCCGGCCGCCGTGTCTCGCCGCCGGTTTGCCGTTGCCGCCGCCGCCGCGTCCGAAGCCGAGGCCATTAGGGTCATGCGCTGGGTCCTTGAGTTAGCGCATCGCGTCCACTACGTCGCGTAGCACCCGCGCGCGCGCCGCCGGAAAAGCTCCGGTGAGCTTTCCCGCCGAGCCGCAGCTCCGCCGCTCCGCCATGGCCGCCGGCGAGCGTGCGCCGTTGCGTCAGCCGCCCCGTTAGGTAGCTTAGCAGGTGCGCCGTGTCGCTAGGGTCACGTAGGGCTAGGCCTCGCCGCCTAGGACCTCGCCGCCGGCGAGAATCCGGCCGGCCAAGCCGCCGTCGCCGCCAGCCAGCTCGGCAGGCCGAGTTGGGCCGGCCTGCTCGCTCGCGGGCCGGACTTCCAACAGTGTTGGGCCGAAGCCGGACTGACTGGGCCGAAACCAGCCATAAATGGTTTTTCCTTTTTCTGAAAGTTTATCTTTTACTGAAATCTATGAATAGTGTTGCAATTTGTTTATTTCATATAAAATTATTGGTAGCTCCAAAAATTCTGAAAATTTTTATGAATGCTCTTTATCATGTGCTTGATTTTAGAAAAATATTAGATGCCTATTTTCAGTGCTTTTGCTTTATTATAAAATTAGCCCTTTTTATTGAAAAATGCTTCTTCTCTTATTTTTAGTTATTTATTTATTGTTCCAAAAATCATAAAAATTATTTTGTAGTCTTCTCAGGTCATGAGGAGCTTAAGTTTATTTTTGAGATTTATTTGATAACTTTTTATTTAGTCTTTATTTTATGTTTAATTTTTAATAGATCTTTAATTGCTTATTTAGTCCTTTATGACTTAGGATTTTCTTGAGTGACTTTGGGATTGATTGAAGACCTTAGGTCATTAACTTTAGTGACCTTGGGCACTTTGATGACTTGTATGAATTATCTTGATCTCGCTGGTTATTTTATCTAGAGTAGCTTCACCAGTGTAACCCTAGGGAATTTCGTTAAACTAGTTTCGTTGGGTTGCAACTCTATCGCGAAGGAAAGTTGTACTCAAGTGATCAAGTTGTTATGCTTTCAACCATGTATCTTCATGCATCATGCCATGAGCTCATCATGCTAAATCACGCTTCATTAATTACGTGTAGTTGTTTCGAGAGTGAGGTGGATTGTGTTGATCGACGTTCGGAAAGATGTCGTCCGACAGTGGTACTCGAGAAGGTGTCATCCATGGTGTTGGTGTCAACTCTGACAATGGGATTCTAACTTCACTGCAACGCAGGCAAGCCCCGGAGCATGCAACCTACTTCTATTTTTGCAAATCTTTATTACACTTTAAGTCTAGTGTAATGTGCATTAAGTAATAGGAGTTGGTTGATACCGTTGCCGCATGTCTACCTTGATCTACTTTTACATCATGATATCCCACTAGTATGTGTAGGTCGATTTCTTATGCTTAGCCATGCTTAGACTTCGGTAGAAGTTGTAGGTTGTTAATCTTTGATCATGATTTACCATTGTATCTTTACTTCTCTAGACCTAAAGATGGGTCACGAGGGCATAAGAATATGGTTATAAGAAATTGAGACCGGTCGGGTAACTTGCATCGGGAATGGAGTCTTGATGTAGTGTTTCCGACTGTGTCGATTAAGGACCGTACCGTTGTTGGCCCTTGGATCAAGACTTTACAACTACTCACATATCTACGGAAAAGCTTTACCCTAGGATAATCTAAGGACTAGTATGGTGAGCCCGTGCACTGGGAGTGGCGAGATGGCGGGAGTACAATACCCTCGTGGGCCGTGTCCCCCGGATTGGAGGTGTAAGTGTACTCTCGGGTGGCGCGGAAGCTGAGCCTAGTTCTAGAATGTCCGACGGTATTGTTGATATAATTGTGGGTTAGAGTCCCACTTATATCGTGTGTTTAGGGATCCTCAGCTGAGTAAAATCGCTTCGAACCGTCGTTTGCTCCACGTATAAGGAGACTTGATCCTCGCACCTGCATCGTAGCATTCAAGAGAAATATGAAAGAATTGGTTCTTGGTGACTCTTGGTTTCAAGAAGAAGGCAGTTGGAAAGATAATCTCAAGTGTAATGCTTAATATGATTGCTTTGGAAATAGAACAAAGCTAATCTAGCTTTAGTAGGTTGAATTAAACTGATGCTTTTATCCCGTTTAAAATATTGAAAGTAAGGTTTCAAGATTAGTAATGCTTTTCCGCAAAACTCCCTTTTCTAGCTCAACTACTCAAAAGGCCAAAGATATCCTTGAGAGTCTTTTACTTTTAGTCGGGTAAGTCTTGCGAAGTACCTTGAATGTACTCGGGGTTTGTTCTACCCCTGTTGCCGAGCCGATCGTTGCTTCGAACCATGTTGTGTCGCCGGGGCTCGACATGATTTGGTCTCCTCTCGCGACTTAGGTGTCCTACCTAAGTTGTCTTCTCAGTATCTCTACTCTACTTCCACATTAAAGTTAAGTTTGTAAAATGTTAACTTATTCATTATTGTAAACTGTTTAATGTTATCATTCTTCCGCACTCTGATATATATATTTTGTAACAAATGTTGTAATGTTGGAGTTACTCCATTGTTGATCCCGGGTATGAGTGTAAAAAGTGGTTCAATCGGTGTTCGTTAAGAACATCGACAGGGCTTCATAAGTCGTGTGGAACACATGCATAATAATCTGAGGTCTGTTAAGACGAGGATTAGTGCATGTGGGCCACATTACTTAGGAGGTTCTGCCACAGCGGCGGACCCGACCGACTGGACCCCCAGTCTCGAGTCGTCCGATGAGGACGAGGAGGAAGATGACGAGAAGGACGAGGAGGCGACCGGGCGCCGATGACGCCACCGTCGCTCGAGCCCCGACGCCTCCTCGCTCTCGCGTGCGAGCCCTTGGCGCCAGGCCGTCTGCGTGGCGACTCGTCGCTGGTTCGAGCTGGCCAGCAGGAGGAGTCGTCGAGCCGAGGCGCTCGAGCACCGTCGCCGGCCCAAGCAAGGCAACGGGGTGGGGCGTCTCAACACTCCAGCCGCCGCACTCGCTCGTCGTCGCCGGCTCAAGCAGGGCGGCGGGAGGAGTCGCCCCGTTCCTCTGGCCATGGCGGGCGGGCGCCGTCTCGACGCGCGGCGGGAATCTTCCTCCCGCCACCGCCATCTTCATCGGGCGCGCACACCGGCGGCATGAGGCCGCAAATGTGCGCACTTCAAGTTCTACGCGGCCGGCGAGCAACGCGGGCCCCCTTCCGCGACCGCCGGGCCGAGCGGACCTCGTCCCGCCGACCCCAGGATCCGTGCCCGATCCGGCCGGGGAGTCGGGCTGGAGCGGGCGGCCGCCAGGGTCTCGAAGCCCCCGAGCGGCGCAAGTAGCGGGCTCGAGGCCCCCAAGTCCTCGAGCGACTCGAGGGGGGTGACTGAGGCTCGACAGCCCCCGAGCGCTTCGAGCAGGCCGGGCGGCTCGAGCAGAGCCACCCCGAGCGCGGGGTAAGTTCTCTGGTCGACCTTCCCCTTATCATACTGTTTTGTTCATGTATGAGTATTTTGTAATGAATTTTTGTTTTTCTCTTTCTTCTAGGACTAAGCGTTCCCCGCAGACCTTGCCATCCCTCCCTTCCATGGTGCCTACCAAGAGGCTGAGGACCACGGGAGGGTCAAGCGGCACCCCGTCGATGCCAGGTGGAGTGACTCTCCCTCCCTCTACTCCCATTTGGTTAGAGCGGGCCAAGGATGCGCTCAAGCGCGGTCGATGGCGGCCGCATCCCGTGTAGGTGCCGGGTCGTGGCCAAGGCGGGAGGAGAAGGACGCCACCACCACCACCGCCTTGACCGCCGTCCCGCTCGAGACCCCGACATCGTCGGGCGCGGCCGGGTGACGGCGGCGGCGGGCGAGCAAAGGGCAATGGTGCCGAGGCGGCGACGGGGGTGGGTCGGAGCGGCCGGCCCATCGTGCTCGAGGAGAGTCCGTGCTCGGGCGCCAAGTCTTCTGGCCGGTCGGCTGCGCCGGCCTCGGAGGAGCGAGGGAGAAGGAGGGGCGGGGAGACGCCGCGGCCGCCGACCGGCCCGTGGGAGATGTGGAGATGCAGGAGGCGGGACCGGTGGCTGAGCCTCAGCCGAGCCGGGCCTCTACCCCTCCTCGGGACATGGAGGTCGAGTCCTCAGCTGGGCAACGGGTTGAGGAGGGTGAGGCCCGGGTTGCCGCTCGAGAGGATGCGCTCGAGGAGCACCCCGCGCCACACGGGGAGGGGAGAAGGCGGAGGAGCGGTGGTGCGGCGAAAGGGACCGGTGGTGCGGCCCGCCGCCGCATCGAGGAGAGCCCGGTCGCAAGTGGAGCCGCGGGCGAGCAAGAGGAGCAGCGGCTGGAGGTGGGGCGGCGGGCGGAGCCGCCCGCCGCTGCGGCGGCGATGAGCACCGGGCGGCGGTCAAAGGGAGGAGCGACTCGAGGAGCACCGCCCGGCACCACATCGAGCCGCCGCCGCCACGGCCCGAGGTTGGGGGAGGTCGTGGTGCCTCACCTTGTGCGACTCGACGACGGGCGAGGTGGAGTTCACCGTTATGTCGAGGCCGACCACCGGAGGAGGCCCAGAGGAGGCAGACGGCGTCAGCCATCGTCGACGGCCATATGCGGTCGATTGGTCTTGGACCCGTTGAGCCCTCCGATGCCTCTATTGAAGAACGGAGGTGGCTCGAGGCACGGGCGCTCGCCCAGGAGGCGTCCTCTTCCCAGGGCCTGCCGCAACGCCCGACTGCCCTGGCTGAGCGGGTGGTGACGGCGGGCGTCGATTTGGAAGCGGTGAGGAGACTCCACTCCTCCGTTGACAAGGAGATGCGGGAGGAATTCCCTCTATGGGAAAGGCCGCCGCTGGTGCTCCCCGACCCTCTCGACCACGAGGCCCCTGCGATCGTGATGAACGATCAGAAGGAGCTCGAGGCGCATATGGAGGCCGAGGAGCGCCGTCAGTGGCTTGAACATGCTCTGAAGGCCGCTCTATCGCTCGTCTCCGAGGACCTGCCCCGGCTTTCTTCTGTGAGTACCTTTGAGCACGAGCCCCTTTTATTTGTATGCTACTTGTATTTGACTTTTCCTCTTTCGTGGCTTAGACGGCGCAAAGCTGTTCATACGCCAAGTCGGTTCACATCCGCGCTCTCTGTGAGAGTGAGGACGAGATCCGGCGGTATGTGCGCTTGGGGCGGGATGCTGAGGCGGAGCTGCACCGGTCTGCCCGGCTTCTTAGAGAGGCCAACGCCGCCCTGGACGCCGCCAAGGAGGATGCCAAGAAAGCCCACGACGAACTCGCTCGAGTGGCGCAGAGGCCGGGGCGGCGCGACGGGGCGGTGTGAAGCTCGCCCAAGCCGCGCAGGAGGCCGAGACCGCTCGCCAGAATTATGCGCAGCTGCATACGGCCTTCGAGCAGCTCAAACAGGACGCGGCTACCGCGCTGCTGGGCTACAAGGCCAAGCAGCGGGACATGGAGCAGCTTCAGAAGGAGAAGGCCGGCGTCGAGGCCTACGTGAAGGAGCTCCAGGCATCGGTCACCCGGGAAGCTGCCGAAAAAGAAGCCCTTGCCAGCGCGCTAAAAGCGGAGAAAGAACGGGCCAGCGTTCTCCAGACGGAAGCGGTCAATCTCCGCCTAGAGATGACGACGAAGGACCTCGCCATCCAGGGTGCCGGCAAGGCTTATGAGGAGCTGCGCGTGGAGAAACACGACGTCGAGCGTACCCTCCGGAGAAAAGAGGCTGAGCTTGAACGGGCGCTCGATCGCGAGCAAGGGCTCTCAACCCGCTGCACCGGTAAGTGCTCGAGTCTTTTAGTCCTTTTTGTGCGTGGCTTGCGTGTTGCTCGAGCACCTGATGGAGTGCTTGGTCCTTGTCGTCCTTTTTCAGGTTTGGAGGCGGACCTGGCGGGTGCGCGTGAGTATGCCAAGTCCACCCATGCGCTGGCTGAAGGCGTGATCTCGGCCAAGGCCCGCATCACCGGCGCCATTGACACCCTCAGCGCCAAGTGGGGCTTCCCGCCAGTGGTGGACGTCGAGGGGCCGGATGCTGGCCAGAGCTATGCTAGCCGGGTCCTCGAGTTCGGCGCCTCCCTGCGGGATCGTATCCAGGAGGCCCTTGTTTTTGCTGCGCGCCGGACGATGGCCATCTTTTACTCGGGATTCAGCGTCTCGAGGGAGGAGGCCCGGACCGGGATGGAGGCCGTGGTGAGCGGCTTCGCCTACGTCGAGGCGAGCAAGAAGGAGGGTCAACCCGGATCGAGCAACTCAAGGCCGAGGCCGAAGAACCGGCGCCCGTCTTGGAGGCGATCTGCTGCATGAAGTCCTCCCGCCGGGCGTAGAGTAGATTCCAACCGGCTGCAAGAGCCGTAATCTGGGCAACAAGGCCCTTGTAAGAAAACAAGTATTTTTGGCTATGAAAGTGGCCTAAGCGGCCTAAAATCTTGGCTTCGTGATTTGAACCGTTATACTCTAGTTTTTTCTTTGCGCTCGACATTATTTTCCACTTCCTGCCTTTACTTTGTTTCAGCTAAGTGTTGGCGCTGCGCTCGAACCGCTTCGAGAGGGGGTGAGTTAGGGTGCCGTAGCTCGGAAGCGTGGGAAGCCTTGTGCTCGGTCGCCCTGGCTCGATGAGTTCGAGGTGACGCAAATATTTAGTCTTACGAAAAATTTCGAGGCGAGGAGGGGAAAATTATGTCGAGCCTCGTTTTCGAAAAAACTAGGTGTGTTTTTTCGAGGACTTCAGGGGGGTTCCCCCTGGTCTAGCCCCCCGAGGGGGCTTGACTTTGTGGAAACAAAGTCGAGCCCACCTTGTGTATGAACAAAAAGTAAGAAACCGACTTATTTATTCATACGAGCGGTAAAATTTAAGCGAAAATATGTACAAGGCATCGAGGTCTAGGAGAAAAAGCGACGTAGCTGTTCGATGTTCCATGCGTTGGTGAGGGTCGAGCCTTTTTCGTCGGCTAACTTGTACGTCCCCGGTTTTAGCACCTTGACCACGATAAACGGACCTTCCCAAGGAGGAGTCAGCTTGTGGCGCCCCTTGTTATCTTGGCGTCGACGGAGCACAAGATCACCGACGTTGAAATCCCTCTTGCGCACGTTCTTCTCGTGGTACTGCCGTAGCTTCTGTTGGTAGCGCGCAGAGTGTAGGAGCGCCGTGTCTCGAGCCTCTTCTGCTTGGTCGATGGCGTTTGCTAGCCTTTCCTGATTAGTCTGCTCATTGTAGGCCTTGAGTCGAGGGGACCCGTACTCGAGGTCAGTGGGGAGGACGGCCTCAGACCCATAGACCAAGAAGAACGGGGTGAACCCAGTGGCTCGACTCTCGGTCGTGCGCAGACTCCACAGGACGGATGGGAGCTCAACTACCCATTTGTTGCCGTGTTTGTTCAAGCGTTTGAAAATTCTTGGCTTTAGTCCTTGCAAGATCATGCCATTTGCGCGCTCGACTTGGCCGTTAGTTCGAGGGTAGGCGACTGCCGACCAGTTCACACGGATGGGGCACCGATCGCGAAGTCCAAGAATTTTTGCCTCGTGAACCGGGTGCCATTGTCGGTAATGATGACGTTAGGGACTCCAAAGCGATGGATGATGTCGGTGAAGAACTCGACCGCTCGCTCCGAGCGGATGTTAGTGATGGGCTTGGCCTCGATCCACTTGGTAAACTTATCGATGGCCACGAGCAAGTGGGTGTGGCCTCCCGTCGTCCTTTTGAGGGGTCCAACCCGGATCGAGCCCCCGGACGCAAATGGCCACGTGAGGGGGATCATCTGGAGTGCGTGTGCTGGAAGATGCGTTTGCTTGGCGTAGAATTGGCATCCCTCACACGCTCGAACCAGCTTGATGGCATCAGCAACTGCAGTGGGCCAGTAAAAGCCTTGGCGGAATGCGTTCCCGACAAGGGTTCTCGGTGCAGCATGGTGGCCACAAGCCCCCGAGTGCATGTCTCTGAGCAGTTTCTTGCCTTCCTCGATCGAGATACACCGTTGGAGTACACCAGTTGGGCTTCGTCGGTAGAGCTCTCGTCGTCCTCGTAAGGACGTAAGTCTTGGCTCGACGAGCTAGTCGCCTTGCCTCCGTTCGATCTTACGGTAACTCCCCTCGAATGAGATATTCGAGGAATGGTGCACGCCGGTCGGTTGGTGGGGTCGTAGCTGGGTCGATCTCCATGACCGTGGCCCCGTCGAGGGGTGCGGTTGTGGGTGCGAGCTCAACGGCCGGTCACGACCCGGCGCCCGAGTCCCATTTTACGGATGGCTCGTGAAGATCTTTCGAGAAGACGTCGGGGGTAGTGGCGCTCGAGATGAAGCGATTTTGGCCGGCTCGTCCGCAGCCTCATTGAAGCGCCTTGGGATGTGGTTGAGCTCGAGACCATGGAAGCTGGCTTCCAACTTGCGCACCTCATTGCAGTATGCTTCCATTTTTTCATCATGGCAGCTCGAGGCTTTCATTACTTGGTCGATGACGAGCTGCGAGTCGCCTCGAGCATCGAGGCGTCGGACCCCAAGCTCGATGGCAATGCGCAACCCGGTAACGAGCGCCTCATATTCTGCCATGTTGTTCGAGGCGGCAAAGTGGATGCGTACTACGTAACGCATGTGTACTCCGAGGGGTGAAATGAAGAGCAAGCCCGCGCCTGCTCCTGTCTTCATAAGTGACCCGTCGAAATACATGGTCCACAAACTCGGCACGGATGCGGACCGGGGAAGTTGGACGTCGGTCCACTCGGCGACAAAGTCGGCCGGTGCTTGGGATTTGATAGCCTTTCGTGGGGCGTACGTGATGGTCTCACCCATGAGCTCGACCGACCACTTGGCGATTCGACCCACGACTTCCGGTTCGGATAATTTCCCCGAGTGGGAATGATGTTACCACCGTCACCGGGTGGCTAAGAAAGTAGTCTTTGGAGTTTTCGACGGGTAAGCATGATTGCGTAGAGCAGCTTTTGGATATGGGGGTATCGAACCTTGGCGTCTGAGAGCACCTCACTGATGAAATACACCGGCCGCTGGACGGGGAGCGCGTGCCCCTCTTCCTGCCTCTCGACCACTATGACCGTGCTGACCACCTGAGTGGTTGCGGCAACATAGAGGAGGAGGGACTCGGCGGGTACGCCGTCTCGAGCCGGTCGTGGCGGCACGAGCACGGGGAGGAGATGTGAGCATGCTCTTCGGTTTCGAGAGGGCCTCCTGCGCCGGGCGTCCACGTGAAGTGCTCGGATTTTCGAGGAGCCGATCTGAGGCAAGGCTTTCTCTCCCGGCGCGCAATGAACCGACGAGTGCGGCTAAGCATCCGGTGATCTTTTGCACCCCCTTTAGGTCTCGAATCGGCCCCATCCTCATGATGGCCGCGACCTTCTCGGGGTTGGCCTCGATGCCGCGCGGAGACGATATACCCTAACAACATGCCTCGAGGCACGCCAAAGACGCACTTCTCGGGATTCAACTTGATGTTCTTAGCCGGAGCGCCAAACGTCAATTTGAGGTCCGCGACAAGGTTTTCTACTTTTCGAGTCTTGACAACTATGTCATCGACGTAGGCCTCGACGGTTTCTCCTATGTGTTTCTCGAAGACATGGAGCATGCAGCGTTGGTATGTTGCCCCGGCGTTTCGAAGGCCGAAAGGCATCGTGACATAACAATACATGCCCATGGGAGTGATGAATGAAGTCGCGAGCTGGTCGGACTCCTTCATTTTGATTTGATGGTAGCCAGAGTAGGCGTCGAGAAAGGAAAGTACTTCACAACCCGCGGTGGAATCAACGATTTGATCTATTCGAGGTAAAGGAAATGGGACTTTGGGACATGCTTTATTTAAACTAGTGTAATCTACACACATCCTCATTTTCCCATTCTTTTTCTCTACTAGTACAGGATTAGCTAACCACTCGGGATGATGTACCTCCTTGATGAATCCGGCCTTCTCGAGCTTCTCGACCTCCTCGCGGATGATCCTACGCTTCTCCTCGTCGAAGCGGCGCGGCGTTGCTTGACGGGTCTCGAACCGGGACGGATCTCAAGGCGTGCTCGGCGACATCCTCGGTATGCCGGGCATATCCGAGGGACTCCACGCAAACATGTCGGCGTTTGCGCGGAGAAAGTCGACGAGCACCGCTTCCTATTTGCTGTCGAGGAGGTGCCGATGGTCGGCGTCTTCTCCCCGAGGAGCTTGGATCGAGCGGGATCTTCTTGGTGTCGTCAGCGGGGTCGAAGTTGCCAGCCTGTCGCTTGGGTGTTGGAGCAGAGGCCTCGGCTGCCATGCAATCGAGCATCGTGGCTAGGTCTTCAGATGTTCTCAGCACGTTCGTTAGTGATTCCCCGTACTCGACGCACTCCACATCGCGGTGGTAGGCGTGCTCGTACGTGGAATCGGCGAGTGATGACTCCTTTTGGTCCGGCATCTTGAGCTTGAGGTAGGCATAGGCGGGGATCGCCATGAATTTTGTGTAGCACGGCACCGCGGGATAGCGTGGTACGTCCCTCGAACCGGGTACGTCGAAAGTTAAGACCTCTCGACGAAAGTTCGAGCGTGTCCCAAAGACGACGGGGAGGTCGATGCGGCCGATCGTGATTGCTTTCTTGCCAGGGACCACTCCGTGGAAGCCCCCGGCGCTCGGCTGGAGGTCAGCTCTGGTGAGGCCGAGCAACGTGAGGGTCTCCATGTAGATGATGTTGAGGCTACTGCCTCCATCCATGAGTACTTTGGTGAAGCGGGCGTTCAGGATGATCGGGGCGACGACGAGAGGATACGAGCCGGGATTGGTGACGTGGTCTGGATGATCATCACGGTTGAACGTGATGGGAGCGTCCGACCAGTCGAGGAACTGAGGCGTGGCGGGTTTCATGGCGAAAACCTCCCTGCGCTCGGCCTTCCGTTCTCGACGCGTCATCTGGGTGGCCGGGCCGCCGTAGATCATGTAGCACTCAGTGATGGGCGGATACCCACCATCGTCATCGTCGTTGGCTCGATCCTCGCCACCCTTATCCTTCTTGCCATCGTCTTTGTCAATGCCAAACTTCTTGAAGTAGCCTCGAAGCATACGGCAGTCCTCGAGGTTATGTTTAACCGGTTCCTTGTGGTACGGGCGGGCGCCGGCATCTTGTCGAAAAACGCCCCCATCCGGAGGGGTCTAGGCTTCTTGCGCTCGGCTGCGGCCACCTCGTCTTCCACGACCGCGCGCTTGCCTTGCTGGTTGCCTTTCTTCTTCTTCCCGTTCTTCTTCTGGGCCTTGCTCGAGCCCTCACCGCCTCCTGGGGACGGTGGGGGCTTGTTCCCAGCTCCACCAAAGAAGGCCCCCACGGCCTCGTCGCCGGCAGCGTAGTCGGCGACGACGTCCATGAGCTCGTTCACCGTCTTTGGGCGGTGCGCCCGAGCTCCCGCACGAGCTCTTTGCAAGTGGTGCACGAGACGAACGCCGGGATGACGTCGTGATGCGGAATGTGTGGCGGCTCGGTGCGCGGCTTTGAGAAACGTCGAGCAAAGTCCCGGAGAGATTCCGAGGTATTTTGCTTGCGATTACGGAGATCCCATGAGTTGCGGGTCGGATGTAGGTGCCCTTGAAGTTCCCCTCGAAAATCTGGACCGGGTCGGCCCAATCGTGGATTTGATGGGGAGGAAGCTCCTCGAGCCACCGTCGAGCGGTGTCGAGAGAAAGAAACGAGAGGAGCGACGTATGATCGCCTTATCCTCTCGAGCCCCTCCCGGTGGCGAGCCGGCCGGAAATCGGCCGACGGAGTTCGCTTGGTCTCCCGTTGTACTTGACCACGCTCGTGGGGGTCGAAACGGGTTTGGCAACGGCGTGTTGCGGATAGCTCGGCCGAAGACTCGAGGGCCGGTGGCTCGAGAATCTGCCGGTCTTCGTCGTCGTCGTAGCGGCCCTCGATGGGCCTTGTAGCCACGGTCCTCGGCACCCGCAGCCTTGCGTCGTCGGTTGTCGTTGATGTCATGACGCGCATCTTGAGGTGCACGGTTGTCGAGGATGCGTTCTCGGCGGGGCTCTACCACCTCGAGGGTGCCTCTTGGTGGACGGAACCCTCCCGTTCGTGTCGTGGTTGTTCGGAGCTGCCTCACGCTGTCTCGAGGCTGAGCTCTCGGCCTGTTGGACGGCCGCGACTTGGAGGAGCCCTTGGATCTCATCTCGTATCCGTAATGCATGTGGGTTCGAGGGCGCCGGCATGTCCCGTAGCAGCATAGCTGCCGCTAGCACATTTTGGCTTGCTCGAGGGAAGTGGGCTGGCTCGGGTGGCGCTTCTGGTCGTCCGTCGTTGATGATGCGGTTGAAGACATCTCGTGCCCTTCCTCGAGCGCCAAGAGCTCGAGGAGGGGGCGGATGGTTCTGTTCAAGCGCGCGCTTGAGCAGTTCTAGATTTGCGCGTTCCTCATTCATCTTGGCCTCGATCTCCCTGAGCTGGGCCCATTGCGCCGCTCGAGCATCGTCTTCAGGTTGCTGGTTATCTTGGGCTTGTGGTGGCGGTCCACGTGGCTCAATCACTGCGAGGCCTGCGGGCTGCCGACGTCCCGACCGCCGGGTCACGTGCGCCGGTTGGCTGCGGGGACGGCCACGGCGGCGCCATCTCTGGTCTCCTCATCCGACGGGACGTTGTCGTTGAGATGAAAACACTCGCGAGCCGGGTCATAGCACCCTGAGTCTGAGTCATCGGAGTCTGGGTTAGCGCTGGACGGCGTCCAGGGCCTCCCCGTGCTCTCCTCCTCGATCCGGCGGCGCATATCTCCGACCGTGTTGCGGCGTTGCGAGCCAGGTGCTCTGTCAAACCCGCGGTCTATTGACGCCGGCCATACGATCTCCAAGTCCATGGTGGCACGCAGGAGGGGGCCGGGGCTCTCCTCCCGCGGTCCCATGGCTGACCGGATCTCGTTGGCATACGTGGTGGCGGCATTGGTGAGCCCAAACGGGAGCCTGCGACGAGCTCGGTAAAGCCCGTGCGGCAATAGGTTGGGCGACGTCGGCCGTGCGCGCGCTCGAGGCGCTATACCGGGTTCTCTCGGCGAGCGCATGGCAAACGTGAAGCCAGGGTCCGCGTCAAGGACTCTCTGTCCACGTGCCAGCTCCTGCCGCACACTTGGCACCCCAACCGGGCGCGTCGTGGCGTCCGGCTGGGAGGGCACACGAGCAAGGTGCTCAAGGCTCTGTGCCTGCTGGTGATGATGATGATGCTGGTGGCGTCGGCGACGTGGTGGTGAGCCATGGTGGCGCGGTCGGCGCGCGACCCCACCAGCGCGTGGGGGTGACGAGCGTCCCCCTCCTGGTTCTCCAATTGAGAGTAGAGCCATGTCGCGGCCTGGGCCGAGCGACATGAACTCTAGACTCCCAAACCAGATCACCGTGGCGAACGGAAACGAAGGAGTGGGCGATGCCATCCGAAAATGGCGGGAATCGAACGAAAAGCACGCGAAGCCCCTACAGCGCGCCAACGTCGGTGTTTCGTACCCCGGGGTATAACACCAACGAGTAAATTTCTATGCGTGCTCCCTAATCCGGATGGTGATGCAAGATGGACACAAGCGTTTATCCTGGTTCAGGCAAAGAATGCCCTACGTCCAGCAGAGGGGAGAGTTTTGTATTATCTTGCACCGGGGTGCTTGTACAGGGGTGAATACAAGCGAGTCCTGAGACTTAGCGTGTGTGGAAACGTGTTGCGAATGAAGGCGTCCGAAAAAACTTTTCTCTAGACTAGGCCCTGGCATCCCCTTTTATAGGCCAAGGGGAGGCTCAGGAGTACAGAGCAGATATGGCCGTCGTGGCGTGACGTCGAGCTACATGCGCCGTGTCAAGTCGTCGAGACTGTAGACGCTCCGCTTGGTCTGGCTCGAGCCTGTAGCAGCGTGGTTGATGATGGCCTGCTCGTCCTTCTTGGTCGTGGGCTGACGTAGTCGAGGTATGGCACTGTCGTAGTCGAGCACGTGCGTCCGGGAACCCCGCTGTATGGCCGTTGAGGTGGGAATGACAGGACACCGTGTGTCCCTCGTTCAGGTCGCGTCCGTCACCACTCCTCGAGTGGTTGGAAGCTGCCTCGAGGGGGCAGTGATCCGAGCGACGGGACGGGACGACGTAGTTGGTGGTACGGAGTGTTGACGATGGCGTCAGGAGAGAGTGCCGCACGCGCCACAGTACTCGGCGTGGTGTAATAGTGTAGCCTGGCACGCCTGAATCCCGGGTATGGTCAGCGGAATAGGAGAAGCGATCGGCGTACTTCTCACTGTATTACGCTCTGTAGCCATGGGGTTAGGTGGAGCAGGCATACTTCTAACTATTACACATACGCGTAGCCATGTGCGTGCCTTGGATAGGCAATGATTGTAGGCGGACTCGAGCGGGCGCTCGCTCGAAGCGTTCTCGTCCGCTCGAGCGGCCGTTTGCTCGAGCGGTTTCCGTCCCGCTCGAGCGGCCGCTCTCGAGCGGTTTACGTCATCGTCTCGAGCGGTCGTACGCTCGGCGGTTTCCGTACTTCTCCGTCGAGCGGGTGAGCGGTTCTTTGCTCGAGTCGGAGAGATTCGAGGCTTTGCGGGCACGATGTGGGCCGGCCCGGCTTGAGGGGATTTTGAGGTCTCTCTTGATCACTTAGTTTTTGGGTTTTTAGAAAGGGATGAGATTGATTTGCTTGTCTCTAATTCGCCTTATTTAGGACCCCCTAATCTAGGTACCCGACACTTCTCATAGTCAATTTTAATCACACCCAGGTTTTTTCTCCTTATGAACACTATGAACTAATTCATGAGCAATTACTACACTCTCTAGTATATATCTCCCCCTAATGAAGGCACTCTGTTGGGGGAAAACTAACCTATCCATAATCCTCCCCAATCTCAGTGTTAAGGCCTTAGAAAAAATTTTGAAGCTGCAATTAATCAGACTAATGGGTCTAAACTTCTTCATAGAAGTAGCCCCCTCTTCCTTGGGAATTAAAGTAATAAGGGCAAAGTTGAGTCTATAAAGGTCCAATTTACCCTGGTGAAAATCATTAAACATATTAACTAAGTCTATCTTAGTGACATCCCAATACTTCTGATAAAACATAAAAGAAATGCCATCTGGACCAGGGGCCCCATCAGCATAGCAACTAAAAACTACTTCCTTAATCTCTTCTTCAGTAAAAGGCTTGGTTAGCAACTCATTTTCTTCTACAGTGACCAAGTCATCCTCCTTCCAAAAATTTTCAGCTAGTCTAATGTCAGGTCTATCCTCCTTAGCAAAAAGCTTCCTATAGAATTCCTCTGCAACCTTAAGCATACCCTGTTGATCCTCTACCAGGCCAAGTGGCCCCTCCAAGGCATCTATCCTTTTTTTCCTAGCTCTATGATTAGCTACTGCCTGAAAATAAGCTGTATTCCTATCCCCTTCTAGAATAGTTCTATCCCTTGATCTCTGTCTAGCTTTGATTTCTTCCAAGGCCCAAATCTTATCTAGCTCATTAGCTACTTCTTTAAATCTAGTTAGCTCAGCCTCAGACAAAGGTCTAGACTCTAGTTCTCTTTCCAGATCCATATATTCAAGAGCTAACTCCTTTTTCTCTCTATTCATGTTAGCAACTTCATTAGCTGCCCAGCCCCTGGCAAATCTCCTGAGCATCCTGATTTTGTGTTGCCAGGAGTCCAGGCTACTACCCACACCCCCTGATTGGGACCAAACACTCTCAATCCTAGAATTAAAACTATCTTTTTGCATCCACCATTTCTCAAATCGAAATCTCTTCTTACTCACTGCTACACCATCACCAGAATCTAAAACTAATGGGTTGTGGTCACTTGGAAATCTCTCAAGGCCCTTAACTCTAGTTAAAGGAAAAGCTTGTTCCCACTCAGGAGTAGCAAAGATCCTATCAATTTTTGACATAACCAGATTTTCCTGATTGTTAGTCCAAGTGAACTTAATATTATTTGGACTAAACTCCAACAGCGCCCACCTATTTATCCAATCATTGAAAAGGTCAGCCCACCTATAATTAATATCCAAATTATTCTTGTCTGAAGCAACTCTAACCAAATTAAAATCACCGGCTAACAGTACAGGACCTTTCCAAGATTGCATCACAAACTCAAGCTCTTTTAGAAAATCCTCCTTACCATTATCATAAGGAGACCCATATACAACAACTAATTTCCAGCAAAAACCAGATTTATTGTCACTAATCATCACACTAATGGAAAACTGTAGAATATCACAAACTGTAGCAGAAAACAGATCCTTATTGCATCCCACTAGAATACCTCCAGCAGACCCTCTAGCAGGTAAACTAAACCACACAAATGAAGTATTAAAGGTTAAGGCCTTCAAATATCCAGGAGTAAACATACTCTTTTTTGTCTCTATAACACCCACTATATCAGCTTTAGTACTTCTAATTCTACCCATAAGAGCAGGTAACCTACCTAGTTTATTGAGACCCCTAATATTCCAAAAGAAACCTATCATTTTCTGTTTTTCTTACCTCTCCTCTTTTTCTCTACTCTAGTCCAATTCCCCTCCTCTAGGTCCCCATCCAGACCTAGATCTACTTGGGAGGAATGCTCAGATGACTCAGGAACCTCCTCCTTGTTCATCTCACTACTAAAAGAGTTACTAGAAAAAATAATTTCAGCAGACACTGCTACCTCACTATTCTTCTTACTCTTAACTACCCTATCATTAATGACTGCAGAATTCTGATTCATAGGAGCCAACCCTCCTACATCAGACCTATGGATGCAATTTTCTACTTGACAGGACTTACAGAACTCTATTCTTCTATCATTTTCTAGAGAGCTAATATTAACCAAGCCATTACTACTATCTAGAGCTACAGAACTATCAGTGCTCACACCCACAGTATGAGCAATACTAGCTATTTTTGCAGAACTATCAGTGCTCACACCCAACATGAAGGAATTGCTAGTTTGTGATATAGTTTCAGTCGTTCGTCGGCCCATACCCGGAAGGCTGGCCGGAAGCACAAGTTCAGAGAATCAGAGTTCAGATGAAGCCACATTGGATAAATAAACCAAGTGCGCAGGGCTAACAAATTTGGACGAGCGATGATGCAGCGAGATAGCTACAGGCCAGTGCAGATGTGCAGGAGCAGTGAAGAACAATGATCACCTGCTCGATTAACGCTAGCGGAACACCTAAGGCGAATCATGGCGGCGCGTGCGTGGATCCAAATGATGAGAGCTCTCAGAGCTGATCATGGTCCAGGTAGATAAAGGTCAAGGAGGCTCAAGTTAGGCCTTGTTTAGTTCCAGAATTCTACTCCCAAATTCACTATGCAGAATTCCTATTCCCCATCACATCAAAATGCCAACAAATGCATGGAGTACTTAAATGTAGATGAAATCAAAAACTAATTACACAGTTTTATTGTACATTGCGAGACGAACATTTAGAGTCTAATTAATCAATATTTGACAATTTTTTTCACTAAAAAAAAAAACGCGCTACGGTGTTCCGACGAACACTGTAGCCTGCAGTGCCGATTCCGGATGGCCAATTCCGGATCTGAACAAGGCCTTAAGCGGGCAACCGATTCGTGAGCCATCAAATCCCAGGCAGGCAGTTGGGTAAGAGCATCTCCAAGAGCTCCTAAACTCACTTTGTATTCTATTATTTTGACAAAATCACAAATTCTCCTCTCCAACAGCTCCCAAAACAAACTTCCTAAAATACGCACTTGGGAAAAAACCCCTCCGCGCACGTAAAGATCCGCGCGGAGGGGCGCGCATCCTCAGCGCGCAGCGGCCGCAACGCCCGCTCCGCCCGCGCGCCGCCCCCGCAGCGCCCGCCGCGTCGCCCCGCCACGGTCCCACCCCGCTGCTCCTCTTCGCGCGCTAGCGTGCGCACGTGTTTCCGCCATGGCCACCGCCGCCGCCTGAGCTCGCGGCCGCCGCGGTCCCACCCCGCCTGAGCTCGCGCCCGCCACGGTCCCACCCCGCCTGAGCTCGCGCCCGCCACGGTCTCACCCCGCCTGAGCTCGCGCCCGCCGCGGTCCCACCCCGCTGCTCCTCTTCGCGCGCTAACGGACGCTCGCGCCGCCATTGCCGAGCACGGCCGCGGACGCAGGTGCAGTGGCGGCCCACCAGAGGCGGCGCGGGGCGGCGCGGGGCAACGCTAGGGAAGAGCGCCCATGGGTGCGCGAGCTCGGGAGGACGAGCTGGGCGGCGCGCGGTGCGGATGGATAAGGTGAGAGAGCTCTGAGGGTGAAGAAATAGAGGATGACAGGCGGGTCCCATCTGTCATCCTCTAGTTTTACCAAGTGAGAATACAAAGTTGTTGGAGATGCACCTTTTTTTCACTTGGAAAACAAAATAGCAAGTTGCTATTACACAAGATTTACCAAGTGAAATTTAGAGATCTCTTGGAGATGCTCTTCAGACGCGAAAGGCCAAGCCCGTCTTCTTGGATTCGGAGGGCCGATCGAAAAGATGAGCTGAAAGCCTGAACGTGAACGTACTCCGAACGAACAAGTTCAGTAATCACGCGATGGAACCAAAATTCCACTGGGTCACGAGGCGCGAGGCGCGCCGATTACACGCATGGCATGACGCATGGCGTGCCCGTTAGGACTGGCGCGCGGGCTGGCAGCCGCCAATAGAGCGCCCGAGACATGCGCCACCGAAATAACAGTCGTCGGACGGACACAAACGGCTCCATCCATCGATCGGATTCGGACCCCACGGCAGAACATGATGAACAGCGAAGATGGGATCCACATCCAAACTCCAAAGCGAGGTATCCCAAGAGCGCACGTACGGGTCTACGGGAGTACGCACTGTACGTGCGTGCAGTCCGTAGTCTGCGGCGGCACAAGCCGAGCATGCATGATGCGCGGCCATGTGCTCAGTACCGGCTTTTCGTTGCGCGCCATGATCGTGTCGCTGCGCCGGACCGATCGGACCCATGCCAATTGCCAAGCCATGCATGCCTTTCCTCCTTCCTTTCTCCTGCTCGTCCGTCCGTCCACCCAATCCCGCCATGACTGTCTGCTGTTGTTGCCTTCTAGCTGGCTGCCCTGGTCACTGGCCAGCACCAAGCAGCAGCAGAGCAGGACTGCAGAGTGCAGGAGCACCCACTCGCTCACTCGCTATGCCAATAGCATGTCGAGTTTTGGACCGGGCATCTCTCTCAGCAGTGTGGTTCTGGTGCGGTTTCTCCTCGCCCTTGTGCCCTTTTCCTAGGTGGATTCGGTGCGTGCTCGCTCAAGATCACTGTGCCTTTCGCCGTGCGTGAGCTGTCCAGACTGCAGCATGCTTCCCGGCCGCCTAAACTGTAGGTCTATTTTCTATATGGATCTTGTCATCATCATCGCTGTAAGAATAATCTGGACCCATCATTTGAGCCTGAGCACATGTATACGTGCCTACGTACTGTACGTAACGTACTTGACAGGAAGATTAGATGTCCATCGAGGAGAGCAGTAAGCTTGCCGACTAATCCAATCAACACCTGGAGGTTTTATTTCGTCTTTGTGTGCGCCGTGCTAGTCATCCTGCGAGGTGCCAGCCGGCAAGCGCTACGGCGGCGGCCGCGTGGCGGCGTGCATGCGTCACCGCCCTTGACGACGCACGGGGAACGACCGAACGAGCGAGGCGCAAGGACTACGCTACACACTCGCAACCGTCTCACTGGTCGACGTGCCACTTGTCACCTAGGTGCACGCGTCACCAAAACGGGTCTGTGTCGACGTCCTGACGCGTGGGCTCATCCGTTCATGCACCCGTCATCGGCGCTGACTCCTGGCTCCTCGGAGGACAGCATGTCTGTGCCAACGCTGCATGGGATCGATCGGTCGATCACCGGACCAAGCATGACAGGGGCCTGTCACCTGTGGACAGCATGCCTCTGCACCTGGACGCACAACATGGCAGGTGGCACTGACACAACGTGCGCGCGGAGTCGCGCCATGTAATCTACAGTAGCTGCTGATCCGGACGTTCCGGCGTCACCGAGCAGAGATTTGTCTCGTATCACCCCACGAGACGCAAGAGAACAAACAACCGAGCGGCATGTAATCAGAGTACCAGCAGCTCTGCTTCTGCGTGCCTGTCCTGGTTCAGCGCATAATTAGCAAGAGTACGTACGTGCTGATTGGGGAATCGGTCGAACTGATTGGAATCGCCAATCAGCACGGCGAATCCAGCGGCCTGTTGTTGTAGCAGTGCAAAGAAACGCTGATCTCGCCGTGTCCTACCAACGGCATACGGACGGGCCTCCAAATCCGGCAGCACGAATCTGCTGTGCAGTGTGCATCATCTTCTTCAGATCGCATTGCCCTTCAATTCCCCCCACCCTGAAATCAGCCCTCCGGCGATCTCGCAGAACTGGATCTCTGTCGCGATCACCGCTACCGGCGTAAGATTTCCATTCCATTTCACGCAATTCGGCGACTCGGCGACGACGCCGTGATTTTGCAAAGGCTGCCTGCCTTTGCTGCTGCATTTCATCTTCCATACATGACCAAACATGCCCTTCCTTTATTAAAAAGAAACAAAAACATCTCTCGTTTCCTTAGAAAATTGCAAGAAAATAATAATTAAAATAAAAATGAGCATGTGTTTCTGATCCAGTTCGTCCGAAGCCACGGGTGGATTAGAAGCGAGCTGAGACCCACATGAACATGGCTGGCAACTAGAACGGCCGAGCCCACGGCCTGGCCCACGGGGACAGCGAGCAAATCTCGTCCCGGAAGGAAACCCGATCGGACCGAACCCCGGCGGCCAACAAATCAGCTCGACCCGGCAATCAATCGCTTGCCAAACGCCAACGAAGCGCGCACAACGGCACAACCCGACCGAACCGCGTTTTATCCACGGGCAGCGTGCGCAGCTCCAGCTCCAGCGCCAGCGAGCGGCTTTTGTTTTGCGTTTATAAAAGACGCCGTCTCTCTCCCTCGCCTCGCCGTCACGGACGCAGCCAAAAAGCTCTGCTCGCTGCTCCGGCCACCTCTTCTCTTCTTCGGCCTCGAGTTCGATCGCGGTCGCGGAGTTAATACGAGCAGCCGAGCACGCGACGCGACGCGACAAAGCTCGTGGCGAGAGGTGGCGGAATGGCAGCACCTGCTCTTGCTCTTGCCAGTGCGTAGCAGAAGCAGAACCTCGTGGGTCGTTCGTGCGTAGCCTCGCTGGCCGCCATCGTGTGACGGTGTGCGGGGTGCGGCGTGAAGGCATCCGATCGGATCGGAGCAAGGAAGTGGGGCGGAGCGAAGCAAGGATCAAGAAATGGCGTCGCGCGGCCACCTGCTGCTAGCGCTGCTCGTGCTCGCCGGCGCGACGGAGGCAGCGGCGGCGAGCGGCGTGCGGCACCAGCCCCGCGGGAAGAAGCAGGCGCGGCCGCGGATGGAGCTCGTCCCCGCCGCGCCGGGCGCGTCCCTGGCGGACCGCGCGAGGGACGACGTGCACCGGCACGCGTACATCCGGTCGAAGCTGGCGCGCGGGCGCCGCGCGGCGGAGGTGGGCGCGTCCGCGTTCGCCATGCCGCTCTCGTCGGGGGCCTACACGGGCACGGGCCAGTACTTCGTGCGGTTCCGCGTGGGCACCCCCGCGCAGCCGTTCGTGCTGGTGGCGGACACCGGCAGCGACCTCACCTGGGTCAAGTGCCGCGGTGGCGGTTCGGCGGCGTTGGACCCGCCAGCGGCGGCGCGCGTGTTCCGCACGGCCGCGTCCAAGTCGTGGGCGCCCATCGCGTGCTCCTCCGACACGTGCACCTCCTACGTGCCCTTCTCCCTCGCCAACTGCTCGTCGCCGGCCAGCCCCTGCGCCTACGACTACCGGTCAGTACTCTTCAGTATCTCCCCCGCCTCTCTCCCGATGCCCTCCACCTCTAGCCATTGCCCTGCTTCGTACTCCGCCGATCGATCGCCTCGTGCCGCTCGACCCAGTGACACGCACGCGTGCTCCTCACTCCACCGGATCGATCTCGTCTTCGTCACGCTACGGCTGGCTCAGGTTCCGGTGGCGACACGGCCGGGCTGGCTGCCTTTGCTGCCCCAAGCAGCGAGGCAGCGCCGCAGCGGCAGTAGTAACTGTTGGTTGGTGGGCGGGTGGGTCGGGATCTCGCGCGCGCCATTACTCGCGCAGCTTTTTCACCGCGTTGCTTCTGCTGTCCTGCTGCTGCCGGCCTCGCCGCGGCACGGCAGTGGCAGAGCGCGGCATTCAATTGCTTCGCTCCGCAGGCTCTGCTTGGGGTTGCTAGCGCCTAGTGTGGACACGAGTTCGTGCTCGGTTTCGCTAACTGGGATCCATCTCCGTGCGCCTTGTGCCTGCCTCTCCTTTACCGCGGATGTACGTACTTGCGATACGTCGCGTACTTGGTAGAGTATACTACACGACTCACGACGACAGTAGATTCTAGGGATTGAGCAGCCACAGTCAGCGGCGGCAGCAGCAGCCAGCACCAGCACCAGCAGTACGTTGTAGTACGAGTCGAGGTTGTCCAGGCTGCCAAATTGGATGGAAGCTAGGATGCGGCGTTAATGTTGTTGAGGTGGTCTGGTTGCGGCCACGCACACATTTATTCTTTACCGGCCCCGGCCACGGCAGCGTCTGTCCTTGGCTCCGATCTCCGTCAGCGCCCGAGCGCGATCTGCACGGCGCGACGCGGAGGAGCTCGTCCTGGCCCCGATCGTGGGTGGCGCGCACGTTGCCGTAGGTAGTGCAGGGCGGCGCCGCGGCCGCCGATGCGCTGTCGCCTGCCGCCGGTCTCCCGGCTTGTTTTTTTGTTTCTAAAAAATGGCGCAACTTGTCCGCCCGCTGCCTCGCCCAAGTGCCGAACCGAACCGAGGGCGGCGAAACGTGCTCGGAGGACGTCTGCCCGCGCCATGTGCTTGGCTCGGCGGACGCTGCTCCCGTGACCCTGCTCGTGGCAGGTTGGAAACGCCGAGAGTTTGAGTTACACGGACGTGTTGGAACTTGGACGCCATCTTCTTCTTTTTCGTTTCCTTTTTTCTGTTTTTTTGGTGCTGTTCCGATCCAAGCAACATGTGACATGACATGGGTGTTTGTCCAGTGACTAGTAGCTCGACGATCTCTGAAACTTTCCGTGACTGCCTGACTGGTACAATAGGCTCAGCTCCAGATACTGTGCTTGCTCCAGCAGTGTACGCGTTGGCTGACTCAGCGTCCTCACTGACTGTCTGACTATAGATAGGCGCCGTCTATCTTTGGGCAATCACCTTGTCCAGCTCGGCATTTGACCGGTCGGGCGCCGCGCCGAGCACTGCTGCACCGGTGGCAATGGCAACTACTCTGTACTACCCGCGTAGCCTGCTTTCCAGCTAACACCTACAGTTGATTGGTCAAATGCACCGTACTTAGCAATATCCCAACTGAAAGAAAACTGAAATGGGGAAAAAGTGCTAATCTTCAGAGCCTCGGACTAGTCTATTTTACTACTACTCCTACATCGGTGGCTGTCCCGGGCGTAACCATCGTGTGAGCTGGGATTACTCTTTCCAGCCACTTTGACGAATCTTTGAGCTCAGCTTTACAGTTCATGACGAGACGTATCTTTCCATTTCCCAACTGTCTAAACGATTCCCATTCAGACCATACCGAAGATGAGTAGAGTAACTTCCAAGCCGGTTCTTGGTGCCTCCTGTCGCCTCCCAAAATGCTAGGGTCCCCAATTCGAACCATGTTCATGTATTCGAGTGTCGCCTTCACAGTTCCAGTTCAGTAAGTGCTGTAGACCTGTAGTTTAATTTTGCAAATTGCCAAATGCATTTTGATGAGTTAAATAAAAGCGGTGATAACTATCAGTACATTATTCTTTGTAATATATACAGCACAACGTGTTGCGTCGAATCTTTGCATGTGGCCGATCCTAATGCTGACGTGGTGATGCGCGCGAACTAACGTTACGTACTTACGTTACCTAATCGTGGTGTGCAATGGCATGGCAGGTACAGGGACGGCTCGGCGGCGCGCGGCGTGGTGGGCACCGACTCGGCGACCATCGCGCTGTCCTCCGGGAACGGCCGCGGCGGCGGTGACAGCAGCGGCAGGCGCGCGAAGCTGCAGGGCGTCGTGCTGGGCTGCACGGCGTCGTACGACGGCCAGAGCTTCCAGTCCTCGGACGGCGTGCTGAGCCTGGGCAACAGCAACATCTCCTTCGCGTCCCGCGCCGCCGCGCGCTTCGGCGGCCGCTTCTCCTACTGTCTCGTGGACCATCTCGCGCCGCGCAACGCCACGAGCTACCTCACCTTCGGCCCGGGCCCGACCGAGGACGCCGCCGCCGCCAACTCCGCAGCCGCGCCGGCCGCGCAGACGCCGCTGCTGCTGGACCGCCGGATGAGCCCGTTCTACGCCGTGACGGTGGACGCCGTGTACGTGGCCGGCGAGGCGCTCGACATCCCGGCCGACGTGTGGGACGTCAACAAGAACGGCGGCGCGATCCTCGACTCCGGGACCAGCCTCACCATCCTCGCCACCCCGGCGTACAGGGCCGTGGTGGCCGCGCTCAGCGCGCGCCTTGCCGGGCTGCCGATGGTCGCCATGGACCCGTTCGAGTACTGCTACAACTGGACGGCCGCCGCGGCGCCGCCGGAGATCCCCAAGCTGGAGGTGCGCTTCGCGGGGTCCGCGCGGCTGGAGCCTCCGGCCAAGAGCTACGTCATCGACGCGGCGCCCGGGGTGAAGTGCATCGGCGTGCAGGAGGGCGCGTGGCCCGGCGTGTCGGTCATCGGCAACATCCTGCAGCAGGAGCACCTCTGGGAGTTCGACCTCCGGGACCGGTGGCTCCGGTTCAAGCACACGCGCTGCGCCCTATGATGATAACGTGACGGACGGGACGCCGCGCGTGCATGGTTCGTCTATCGTCTCTTGATGAAATTGTAACGACATTGGAGGGGGAGTGGGTTTCTGAATGAAAAGGGTGGGTTATTTTTAGCGCAATGGGAAATCGTTCACCTGAAATTCAACGCGGTTCTGATCGTGATCACTCCAGAGATGAATCTTCGTTCAGAGTTTCAGGCTTTCAGCCAATACGCATCTGTTCGGGTTCTCTCTTTGGGGGCAAAGGCCATCACATGAACCCAAGTTCCGCGATGGCGATGCACACAGGTTCTGGAACATGAAAGCACAGATTCTGAAACAAGAGAAGAAAATACGGACCATGTGAATGAACTGAACTTTGCAAACCGCGGTTACACACCAAAAAACATTACAATGGGACGGTGGTTATGTGCACTCAAAAAAATTAGTCAAACCACAGCTAATTAAGTGTCAATGTTACGGTGTTGTACGGCGCCTATTTTCTGGAGTGCGCGCGCGCGCACACACCTGTTTCCAGGAGTTGTTAAATCATTGCACTGCCATTTTTTTTTTTAACAGGAGCACTGCCAGTTTGAGTTCCCCAAACGATCAATCGGCAGCTCTCCTGCAGGCTTTGTTTCCAAAAACAAAAACAAAAGGTAGAAGGCGACGTTGGTTCTAACTTTTAAAAAGTTACTCACGTACATGCTACTACTATGATTTTCAATGATCAGGCAAACAAGATTCGTGTGAGGTACCAGGGCCTGTTTAGCCCATCGATAGGGCCTAGCCCATCCAAACAGGTAGGAGCTAATAAAGATGCAAATTTTATTCTAAAAGAAAGAAAAAAAATGCTCATTTTTTAACCCATCAAAGTTTTCTTTAACATTCTATCCACTCGTTTAATATAGTTTACTTGCCAAATTAATAGATCTATTAAGTTAACAAAAGAAATAGTAACCTTAAATTTTGCTCTTGACCATAAAAAAAACACTACTATGCTATAATAGCTAAATGATTTTACATTGAAAACCTAAACTGTTTCTAACAAGAATAAAACCTTAAAAGTATTTCTAACCAAAAAGAACTTCTTAATGGTTTCTTTCTCTTAATGATTTCTCATTTGCAACCCTTTATTTTTTTTATAATTCACTCATGTGTTCAATTTACTCCGATTTTGTAGTGGATACAGAGTTACTCTTGACTGCTTAAATTTACCAGTCTAGACATCTTTTTTTATCTTTAAGGAGCTCTTTTACCAAACTATAGTAGGATATTTTTTTCCTCTTTTTGTAAAAAATAAGCATAAGATGTTGTTTTACAAAACTCCTGTGTAGATGCTCTAATTCGGGCTAATTTTATCCATCCATTTATTAGCCAATTCAAACATATATACCTAGTGTGTCCTATGTTGAAAATCCCATAAGCTCTACATATTTGTCGGTATCAACTCAAAAGATTTGTTGGTGTTTAGTTCTTGAAAGGTGCTTTCATAGATCATATCATATGCATGTATCGGGTGAAAAAAAAAAAGAATGTTCGTGTAGACATAATTGAACCATATGAATTACCAAAATGGGTTATTCATGTAATGAAGGGGAGGAGATCATGTCAAACTCCAAACCCAATGACATCTCTGTAATTGTTGCTAAAGATTTGTTAGCCAATGAGTAATGAGAATACCCAAGTTCAAAAAAAAAAAAAAAAAAAACCTGAAGATTAATTACTTTGGGGTATCTCATGACTTGCCACGAAAAAGGGTACCATCGATTGGATACGGTTTGCTTACTTTAAATAGTGCCCTAAATAAGTGCCACAACGCCCCAAGACCGCAAACGACATTCCATTTCTTCTGCTTTGCCATATTTAGGCCACGCCAAAGCTAGCTACTGTGTTTTCCTCGATTTTATTTTATTTTATTTTTTGCTTGAAAAAAACTTCTGAATTTCTATCATTCTTCTTAAATTGACGCTGCTATCTGCCATTGCCCTTTTGCGAGGGAGACGACGTCAAGGGAGAGCAAGGAGCCAAGGACGACGAAATGGCCTTGCGCGGCAACCTGCTCGTGTCGCTCCTGTTGTTCGCAGCGGCGGCCACCGCCAGCGGTAAGTCGGCGAGGCTCGATCTTGTCCCCGCCGCGCCGGGAGCGTCCATAGCCGAGCGGGCGAGGGACGACCGGCGCCGGCAGGCGTACATCTCCGATCGTCTCCGGTCGTGCCATGGCGGAAGCCGGAGGAGGGTTGCCGCGGAGGTGGCGGCGGCGTCGTCCGCGGTCTCCTTGCCAATGTCGTCGGGGGCCTACTCCGGCACGGGGCAGTATTTCGTAAAGCTCCTCGTGGGAACGCCCGCGCAGGAGTTCACGCTGGTGGCGGACACCGGCAGCGACCTCACCTGGGTCAAGTGCGCCGGCTCCTCGCCGCCGGGTCGCGTGTTCCAGCCAAAGGTCTCCAAGTCGTGGGCGCCCGTCTCGTGTTCGTCCGACACGTGCAAGTTGGACGTGCCCTTCTCCCTCGCCAACTGCTCCTCGTCGGCCAACCCTTGCGTCTACGATTACCGGTCATTATTACCACCACCATTACGCGCCATTGTCCATGCATGCATCACTCCTTGTCCCTGGCAATGTTACAACCAACTATGTGCATCATGGCAGGTACAAAGGATCGGCGGGAGCGCGCGGCGTCGTGGGCACCGAATCGGCGACCATCGCGTTGCCCGGCGGCAAGGCGGTTCAGATGAAAGACGTGGTCTTGGGTTGCTCCTCCTCGCATGACGGCCAGAGCTTCCGGTCAGCCGACGGCGTGCTGAGCATGGGAAACGCCAAGATCTCCTTCGCGACGCGCGCCGCCGCGCGCTTCGGTGGCAGTTTCTCCTATTGCCTCGTCGACCACCTCGCCCCGCGCAACGCCACCGGGTACCTCGCCTTCGGCCCAGGGCAAGTGCCCCGGACCCCGGCGACCCAGACGAAGCTGTTCCTGGACCCCCAGATGCCCTTCTACGGCGTGAAAGTCGACGCCATCCACGTGGCCGGCAAGGCCCTCGACATCCCCGCCGAGGTGTGGGACGCCAAGAACGGCGGCGTGATCCTCGACTCCGGCAACACCCTCACGGTCCTCGCCGCCCCGGCGTACAAGGCCGTGGTCGCCGCGCTGACCAAGCACCTGGCCGGGGTCCCCAAGGTGAGCTTCCCCCCGTTCGAGCACTGCTACAACTGGACGGCACGGCGACCGGGAGCGCCGGAGATCATCCCAAAGCTGGCGGTGCAGTTTGCCGGGTCGGCGAGGCTGGAGCCACCGGCGAAGAGCTACGTCATCGACGTGAAACCGGGCGTGAAGTGCATCGGGGTGCAGGAGGGTGAGTGGCCCGGCTTGTCGGTCATCGGTAACATCATGCAGCAAGAACACGTCTGGGAATTCGACCTCAAGAACATGCAGGTCAGGTTCAAGCAGTCGAAATGCACCCGGTGATTGTAAAACCGACCTTGATGGTTTTGTAAGAGCATTCGAACGGAATTTTTGTTTTCTAAAGATCAAACAATTAGAAAACGAAAATGATGAAAGCGCAAACGAAAATGATGAAAGCGCTGCATAATCAAATTTCTGCATGCTGTAACAACACCGCAATGTACAGTTGGTAATCATCAACAATTTGGCTGCCGGGGAGGCGTGATTATTTCACTTGCTTGTGAATACCTTTGCTTCTCTCCATCTTCATTGAAAGGCAGAGATCCTGCCATTGCTCTAAAAATAATCAACAATTTGGTATATTATGATGTTCCAGATGTCCATGCTAGCAGCAGCTAAGCACCCCCAGAACCGTCAAAGAACATCAAGTTGTTTGGCAGCACAAGAAACACATAAAATTATGGAAGTACTTGCATACCATCAATTTAGCATGAGAAACCAAATAGTACAAAGTATCAAGGTCACTACAGATTGATAAACATTTCTTCTTGTTCATTTGGCTAAATAGGTAAAATGGCAACATCATAATTCACGACTCTTTGCTGAACTACAAAATCCAGGTACTCCTTTTCAAACTGCCCATAATCATGCTTCGGTCTGCTCCCGCAGGCGCCGGATTGTGCTTCGGACAGTGACTGCACTAGCAGTGCTGGAAATGCAAAGCAACAGGTCAGATGCCACAAGGCAACTAGAGACACAGGAAACTAATTATAAACAGAGTAACTGAACATCAGCACATACTTCATGGTGTAGGCGCCACCGGCCTTAACCTTACCACAGTCCTTGCATCCCCAGATACCAACTGCTTTCCTCTTCACAGCAAACTGTTATAAAGTATTGGCAATACAAAAGAAAATGGCACGAGTAAGAATCAAAAAGCAAATAGAAAGAAACATGGAATGGAATTCATAAATGAGTTTTCATTAAAACCATTGAAAACGGTGAAAAGCCAGAAAAGGTCTGGCAGGGTATGCCTTTAATCGGCTATCTAGTAGGATGCTAGAATTCAGATAAGGTGGGAACTATCAGAGAAATGCCATGACATGGATATGAATATATGTAAGACGGTAACAATTTGATCTTGCAAATAGCAGTGAACATATTTAACCAAGTCACTATTCATGTTGTCATCCCAAAAGAGGAGATACTAAATTAAGTCAATAGCACATAATTGTTTAAAGAAAACACCCATGCACCTTAAAAAAGGCCAACAAGTAATAAACGGCACACAGCAAATCCATAGTAAATGAGTGATCAGTTTGTCATGTGACTATCAAAGCAACACATCATAAATTCGTGGAATTTACCTTGCCACAGAACTCACAGAAGTACTTGGAGTGCTGGGAGACCTCCATCTTCTTGATCTGTTTACGTAAACTGGCACCATACCTGGTACCTATATGTAACAGCAATAACAAAAGAGTCATCAACCAGAAAACAATGGTAAGAGCATGAGATCGCAAACAATGAGTAAAGATAGTGCAGTGTCTGTACCATATTTGCCAACGATTCCTGCCTTCTTGGTGCGCTTCGTCTGCAAAAACATCACAGAAGATAAAAAATCAAAAAGCATGTACAGATACCAACAAATACTCTGCATTGGTTTACATAATACATTGCATAATGCATATACAGAAGCAGGGAACTGGTAAACCAATTTATACCAGCACAACTCAACCTATGCAAATTAATTTTGACTGCACAAAATTAGGAGATGGTAAACAATAGCTAAGAGCCTAAGATCTACTTGGAAAGATTATGCTAGATAGCTTTTCGAGTGGAATGATAATTATTGCTCAAAGCATGTATCTGAAGAGAGCACAATATTCTTACTACTTCGGTAACCTATTCAACTATACACTTGTAGTTTGTTGTCAAAAAAAAAAACACAAAAAAAACCTATACACTTGTAGTTGTTGGTGTTTTAGTGCCTGTACCGATTATTTAGAGCTTGTTTGACTGCACTTCAATCCACTCCAATTCACATGTATAGGGATTGGGGGTGGAAAATTCACTAGTTTTCCACACCAATTCATCCCAATACAAAGATTGTGGTGGATTAGAGTGCACCCAATCACGGCCTTAGGTGGTCCAAATGGACTAATGGATGCTATCCGACCGGCAACAAGATTGTGACAAACAATTTAACACGAAACAACATAATAGTGCAAGATTTCGAAATCCCACGGTCAGGCTATGAATCCAACGATTCCTGACAGCTACGAAAAGCACTAGCAGGAAGACTTACATGCTAAACAAGTAGGGAGTGCTACTAGTTAATTGGGTAAGGATTTCTCGAAGATGGCGACACAAATCAAGACAGATCCAAGCGTAAGCAATTTCTTCGAAAAGCGACGTACCATCTCGTCGGCGAGGGAGTGGCGCGCGTCACCGGAAGCGAGAGCAGGAACGCGTCGCCGGAAGCGAGAGGTCTCGGGTCTCCTGTGGGAGGCGGCGCGGGTGAGAGGTTATGTGGATGCGGCTAGGGTTTTCCCCGTGCTCTTCTGGTCGACCACCGGCAGACTGGGTTAGTAATTTCGGGCCAGAATATTGCGGCCCGATGTTTGCAAGGCCTGTGTAGCAACTTTGAGGCCCAAAAAGAAGATTCGTGTTGTGGTCCGGCACACCATTTTTTTTTTGGCGACGAATGGTCCGGCACTCCGGCAGGCTGACCATCCCACATATTTTTTTTATTTCTATATATACTTTTTTAAAATTCGTTTTTTCAGAAATATTTGTCAAAACAAAAAAAAAAATTGCAGTAATACTACCAGTTGAACTGGAGTGAAGTACTTACCAGCAGTTCAATTTGTGGAGTCTCCTTTTCTCTGGTAGTGGTAGCTCATTGTGGCAGAACCTCCTAAGTAATATGGCCCACATGCACTAATCCTTGTCTTAACACACCTCGGATGACAATGCATGTGTTCCACAAGACTTAATTAGCTCTGTCGGGTTAAACCCGAAACCTCCACGATTCTCCGAGCAAGGATCAATCATTACAAGAGACATTGCAGTGTACAACAGTTTTACAATAAAATAATATACATCAGAGTATAAGAGCGGAAGTCTTACAAACATAAGTTTACAAGCCTATAAGTTTTAACCTTACAAACCATAGGTTATGTTATTACAAACCATAAAGTAGTAGATAGCATTAGGATAACTTTATACAACACCTCAAACGTGGTGCTTGCCCAAGGCCAAACACACTACTCGTCGTCACTCTCCGAACAACCGTCATGCAACGGGGTTCGAAGCACACCCGAGCATGAGACTCACCCGCAACAAGAGTTTAACAAACCCCGAGTACAAAAGTACTCAACAAGACTAACCCGACGAAAAAGGTGGTGAAGACTCGAATGCAGCGAGATAGGAATCAAGGTAAGGTTCAAAGCAAGAATCAATTCTTTTGCGAAAAGCCACTAAGAGTGAGTCTTTAACCTCAAGTTTTACTTTCAAGTTAACCTGTGGGGTTATTTAAGCTAAACTAACTTAAGTAAAACCAGCAGATCAAGATAATTCATACAACTTTCTTTTATCTCTAACATAAAGTAGCCACCACTTTTATCTACGATGTATGGTCGGAGGATCAAGTCTCCATAACCGAGGAGCACGACAATTCGAATCGATTTACTCAGCTGAGGATCCCTAAACACACGATATAAGTGGGACTCTAACCCACAATTATATCAACAATACCGTTGGACATTCTAGAACTAGGCTCAGCTTCCGCGCCACCCGAGAGTACGGTCCTCCTCGAACCCGAGACCTTGTCCCCCGAGGATACCCGCTACTCCCACCATCTCGCCGCTCCCAGTGCGCGGGCTCACCGTACTAGTCCTTAGATTATCCTAGGGTAAAGCTTCTCCATAGATATGTGAGTAGTTGCAAGGTCTTGTCCAGCTGGCCAAACAATGGCCGGTCCTTAACTGACAAGTCAGAAACACTACATCAACCATATGATGCAAGTTACCCGACCGATCTTACTAATCATTAGCTACCAACATTAAGATGCCACATGTGATACCAACTTCCACCATTTCTGAAGTAACACAGTTGAACCTATTTATTAAAGCAAGACTAAGCATACTAAGCATTTTCGAAATAAACCGGTATCAAGGATGATATACAAGTAACAAGGTAGGTAATCCATCACTTAGGGTTTCCCGCAACTCCTATTACTTAATGCATCAAAGCAAAAGCACAAATGGTAAAAGCTTTGAAATACAAGGTAGGGTTTGAATGTAACCGGGGCTTGCCTTGATCGAGAGCGTAGATGAAACCGGACTCGTCAAAACTGGAAACACCGAAACCCGACTCCGGAACTGGTTCCTCCTTCGGATCGGCGTTACTCTCCTCGTTCACGTGGTCTACACGATAATGATATGTATTGTCATGATTGAATATATAACATGATGCTTGACGGATGCATAAAGAAGATTAAAGACAAGCGCAATCAATTAATTAAAGTGCCGAAGGTCATTAGGGTTGATGACCTAGGGTCTTCACTCAATTCCAAAGTCAAACAAATAATTAATAACTAGGAAAATTAAATCCTAAAACAAAAGTTGTCAAATTGATTTCAAAAATTAATTTTAAGTAGCTTATATCAAAAACAGTGCACCAATAAATTTTCATGATTTTTGGATAAATAAATAAATTACTAAAAATCGAGAAGACTCATTTTTTAATTAAAAGAACTAATTTTTGAACATAGCAAAAGTACTCAAATTTGACATTTTGAATTTTTCCTAGATAGAGAACATCATAAGGAACATACACAAAAATTTTCAAAATTTTTGGAGCTACACATGAATTACTATGAATTTTGAAAGAAAATAAGATTTTCAGCCTAAATAGAAATAGAAAAGGAATTAGAAAAAGAAAAAGGCTGACTGGGCCGAAACTGGCCTGGCTCGGCCCAGCACTGTGGATAGCTCGGCCCAAGACTGGGCAGGCCGGCCCAACAAGGCCTCCCGCTCTGGGCCGACGGCGGCGGCGAGCTCGCCGGCGATTCCTCGCCGGCGACGAGGTCTCCGGCGGCGCGGCTAGCATCTACGTGATCCTCGTGACACGGCGCACCTCCTAGGCTAGAAGATGTGGCGGCGGAGCATCGACCGCACCCTCGCCGGCGGCCATGGCGGCTCGGCGGAGCGGCGACGCGACGGCAAGGCTCGTCGGAGCACCTCCGGCGACGCTAGCGCAAGCGCTAGCTGCTATGCGATGCGGTGGTTGCGATGCGCAAGCTAAATGGCTCAGCGCGAGACCCTAGCGGCCTCGGCCTCGCTCGCGGCGGCGGCAACAACGGCATGCCGGCGGCGACACACGGAGGCCGGACTCTACGGTGACCTAGGGGCCAAACAAAGGACACGAGCGTGACCAAGAGCTCACCCTGGTGACGATGCACGCGAAGACGAGGACTCGGGATGGTCGGAGATGGGAGTTTGGCGGCGGCAGTGGCATCGGCGGCGGATTCTGGTGGCACGGGCGGCGCTCCGGCGTGTCCTGTGCACCGATGACCAAACCAAGGGGAGCACCATGAGCAGCACGTCAAGGCGAGCACGATGGCAAGAGGAATCGAGAAAATGGCCAAAGGCGACGATGAACGGCGGTGGCAATGTCGCGGCGGCTCGGCTCACCGTCCGCGAAGAAGATGATGGCGTGCGGCGATTCTAGCGGGAGCGAGGCGCCATGATCATGCTCTACGGACTCGCGAGGACGAGGCGAGTGCAGCAGTGGTTTTTGTTTTGGACGGAAGCGGCGCAACGGCGACGGCGAGCGGTGGCAGAGCTCAACCTCGGCAATGGCGGTGCACGGGAGCAGAGCGAAGGCGGCGCGGAGGAGGAGAAAGAAGGAGGGGGGGTCCGACCGAGGAGTTATGGCGCAAGAACGGCGAACAGAGAGGCGACACGGGCAGCGAAGCTTGAGCTCGGCCGTGCGGCGGCGGCCGGCGGCGACCGGGCGGCATGGCCACGGCGACGAGGAACGAGAGAGGAGAAGACGATGATGACGTCATCCACAAGGATGCAGTGGAATTTTGCAAATTACTCCAGATTTTTGAACTAAACTTGAAAATTTCCAAAAACAAACCCTAGCTAAAATTTCATGCTCTACAATTTTCTCAACTGGACCATTTTCAAATTTTGAAAGAAAAACTGAATTTGAATCAAATTTTGAAAAGGGGACAAAAACCCTAGAATGAAATATTTGAAATTACTTTGGATTTTTCTAAAGAACTTGAAAAACTCCAAAACTATGGAAAACTCAACTTTTCAAACTGCACATTTTCTCCAAAAAGAGTTTTTCCAAAATATGCATATTTTTTGAATTATGATTTGAAATTCAAAGGGGAACAACTGTCGGAAAACCGTATTTTCAATTTTGTTTGAAATTCTTTTTGGAAACTTGAAAAACTTTGTTCACCAACATTGTAGGTCTCATCAAGCCCTACAATATTGCTTTTTGGACCAACCCCAAATTCTTGGTAGATTTTGAATTAGAGAAAAGGGGGTAAAACAAAGTTTGTCGAAAATAGGGTTTTGAAACGAAATCGAGTTTGATTCTAGCCGACACACTTCTAGGCTATCAAAAACAATAACAAGCATCATCTCAGGGGCACAATCAACCTAGAATGTAAATTTATTTTAGTTGATGCACATCAGGGTTTACCTAACATGAATGCTTTGCTACTAATCATGATGACATGTCAGGTTTTAGGTAATATAACATCAGAGATGTTACACTCATGTAGAAAGAACCATACCTTTTATTTATGAACTCAAAGAAATATAATATATTTATATAAAAAACTGTGGAGGAAAACAGAGATTTGCAACTCTAGTTTATGGTTATTTCATTTAAGGTTTTTTATACATAATAAAAATAGTAAAGTTTATACGAAATTATAGAGAAAAAGGTATACACATAATTTTTGTACTAGTTTATAGTATTTTCGTTTTAACTTTGAAGCCATCTTTGATACCAAAAGTTTTGGATATGACGTTTGGATCTACAAATCTAGATATAAATATTTTAGTAATATATTAGGTATCACAACTACTTAGATTAAAAAACATAAACTATAGAGTTATAAATTTCTTCTTTCACTACAACTTTTATATAATGTTTTGTATCTTTAGTTAGAGAGGAATGCTGAATATATATTTAAAGATACACAATTCCTAAACTCCAGCCGCCTGAATATTTCAGGCGATGCTTTTGTAGTTTGTACATGCATGCATGCGCCAGATTTGGTCGTTGACGTGAGGAGCGCAAGAGATGAATGCCTCGCCTGAGAGGTTGAGAAAAACCCAGGCGACTGCATTATAGGAAATCCCTTAAAGATAAAAGAGACTGTTGGGAAATATGTTGCATCAGAATCTCTATTCCCTGTAAATCATTCGTAGAAAATATATTTTTCATCAAAATCTCTATTTCCTATGAATCAGTCCTAGAAAGATATGGAGAGTTTTGGTGTTGCTCTAATAATTTTATAAACTAAAAATAATAGCTCATTTTTTTCAAAAATAATGCGTTCCTAGCTTTTTTCGCATGGCTCGTGTAGAACGCTTCATCACCCTTGTAGTAGCACGGTCTCGTATATTTCACACGGTTTCGAGCTCGCGACCAGGGTCGACGTCGCCGCCGCTCTTGTCGTTGCCGACGCTTTCGTACTCGGGAGCGGACGGAGAGGCGTCATCCACTTTCTTCTTGGTATACTCTCCGTAGAGGTAGGAGGCGAGCCCCCACACGCAGAGCGCGGTGGCGACGGCCTTCTCGGCGCCGAACGGGTCGCCGAACACGACGACGCCGCCCAGCACGTTCGCGGTGAGCACGGCGGCCATGCACACGCCGCTGTGGAGCGACGACGTCAGGTAGATCACACCAGCGGTGCCCATGAAGCACGCCTGCCACGTCAGCACGAGCGCCAGCACCACGACCCAGTACAACGCCGTGGAGCCCTCCCAGCGCGCCACGTCGTCGCGGGCCCCTCCCGCGGCAGCCAGCCCGATCGCAGCCACCACCGTCGCCATGGCCTGCATCGCCACCTGCACCTCGACGGCGAGGACGAACCCGCCGGACACGGCTCTGCGGTACAGGAGCTCCATGACGGGCAGGTACGCGGCGAACAGCCCCGCGGCGCCCAGGGTGACGGCGTAGCCGAGGACGTAGCGCGACCGGCCGCCGCCCTCGGGGGTCTCGCCGGAGTCCCCCGAGCGGAGCGCGAGGAGCACCGAGCTGAGCGTGAGGAGGAGGACGGCGTTGAGGTTCACGAAGTTGATGGGGTGGCGGACGATGACGGCGGCGAGGACGAGCGTGAACGCTAGCTGCGTGGACAGCAGCAGCGACGATGTGGACACGGGCAGGAACGAGGAGCTGTACGAGAACAGCAGGTTGTTGGCGCCCATGAGCGCGCCGATGACGAGGCACACGGCGAGGAACCTCCAGGAGAACCACAGGAACGGGCGCGGCGCGGCGGCGGGACGACGGCCGGACGCGAACACGGCGGGGACGAGCAGCGGGAACCCGACCGACTGCACCAGCGTGACGATCCACCGGTTCTGGCCGCCGCGCGCGAAGTAGTACCGGGACAGAAGGCTTGCCGCGACTGAACCCACCAGCAGCGCCACGTAGTTCGCCGCCAGGAGGGCTATCCGACGGCGGCGCGCGCTGCTGGTGATCTCCATTGCAGATAATGGCTCGTCGTGGAGGCGTAAGCTACGATGGTTGATGGCAGCGGCGATCTGCTCGATGATGAGAATGACAAAGACTCTTATATATGCGATAAGCGGCCAAGTTTACTGGACAAAATGTCGATGGATCGGTTATTTCCTGGGCGATATCGAAAACGGATGAAATCTGCAGCTTGTTCCCGTGAGAGAATTTTGGATTTTCAGTTGGTATGCTCGTTCAACGTCGACGTCCTGATTCCCGTCTTCCCATCCCTCTCAGAGCACATAATAAGTACGTACGAGGCAATTTACATCATAGTATAAGTTTTGGGTTCGCGCCTAAGTTACACCGGAACAAAGTGACAAGTGACATGTCGCATTTCTGTCTTGAGTCGAACATTACTATATTTGATCATCCAAATCAAAAAACTGTCATAATTTTACAAACTATGAATCATATATTATGAATACATTTTTCATAGTCAATGTAAAACCGATATAAAGTTTGTAAAATCAATGGTCAAAATTAAAATATTTTGACTTCGGAAAAACCAAATAAAAATGGAGGGAATATCCCACAAGGATATTCGTGGGTCGTCCATGTATGAGATGTATTTGATTCATTTCAACTTTTTCTGGACGCTATTATAGAATGTACTATGTTTTGGTTTTATCCTAAGTTAAACTTCTCTTTCTTTAACTATGTTTAATAAAAAATAAACGTCATGTCTACAATATTAGATTAGTTTTTATTAAATCCACTCATATATCTTTGAAAACAAACACAAAACGGTCCAACAGATAGCCTCATTGACAAAAGGGATATCATGCAAAAACACAGGGTTGTGTCCTCAGATGGGTAAACACCATTAGCAACATGACATGCCTATCCTGTTTTCGGTCCTAGGACAGTAGTGTTTGGTGACAGGGGGTGCCTCGTGTACATAAACTTATTTATCTTTACTTAATTGAGTGGCACTGCTCCTGCCTTTTATTTCAATAAATCCACTCATATATCTTGACATTGTATTTATTTGGTAATAAACGATATTAATATATTTTTATGATTTTTTAAGTTAAGTAGCTTGGCTTAAGATAAAAACTACCCATTTTGGATTAGAGAGAGTAGATATATGACTTTTATTACTATTTCTAACTAAAAATGCTTGTAATTGCAAGTTTCATGAAGAGATTGTCGCCTATAGGTAGGCTTCCCAACATCCCCACAATGGAAATTTCTTTGATGAAGAAACAATTCAGAGTTTGGTTTTCGAATATCTCCAGTAGAATTTGGTTAAGATATTGTTTCAAATATCTCCGGTTCTAGAAAATATGTGGACAACATGCCAGTTGGTTTGGATACTTAAAATCAGGTGGGCGTCTAAAAGGACCTCTAATCAACTACTTTCATCTTTTCTCTCTCTTTTTTTTGCGACTTTACTTCCATCATCTCTCATCTCGTAGATTTTGGCCTATGTAATCTAAAGTTCTCCTTTTACCTATTGGATATAATATGGAAGCTCATTAAAATTTCGCATCATGAGAATCATGAAGAACAAAGAGTAGTATGATTCTGTGAAGAGTGCCTGCGGGTCCGGGGTTTCAACCCCGGCTCCCCATGCTGCCTCCATGAAGGCCGCGCCCAAGGTGGTGGTTTTCAAAAAAAGAAAAAGAAAAAAAGAGAGTAGTATGATTGTTCTATGTTGCACTTCCATATTTCTTCTTGTGGTGCCTATGACAAGATTTTTGTTGTCGTTAGGACTCATCACCATCTCTTTTTGAAGCTTCTCCGTCAGGACTCTCATCGCCATCTCTTCTTGAAGTGCCTTTATCTAGTACAGTCCATTTGTGCTATCCACGTTGCCCTCTCTCTCTCATCCGATACTCTTGTGTGATAGAGTTGTTGAGAGGTCCTCTGTTTCTCAAATATAGCTGCTGCGCAGTACTTTTTTCTGATTTGTGGAGGATCACGAAGAAAAATATGTACATGGTAATGGGCAATGGCAGTGGCAATCGTAGCCACAAATTGATCAGACCCTTCGCTCAATCGCCATCACTTTATGCATTAAATCACTGATTAGAGTATGCGCCGAGGATTGACAGATAATGTCATATATAGTCATAGGGATAGACATGGATGCAGCCACATGTATTGGTATAGTCAGTTTGAAAGGGATATCGCCGTACGTACCTTAGTTCGAAAGTAGACTGATCGAAGGAAGGTGATTGCACACCACGCATGCGTCGATGGATCGTGTGTTTGCAGCAGGCAGGTGACCCGCCAACCTTTGGATTCATGCTCACTGCGTGTGATCATCCCCGTCCACATATCTGCAGTGGTACAGCAACTTCATATCATGAGCGATGAGGACGCCAATCATATGGGCAACTGATCAACACCATCATTTTCCTGATTGAGCTATATATAACATACAACCAAATTTCTGTTCTGTACAGCATTTTGCTGCAACCCAAAGTTCCAAACTGGGACAGCTACTGTACTGCACTCAATGTATCTATCCAATGCAAGATTGTGTTATCTGCATGGTTCTAATCAGAATTGACCAGACTCAATGCGAAGAAGTTCCAAACTGGGACAGCTAGCAGATACTGGACACCAAGTTCTGATCAGAATTGACCAGTGAACCATCTTCGATCATTGTGCAAAATGATCGTACTAGCTAGCTTCGGCAAGTTACAGAGATGGCTTCCATGTACCTCACTAGTAAAGCTCTCATTATTCATATCAGTCGTCAGATCTGGCCGTCTAATACCTCTGTAGACTCTCCTAGTCCTAGAGGCTAGAGCTGCTAACTGAACTTATTTTGGGACGAAGACAATGGAAGCTAACGACGTGTCGTGAGACATGTCTAAGGCTTATCCTGCTTCGTCGTTCTCTAGCAAAAAATAGGTCGACAGGCTGATCATTGGAGCCATTTCAGCATGCTGTTCCATGAAGGTGTTAGGATTATTGGGCCAAGCCCATTTACTTAATCTAATAATTCAATAAATCTCAAAGGCCCACAATTAGTGTTAGGTGCTAAAGTGATTAGTACCAAATGGATTAATCACTAAGAGGGTAATCAACTTAAACAGTGAGTATTGAGATGCTCTCATAGACAAGTTGAGAAGGAGAACCTGGGAGCCACACGCGCACGGCCTTGGCTAAAGTCCTTCCTGAGCTCGAGTTGCTCTGCTGCATCTCCGACCAGAGCCTCTGCGCGCACAGAGGTCTCTGGTAGCAGGCCTCCGGAACTTCTCCCGTCAAGCGTACCTGCTCGGGTAGGCGGGAAATCAAGTTTTTGGGGAGAGTTGCTCTGCTGCATCTCCGACCAGAGCCTCTGCGCGCACAGAGGTCTCTGGTAGCAGGCCTCCGGAACTTCTCCCGTCAAGCTTACCTGCTCGGGTAGGCGGGAAATCAAGTTTTTGGGGAGCGCCGTACAGGCGCGACTGCTGCTGCTGTTCCACACTTGCGGGCTATGCCTGTGAGCACTAGGCGGACTCCTGCTGCTGCCGACGACGACGTCATCGACAACAACACCGTCGTAGGCGGCGAAGACATGGACCCGAGTGGTTCACTGTCCGCGGGTACCGGAAGTGCCACGCTGGGGTATAAACCGAAACCACTTACTTCCACTGTTATGCTTTATGTTGCTGCTGCTGTCTTAATAGGCATGTTTAGCTATGCTAGTAATTTCAGTAGCACATATGAAGCGGTCGCTTGCATTATACTTGAGTTAGTATTTTGTTTATCGTATTTACGGATTAATGCATGGTGTAAAATGACTAAATATCCAACAGAAGGAATAGCCTTTTGACGGATCCAGCTCCTTCTGTAGAATCGTCCAGCAGTAGTGTGAAGTACCTCGATCGAGCTGCTATCAACAAGTGTCCACATCCACACCATCGACAACAAAACTAGGCCACTACAAAATTATAGTTTTGAGGGCGTTTGTTTTTGCCAATATGGAAGGGTGAGAAAGCAAACAAAGTCATGTGTTAGTAAGGAAACAAGAGTTAGGCAATTTGAATGCCCTGATGCCAGAACTGTGAAAGAGCCTACCATGCATGAGAGTAATTATAAGGACCTAGCTAGATCGTCAGTTTCACTATCTCTCTAGCTTATACGTAGTATGCAGCTACACAGCTGGTGGATCAATTATGTAGAAAAACCAACATATTGACTTCACTGTGCTTTATAGTTTGTGGTAAGTATATATATAGACGGTTGGTATTGGTAAGCAATCTTTTATTGCATTGCTATATCTGTTACTCGCCGAACTGAAGGTGGCATAAAAGTTTAGCTATAGCTGCCAGCAGCAACTCTAGCTAGCTGATGGAGATAGTGCGCTTAGAATATATACTCCCATTAGATAGTATCATAAACATTGACTACCTGCTACATAGGTTTGTTTACTGATTTGGCAGTAAGTCAAGAGAAAGAAGAGAAAAGCAATATCTTCATGAAGAATTTTTTGGGGACAAAATCCTGCGATTATTGGAAATGTGGCGCTGTATTATTTGACACTAATTAATACTGGGTCCATTTCATTTAATAAGGTGCATTAGGATTTTAGAAATCCTCTTAAATTATACTTTGCTTTGGCCATTAATTTTTCTAACAGTATGTTATCAAATATATGACCAAACAAATATTTCACAAAAAGACATGTAAAATAAGAATATATTAATCCATCTTTTGTGCACTAAACATTATGCATATTTGAATTCGTAGATAAGAAATAGAGGGTTTACTTGTTTGGTCCACTGTATTGTAGATACGATACTAAATCAAATTATCGTAAGTTCAACTAAATCAAAATAATAATGGTAATAATAATGATTACAACGATGATATAAAATCCACTATGAGTTGAGCATAGCTCGGCTGGTTAGGACTATGGTGAAACCTGTCTTTTTGTAGAAAGGATGACAAAAGTTATGTCAGTGCATTAACTCATCCTATGAAGTTTTGGTACAATTGTCACAACTCACGCCACACTTGCAACTTGGGTGAAGCAACTCAACTAAACGACGACTTAAAATGGTTTACTCAACCCAACTAACAACTAACAATGCAGAAGAAACATGATGACCTGCCGGGCGACTCCAAACAATTTGGGACACCACCGAGGCCAGAAGGCAAAGGAACGACCACAGAGCTAGAATGCCTATCAATGTCTCCAACGAGGAAACAACGCTAAAAAGTGCCAACAGTGTAGCCTGCAAAGGGAAGTTTTCACGTGAAATATCTAGTGTGGCAGGAGGAGAGGCAGGAAAATGATGCCTCCAAGAAAAGAACGATGTCTACAGGCATTGGCATCCAAGCTTTCACCCCGAGACCTTGAGCATCTCCCACCGTTGTTGTCGGAGACCAAACCCTACAAAGGAGGTAGGGTGCGGTGAAGGATCAGCAGCAGCCCCACCCGCCATCGTCCCAAGAGACGCTAGCTAGAAGAAACGCCTCAAGAAGCCAGTTGGAGAGTCCGCCTCCGCCAAAACCGGCAAAGCCGTCCAACAGTATGCAGATTCGGCCAGCTCCGCCACGAAAGCCACCCCGAGGAAGGTGGAAGGCAGATGGCCAGGAGAAAAGGACAAGAAACCATCCATATTCAAACCCTTGACTTTAAACACATGCTTGCATTTTACTCAAATGGTAGCCAACGTACCCTATACAATGTTGGCACAATTGTCACAACTCACGCCACACTTGCAACTTCGTCGAATCATCCCAACTAAACAAAAGTTTAAAATGGTCAAATCAACCCTACTAATAACTAACAACGACAAAAGAAATGTGATGACCTTTTGGGCAACTCCAGACAATTTGGAACACCAACCAGGCCAGAAGGCAAAGGAACGACCACGGAACTGGAATGCCTATCAATGCCTCTAACGAGAAAACGATGCTAAAAAGTGTCGACAATGTAGCCCGCAAAGGAATTCACGTGCAATAACTAGTGTGCCATGAGGAGAGGCAGGCCGGAAAGGACGCCTCCAAGAAGGGAACAACATCTGCAGACGTTGTCATCCAAGCTTTCACCCTGACCTTGAGCATCTCCCACCGTTGTCGTCGAAGACAGAAGCCTACCAAGGAGGTTGGGTGCGGTGAAGAATCAGCAGAAGCCCCGTCTGCCACCACCCCAAGAGACGCCAACTAGAAGAAGCGCTTGGAGAAACATGTCGGAGAGTCCGCCTCCGCCGAAATCGGCAAAGCCATCCAGTAGAATGCAGATCCGATTAGCTTCGCCATGGAAGCCAATCCAAGGAAGGTGGAAGGCAGATGGCAGGGAGAAAAGAGCCAAAATCACAAGAAACCATCATATTCAAACTCGGCCCTCGACTTTAATCATATGCTAGCATTTTGCTCGATTTTTTTTGACCGAATCGGCCGGGGAAATCCCGACCTACTTTTTTTTTTTTGATATGCTAGCATTGTGCTCGATTTGTAGGCTAAGTGCCCATCGACAAGCCAGTAACTTTATGAAGCTCGAGATTGTGTACATAGGATAATTTGAGTTTTTGTGTGTTTACGTGAATCACTGTCTCTGTACTTTGATTAAGAAAATATAAACCCTCTACGATTAAGTCTAAGAAATGCTTATACTTTGGGACAAGGCAGTATGTAGCGGTTGCCACAGCAAGTGTTGACGCATCCGTCCCCACTCCCTAGATCGGTCCTTTCTTTCTTCCTTTTTTTTTTTTTTGCGAGCTCCTAATTAACTCGCTTTTTACACAAAGCCACGCAAAATCCATACATTCCACACTCCATGTCTCCAGCCTGTATAGCTATCTTTCCGCCCACCATATGGCAACGACGTCGCACTCCACATCCTAGTGCAGTACTCCTCACTCCTCGGCACCACGTATGTTCCCTCTCGAGCACTTGTGCCGACGACGACGATCTCAGTCACACGGCAACAAACGCGTGTACCGATACACCGCGATCTCCCTGACGAAAACTATCGCCGACCAACAACAAAGCTAACTTGTTACTAACCGAAAAATGGCATCGCCGATCGTGTCTTTCCAAGCATCAACCTCCCCCTCTCGATTCCTTGCAATCCTCAATCAGCCAAATCCAAACGGCCACGAGAAAGCACTTGCATCAATAGCAACTGACGACGAATGCGTTACTACTTCGTAGCGTTGGCCCGGAGCCGTTTTGTTCGGTGTCAGACAAGCCCAGAGCGAGATATCTATAAGAGGACACGTTCAAAACATGCTCGAAATGTCTATCTATCCACCCGCGGCCGGCCGGCCCTGCAGCGCGCACAGTGCCTTTTCTGCCATGCCGTGCATGGCCGTGTGATGGATGTGACCGGCTTGCAAGGCTGACGCGCGCACGTACAGGCACAGGCGCACGGCGACGACGTGGAAGCGCGCCCGCGCGCTCGGCATGCGTGGCCCGGCCGGCCGGCCTCGCCTGCACGAGGTCAGCGCTGCCCGATGGCGGCCTCCCCCGCGGCCCCGCCTCCGCACGTACGGCGTGCATGCACCGGGAGAACGGACAACGCCTAGCCGCGCGTCGGGCCGGATGACCACGGCCGTTCGCCACGCCGCGCGCGCGCGGGCGCTCGCCGCCAGGCCCCCCCCGCGCCGTCCGGCCATGCACGGGACAAGCGACGCCTGCAGCCTGCTTGCCATTGAGCTCAAATCAAACCAAAAAAAAGATCATGGTCGTTGTTGGCGTACAAACTAGCATGGATATATTTAATTGACCTTTTCACGTACTCCGTACTTCCGTTTTCTCGATGAACATTTTGTAAGCTTGCGGTCACTGCAGACGTACGTGGTCACTGCAGACGTGTACGTAGACTTCCAGTGTGCTCCAAAATCCTACGGAAGGGTGATGTGGGTCGTGGTTATCTTATCTTGGCCCGGTTCTTGCTACTGAAGTTTGGAGCTTGTCAGGTACCGTGCGCGTCTGATTTGAGTCTTCGCTTTCTTGTGGTGAGCCTCTTGTAACGCACCCGCACTGAACGCGCTTGTAACGCGCCCGCACTGAACGCGATGGTGTGTTGCATAAACTTGCGTGTGCAGAGAAGGTGTACAAACATGTGTCTGAGGGTAGGATGGTCATTTATCCGTTTCCTTTCATGATTCATTCGCAGAAGTAATGTTCGATTGCGGACGGTAAAATCAGAGATTATTTGGTACTCACGTGACAATTTAAAATGATATATATATGCCAATTTAGATTTAGACTCACCGGTTATACTTTCTTTTAGCTCTCATGTTTGTCGCTTTATCAGTACTCTTATATATGGAAAAGATTTTAAAAATATTTTTTATATGAAAAAATTCTTAATCTTTTATCAATAATTAAAATATTTATTCGTGATAAAGAAAGAATATGACAAATTACATGTGTGGCAAGAAACTTTATTATTTAAGGACAAGGATTTAAAATCTAAATAGGCAGATTCCATCAAAATTAGAACCTGCCTACGTAGATTCCATGTCACAATAAATATACCGTATATATACAGTGTAGTTTATTGTCTGTGTTTTGTGGACCGACCATTAAATTATCCGGTCTCCGAGGGTTTCAACGAGTTCATGTTCTTCACGTTGAGGGAGTGCGGTGTGTGCGTGTCCCACTGTGGCACGTGCACTTAATGTGTCACCCATCCTTGGTCCAAACTGTACGTTCTGTACTTGGTTGGTCGAGGCCAGGGATGATCGAGGTGGGCGGCGTGGTGTGTGGTCGGGGGAGGAGAGTGGTCAAGGTGGGCCACGGATGCTGGGCTATTTTTTGCTTGGGCCCCGAAGTTCTTCCTCCTCTGGCATAGGTCACGTCAGGTGTGATGCATGGTCGGGGGAGGAGACTGGTCGGAGGCAGACCACGGATGCTGGGCAATAGCCTGCTTGGCCCCCCATAGCGCTTCCTTCCTCTGGCATAGGGCACATCGGGCGTGCTGCATGTTCTGGGGATGGAGAGTGGTCAAGGTGGGTCGTAGATGCTGGGCTACTCATCTACGGTCTGCTTGGCCCCCTGAGTGCTTCCTCTTCTGGCATAGGCCACGTCGGGCGTGCTGCGTGGTCGAGGGAGGAGAATGGTCGAGGCAGGCCGTTATGCTGGGCTACGGCCTGCTTGGCCCCCCAAGTGCTTCTTCTTCTGGCATAGGCCACGTCAGGCGTGTTGCGTGGGCGAGGGAGGAGAGTGGCCGAGGCAGGCCGAGGATGCTAGGCTATGGCCTGCTTTGCCTCCCGTAGCGCTTCCTCCTCTGGCATAGGCCACGTTGTGGAGCACCCTAGGCATCTCTGGCATGGGTCACGATTTTTTGTCCACGCTTGTGGCGATATATTTGTATTTTTTAAAAAAAAAAACTTCAAATAGTTTCACAAGCACAAGATCTTAGCAAATTTATTGTGGAAGGAGACGACATGAGAGTCTCCTGCATGTGGGGACTCGATAGGCGATCATATTAAACTTAACCTTAGTAAATGGGCATGTCCGCTTGAACTTTCGAGAACTTCGTATTGGACGTCGTGGATACATGGATGCGGTCATTGTATCGGAACCAAGTAGAACACGGTCATATGAGCTCTGAGCAAATGATGATTCATGTTAGACACGGGCTCGTGTGCAGAGATCGAAATTTGATATTACTAGGTAGATGATGACATGGTTTAGGTGCAGAAGATCAAGAAGAGAAGTATTGTATACACTCTTGTGGAACAGGGGCACGGTAAAATTCGAGAACAATGTGACACTTCCATTCCTTTTTATGCATGCTTTGATAAGTTCAACTTCCGAATCACCTGCGCATGCATGCATGTCGATCGGTAAATTAAAACAGCTAGACCATGGTTCCAATTTCTGCCTTTGTGTAAGCAAACTTCCTCTGAGACAACGCAAGGACGCCATGGTTTTCTCATCTTGGGTTTCGGCACATGCTTACATTACACCCGTCGCACAAAACACAGCACGTGAACGTTCGGCGAGCCGCCATCTCATGCTCTTTCCTGCTCTGCATTATGCAAGTAATAATCCCTCTTGAATTGAAATAGATAGAAGACAATCCGGGCCAGCAACAAATCGAGAAAGAAAGCATGATTTCCATCCCGTTTTGCATTGCATCATATCCCCCGCCCAATTTTAAATTTTCCTTTCCGATTCCAACCCAAGCACAATCTCTCCACCGCCCCAAGTTGAAACAAAATCGTCCCAATTCCAAACGAATTCAATGGCCGGCCATGAATGAATTCCGTTTGGCATTTTCGTAGCGGCTACCGGCTTGCCGGCTACTACCATAAATTGTTGAAAATTATGGCATGCGCTACACTTGGTCGATTTGACCTCTACCTTGAGCAGTAGCAGTGTATGAATGCACTGCGCGAACCGTTTTGAAACCATTTTCAAAATTTCAGACACGGCTATTATATTCAATGCGTGGACTGCTTCGTCATCTATTCTACTGCCTAGTAGCTATAATAATGATTAATTTTGCAGCTACTTTCAAGTATTTAATTCTTTGCCTCTTTTGAATTTACCTATTTTAGCTAGGATGCATTCAAAAACAAATGATTGTAGGATCATAAATTTGTACTTGGGTGATATAACATCCTTAATGTCAAATCAAGAAGGAAGATCCTGGGTTGGCACATTCATATAGCATACAAAAGGAAATTCAAGCATTGGTGGTTCTTCTAGAGAAGTGGTTTAAAAAAAAAAAAAAGCAATGCAGTAGGTCATGAGTTAAAGCATCTTCAAGAGTTCCTCTATTTATCCCTAAGCTTTAACGTCTACAACATCTTAAAGATTGAGTCTATCTAAAATTTGTCTACAACTTTATTTCATTTACGTTTGCATACCCATGGTAACGAGCTCATCTATGTTTGCGTTACCCGTTATGCAAACAGCTCGTTACCATGGGTACGCAAACATAAATGAAATAAAGGTGCAGACATTACAAGTGGAAGAAGATTTGAACTAATTTGGTTTACATTTGCGTTAAACAATTCCTTGGTCTCTATATTCAATCAAAGACGTTCTTGTTCTAAAACAATGAAGACGTTCTTGGAGTCTTTTTTTTTTCTTTACCAAAATCTACATTTTCTACCGATAAAAAATCTACATTTTTTTCCTATAAAATTTGTCCAACAACTAGTGTGTTATTTCCCTTTTCGTTTTTACCCAAAAAGAAAGAAATTAATTGAGAACTCAATATTGCCAAGTCACGTGATCGGGAACTTACAAGGAAAGGGCGTATCGATCCATCTATATATTCCCCAATACACCCTACCCCGGATGAGGGATGACCATCTATCTCCTCTCATCATCGCGCAAAATCCCCGTGCAACCGCGACGTCCCCCATCGACGAGTCGTCTGCGACAATGGCACCAGCCGCGGGTGGAGCCATCGCCGGTGCGGCGGCTTCGGCGTCGCGCCGTCGGCTGCTGCTCCTGACAGCGAACTACGTCGCGCTGCTGGTTGGGTCCGTCGCGTCGAGCCTGCTGTCCAGGTTCTACTTCGTGCACGGCGGGCGCAACCGGTGGGTGGTGACACTGGTGCAGTCGGCGGGCTTCCCGCTGCTTGTGGTCGCCGTGTTCTTCGCCGGCCGCCCCGCCGCCGCGCCGCGCCCGTTCACGTGGTTCTCGAGGCGGTTCCTCACGGTCTGCCTCGTCATCGGCGCGCTCATGGGCGCCAACAACCTGCTCTTCTCGTACAGCACGTCGTTCCTGCCGGTGTCGACGTCGTCGCTGCTGATGTCGACGCAGCTGGCGTTCACGCTCGTGCTGGCCGCTATCATCGTGCGCCACCCGCTCAACTTCGTCAACCTCAATGCCGTCGTCCTCCTCACCATCAGCTCCGTGCTCCTGGCGCTCCGCTCGGGGGACTCCGGCGAGAACCCCGAGGGCGGAAGCGCGGCGCACTACTTCGTCGGGTACGTGGTCACGCTGGGCGCGGCGGGGCTGTTCGCCGCGTACCTACCCGTCATGGAGCTCCTGTACAGGCAGGCCGTGTCCGGCGGGTTCGTCCTCGCCGTGGAGGTGCAGGCGGTGATGCAGGCCATGGCGTCGCTGGTGGCGGCGATCGGGCTGGCGGCGAAGGGCGGCCTGGACGGCGACGTGGCGCGCTGGAAGGGCTCGGCGGCGCTGTACTGGGTCGTGGTGTCGACGCTGGTGCTGACGTGGCAGGCGTGCTTCATGGGCACGGCGGGGGTGATCTACCTGACGTCGTCGCTCCACAGCGGCGTGTGCATGACCGCCGTGCTCACGGCGAACGTGCTGGGCGGCGTCGTGGTGTTCGGCGACCCGTTCGGGGCCGAGAAGGGCATCGCCACCGCGCTCTGCGCCTGGGGCCTCGCCTCCTACCTCTACGGCGAGTACACCAAGAAGAAGAAGGAGGCGGACGTCGACGACCCGTCCGCTGCCGACGCCGACAGCATCCGGAAGAGCCTCACGGCTGTCGGTGGTGGCACCAGAGACGAGCTAGAAGCCGTCTGAAAACAAAGCTAAAAGCCACAAGGGCATGAACCGTGTGATCAGGGAAGACGCTAAGAATTGCAACTGAAAAGGGTGTAGGTGCAGTAGTTGAGTCATGTTGGATCGATGGAGTAGAGGCTGAGACAAGGAGAAGGCCCGGATGTAGAAGTAACCCAGCTAGTAACTGATGGCCATCAGCTCTTGTGGCTGCTAGCTAGTATCTACAAGCCAGTGAGGTTTGACTGGTTTAAATATTCAGGGTTTAGAGTAGTATGGATGGGTGGAATACATGATGTAAACCAGCTACTCTTCCTCCATACTCATTGCCATCAATAGCTGCTATTTTGAATATATTTGACCTGTCTTATCTGCAGTTTTTTTTACTGTAAAAAACAACCGTTTAAATTGGGTCATCTCACTGGCGATGGTACGCCGTCTGACACTAAAAGAACAACGTCGTTAAATTTTCAAAATTAATTTTAAAAAATGCGAGCACTCACGCGTTATGTTGAGAACTTGATTTTTCAAATTCCACCACAAGAAAGCTAACCTCCTCATGCATTGAATTTAACCGTTTATCTCTAAGGTACTTCCTTCATCCCAAATTATAAGTCGTTTGACTTTTTGACACAAAAGTTTGACTACTCTTCTTATTCAAAGGTTTGTGCAGATTTTATTATGACTTGTTTTGTTAATAGAAGTTCTACAAGAATAACTTAAATTTGACTATGCTTGCATAATTTTTTTATTAAGATGAACAGTCAAACTTGGGATAAAAAAGTCAAACGACTTACAATTTGGATGAAGTACAATTTTTTTTTTTTTTTTGAAAAAGGAAGATGATCGACACCAGGGTTCGATGTTTATGGGGGCGATTGTTTGGTTTGTGGAATTAAGTAGTCAATCATCTCACTCTTTTGTTTTTTGGTTGGTTCGATTCACTACCACCTAATATAGTACTAATATAAGAGATGAAGTCATTCTAGTAAAATTGAGAAAAATAGACTCCCGTCTCCCGATGCATCAACATCATGCCATCACCCCATCTAGAATGGGTGCCCCAAACCAAACACTCCATAAAAGTATCATGATTGGATCATCATCTCGAACTTTTGGCATATACGACCCCTGACAAGTTACAAGAGGCGCAGTGTCACTGATACAAATCATACAAATGTTTGCCGCATGTGTCCACATCGCATGTCAATGTTCATTTCCGCAGCTCCTAGGTGCCTTGATGGAACAGTTGGGTCTTTTTCTTTCGCACAATAATTCAGGGGATTTTTTTTCCCTGAAATACAATGGCATGCATATATTATCCTGCATGTTCAAAAGCAATTTGTACTTAAGACTACATATACACATCCGGGTTCCCGGTGTATAAAAATACTCCCTCGTCCCTAAAGAAAGTCGTTTTAGTCATTGACACGGTCTTAAAAAACCTACTTTAACTGTTACTTTTTTCTATAAATTATTTATAAAATATAGTTAATATATCTATTTTTTATAAAACTACATTTCAAGATGAATCTACTTAAGTCACTTTCATATTATTCAAACTCAATAAAAAATTATTTGTATTCAAATTTTAAAATGATTGACATAAGATAAATCTAAAATGACATTATCTAGGAACATGAAGGGAGTATAGAGGTAAGGATAAGGACAACAACAACAGGCGTTTTTAGCAGTGTGCAGTGCAACAGTCTGGTCTTCACTTGTTGGGCATTTTCTGATACGTGTACTAGCGTTGTTTTTTCTTTCAGTTTGGGTATCTCTGTTGTTTTACATCTTGGTACATGTGACTGTATGCTTGCGTAGCTGCATATGTCAAACAGAGCCGTGTGCAGCAGATGCATTGCACGTATGCAGCACGGACACAGAGAAAGTTGGTGTTCCTGTATATTGCTCTATGCATGAAACATTCCAATCACATCCCAAGTTCAGCACAGGTACATGAACTTGCAAGCGACTTTGTGTGTGATGGAGTTCAGTGGGTGGCTGCAGCTGCACAGCACATGCTAGATATAACCTATCTGCTAGCAGCTAGCCTGCTACTTGGTGAAGCACCATAGTTATGGGCCAGGGGTATATAGATAAACACATCTGTGGTGCTTGATGTGGATTGACATATATAGGAGAGAGTACTTCTGAGGAGTTGCGACTTGTGAGCTCAAGTGAGAGCTACACTCCTGTGTAGTGGCCATCTGTTTCTGGTTCTGTTCCTGCGACGTCGAGCGCATGAGAACGTGGGCAGCAGGGAGCGAGCGAGGGAGCTTGAGCTGCGAAAGAGCATATTGCCGTAATGCCGTGACTGCGAAAGGTGATCGATCCAGTTCCAAACGGAGATAGCTACAGGCTGCACGCGCACATCGAGGTGGATTGCACTAGCCATGGTGTCATGGTGATGCTATATACTCGATCTCAAAATTATATTCTCTTTGTCACAAAATAGATATCACTTTTTACTTTAATTTCTCTTGTATTTAAATTTCTTATATAGGTACTATTTATTTTGTGATGATTTTCTTTTGTTATTAGATACTTTAATACTAACTTATCTATTTTATTATATGAAAATAATGAATGAATAAGATAAAAGTTCAAACATGACATCTAAAAGTGAAAAAACGCCATCTATTTTGGGACAGAAGGAGCAAAACATCGTTCTCACCTCCCGAGTCAAACCCATTTTTAATATCTAGAATACATAATTAGTATTATTACATAGATCATCGAATCTATTTTCATGATAAACTTATTTGAAGATATAATTGCTGCTAACATTTTTTATAAACCTATTCGAAAATTTTAAAAGTTTGATGTCATGATGCGTGTTCATAATTGCACTAGTCGTGGTTTTTAGAGTGAGATGGGTAGAAGCAGCCTAGACCAGCCACCTCTAGAAACCGCTCCCCTATAAAAGCATCATCATAGTATTGTTGCTAATTGTTATGTGCTATCTCCAAACTACCACTGCTATCAGTGTCGGCTAAAATGGGCTAAAACAAAGGAGGCGGGCAACACACCCCTGTCTCTAGTTTAGCGTATCTATTTGTTTCTCTCTCTATCTCTCTATCTCTTTTTTAGGAAAATTTGTTTCTTTTTTGTTGAGTTGAAACGATACTGTACACCATCTTTGTCAAAAAAAAAAAAAAGCCCGTTGATGAGGTCCATTTAACCCATCGACAAGCCCGCAAAGAACGCGAAAGCCCGTCGCGGAATTACGGCCTAGGCCAAATTCCTCCACCATCTGGAAGCCCACGCGGGAGGCAACTCAGTCCGGCCCCAGCCTTTTCTCCGAGGAAACGATCCTCTAGCTCAGCTCTAGGGTCGTGCTCTGTTTCCCCGTGCGGAGCGAGGCGAGGGCCGAGGGGTGACGCAACCGAGCGCCGCCACCGCCTTGCTCGCCTCGACCGCCTCCGCCGTCATCCTCCCTTCGACCGCCGCCGCTGTCACCCTCACCGTGGACTGTCGCACTGCTTGTGCCGCCCCAGCTTGTTGCCTTCCGCGGCCGGCTGCGCCACCCAGGCTCGTCTCGCCTCGCCCCTCGCGCCGCAGCCGCTTACGGCTTACTCCTATTTTGCCCGGCCCCATAAATTCGAATTGCAAACACGACAGAAAAACGCCAACGCCGTCTTCTCTTTCTCGAGGCCTGGGATGGAGGTGGAGCGCAGCTGGCTCCGCTAGGGTTCCCCCTGTTCTCGGTGCGAGGCGGCGCGCCTCCGCGACCCGGACCCCATCAGGTGAGTGCTGGTGCCTCTACCGAATTTATCGTCTGTGTTGGGTGAGCAATCTCGCGTCCAAGGGCGAGGGGTTTCGATTCGTTCGGCTGCTAGGATGCCCGGGGCTGGTTTTTGTGATTTGACGGGAAAATGTGCAAAAATACATAGCGTTACAGCAAGTACGAAACAAATATTCTGCAGCGTTCAACTATAGTTGTTTTCCCTGCATGTCGAGCTCAGCGTGAGGAATATTGAGCATTTTCTCTGTTTTTTTCCGGTGAAATGATTCGTGGGCGGCGGCTTTTTCCAAAAAGGATAGGCTCATAGGTCCGCTGGGAATGTTTCCGGATATTTTGGATCGGAATCCCTCTAGCGTGGCACGTTTTCCCCCCCTCTCCAAGCAGGGTTTGCTCCATTCTAACCTCGAATTTACCATGTCAATTTCGATCCAGGGCTCGTTGATGCCAGGGAGGTGAGGCCGTCTGTGATTCCCCCCCAGCAGTTCAATCCCCATGCCGTCCATCACGCACTACGTGCTGGATCGCTTCCTGGAGACAGGGTCGGCTGCTCATGTCCAGAAGGCGGTGCCCAAGCCACCGCCGCCGCCGCCGCCTCCTGCCAAGGCCACCACGCCGGTGCCAGTGTGTCCTGTCAGGGCACAGACGTCGCCGGCATCGCTCTATGCCACGCCTGAGAGCACCGCCCTGCCGGACTCGCCTTCCTCGTTCCCGGGAACCTGGTCGCCATACGTCGTGAACCATAAGAGGCGGGGAGCCTCCCTTGCCAGGACCTTCTCCCAGGGCGATGCTGGGCGTGAGGGCAGCCAGCCAAAGCTCCCTGTGACGCTGCCTGCTTTGCCCAAAGGGGGTGGTGAACCCACTGAAGTCCAGGAGCCTGAGTTTGTGTTTCAGCAAGGAGGCAATGGTCAAGCTGAAGGTGACAGTGGTGTGGAAGAGGCTTTGAATGACAAAAGTGGAATGTTACAGAAGGGCAAGGGATCTGTGGTGGCTGAAAGCGAGCATGAGCAGCCTGAGTTTGAGTTTCAGCGGCGGAGTCTTGAAGCACTAGTGAAGCCTGTTAATGTTGGAAGACCTCTGAATGGTGGGGCACACATAAATTCTGAGGGTGACATCTTTGAATGGTGGAAGCCTAGTTCCCCTCTTGGAACCTCTGTTGGTACACCTGGCGCAGAATTCTATGATGCATTTGAAGGTACAGATCAGTTTGTTACAGTTTATTTGTTAAGTTATTTTTCCTTTCTTATCTGTATTTTTGCCAGGTTTTGATGATATTAAAGTAATAATAAAAATAAGCCTACTAGTGAGTCTAGTAGTTTTTGCAAGACAATTCCAGTGCAAGACAATTCCAGCACATGCACTCTGCAAACAATCCATAGTTGACTACAGCAATACCTTACATCTATCAAAATTATGTAGCAGCTTTGTTGAAGAAGATAATTTTGTCTTTGGTCCCTTCCTAAGATGTAGGAGGTATCATATTCTGCTTTTGGATATACAAGTTTTTGTAGTGTGTTTTGAAGTGATTCATTGTACGAGTTAACCCTTTATGATATTCTTTAGCGTACAACAATAGTGCTCACAGCTAATTGCTGTTAGAGATATGCCAAAGTTGTCCTGGATGTGATTTCCCCAGGGTATCAGTTAATTTCCAGTTTTTGCTCAGAATGTGTGGTTACTCCCATTTATGTTTTCTTGCTCCTATTAGGGCCTGGTTATTGACAGGAGCAATTGTTTTGAATTGCGTTGTACTCCCTCCATTCCAAATTATAATGTCTAGATACAAAATAAAAGTGTATCTAGAAAAGTCAAAATGTCTTATGATTTGAAACGGAGGGAGTAATGACTAATTTCATGAGCTAAGTTCTTGTCCCCCAAATGATGGGACTGTTTAGGGTATGTTAAATGTTAAATGTTAACTGTTGAATGTTAAATGCTAAATGGAGTTTTGGCTAATTTGTTCCATTATGCCGAGAAATTCCTCTTGCTTAATTCAGATCTAGTGCTTGATATGTGTGCTAACCCAATATTATTTCCCAAAATATAGAAATGTCCAGTGATGGTGGAACTCGGTCTTCGCGTGGCATGGATGATGACTTCCGTGAAATGAGGTTAAGTCTGTTGATGGAAATTGAGAGGAGGACACAAGCAGAAGAAGTACTTGAGATCTGGCAACAGGAATGGAAGAATCTTAGTCACCACCTAGCACTTATTGACTTATCACTTCCATCTCCAAGTATAGCTGAGGATTCTGATGGTTCAAGCTTGGATCCTGGAGCTGAATTGTGCCAGCAAATAATGGTTTCACAACTTGTAGCTGCTGCTATTGCTCGGGGTTTTGCTCATGCTGAAGTTGAATCAGATATAGAAACCATGGTTGCAACAAAGAACTTTGAGATTGCAAGACTGTCGGATAGGGTCCAGTACTATGAAGCTGCAAACAGGGAAATGTCTCAAAGAAACCAAGAGGCTATAGGTAAATAACTTTTCCACTAGTGGTTATTTCTGTACATCTAAAAAAAATGGCCATGATTAATACTTGTTGGAATGATAACTCGCCTTGTATGGCTTGTATAGAAGCTAAGGTAGGGATGTCGGCGATGAAAGCCTTTGGTAATTTAGTTAGTGGAACATCCCTTAAACAAACCAAAGGCACGAATGCTTCTAGTCAGCACGCAAGTGCTAGATGCTACACTCGTCCCTCCCTTTGGACATCCTTTTCTAATAGAACACTATGCTGATTGAATACAGTTTTCGGGTATTTGATAAATTAAGTGACATGCATGCAGAAAGCTACAGACATTATTATTCAAAGATACTGTATCTGTTTTATAGGTTCAAACTAACATCAAACATGTTTATCATCTTTGTTATCTATTTATCATATTTTTCGTTGGCTGCTATGTGCTTTAGGGGAAAATGCTGTCTGAATTGTATCAGAAACATTAAATATAAGATGCAAGTACTGCATACTTTAGTATTGCGGTGAATTGACATTTGCTTTATATTTGTGGTCTGCAGAGATGTCAAGGCAGCAACGCAAGGGGCGTAAGAAGCGACAGAAGTGGTTCTGGGTTTCAGTTGGGCTTGCAGTCACCCTTGGCACCACAGCCATTGCCTGGACTTACCTACCTTCATCACAGCCCCAGGCCAGTGCAGATTCAAATAGTGCCGCAAGGGACTAAGCTAGGATGAAGACATACTACTTTCAGAGGCCTAACAAAGCTCTAACTATACTCGCTACAGGGGAAAAAAAGGTTGTATAAGTTTTCTCTTTGGTGATCGGCCGTGATCACTGCAATCTCCGTTCAGGATTTGGCTCCACCGCAATCACTGAAAATATTTCTCTGCATAGATGGTTGAGCAAATAATACAATGTGGGTATGGTTAGTAAAGCCTGCCCACTGCCCACTCAAGTGGAGATGATATTGTCAACTGCAGTTTTGTTCTGCTCATCCTTATTCCTGCCTTCAAACTAAGATGAATCATGGAAGTTTTGCTGCTTCTGAATTGCATTGGTTTCTAAGTTCTGTGTGCTTGTAGTTGAATCTAGCGTGGTCAATGGTCTCTGATTGCGTGGTCAATGAGACGATCGTTTTGAAAATCATCTGAATTTGAAGGGAGATGGAAAAACGTCTCCAAACATTGTTCAGCCCACCGCTGCATCCGTCAGCCCGTGCCCCTTCTTCTTCGTCTGAAACAAAACGCAGCAGGGTTCGCCCCGTTCCTTCTCTTCCCCGGCGGCCGACGCGCGGTAAATCGAACTCAATCAATACGAGATCAACGGAAACGACGTACCGCTCCATTGCGACAGGGACCGTGGCACGGTCCAGCGCCGAAACGAATCGACGTATCAGCGCTCGGCATGGCAACAGAAAAGAGAACCCTGGTGGGCAGCCAGGGGGACCGCGGCGCGGCCGCTGGCAATTCAAACATCCATGCCCCGCTGCGCGCCTGCGCCGGGAGCCAGGATGGATCGCGGCGTTTCTGGTGGAGGTGAGGGCGTTGGAACCGAGCACCTGTTTGGCGACGTGACGGGCGACCTGGGACCATTGGGCTCTGCCGCCCCCGGCACCCATCATCCTCGCTCCGGCTCCTCGCTCGCCGTCTCGCTCTCGCTATGTCAAGTGCCGACACGACCGATCCACTAGCGACGCGATGGCGATTGGTGAATGCTTCCAATTCCAAGGCGTTACGCGAGGCCGCCTGGGGCCTAGGCGTGGAGGGAGATGTGTCCTAGTAACCTGAAACATCATGACCACGCTGCGATGACCATATCATCGTGATTAGCCAAAGCTGCTAACGCCTACTTTCATCAGAGTTGCAGCGTGATCGCCGGTACGTAGGCCCATGATTCAAACTGCAAAATCCCGGGCAGCCGGGCACGGCCTCAGCTCAGCTCAGGTTGACCTTGACCTTTGCATGTCAGCTCACGGCAGACCTGCTGCTCCTAATACGACACGGCCACGTGGCAGGGAGTAGTGGAGGCAAACATACAAACAGTGTGGTGGTTTGCTGGCAATGGCTAGGGCCAGAGGGGAGATCTTTTTCGCCCGGTTGGCGCCGGCAGCTACTACTAAGACTATCCGCAGCGTAGTCGTGAAAACGTTCCTCGAGTACGCGTTTGCAGTAAATTTCGCTGCAGCGGGGTACGCTAACTTCTCCGCAATCGTTCCGGATCGGCCTCCACCCTGGGTCTGTCACGGACGTATGGAGCTTCCGATATCACGCACGTGGGGCCCGCGCTCGTGGGGGGCGAGAGAGAGCAGCAGGCCAGTGCGTCCTCCTCCTCCGAGGCTCCGAACCAGCTCGAAGGGCCTGCTCCATGCTCGCGCAAAGAAGATGGACTCCATGGCCGCCATGGCCTGCACGAGGGCCTACAGCTCCGCCACGCGCGCGCCGGACTGAGGGAAGGAGGGAGGGGCGCCGCCAGATCGAGGGAAGGAGGAGATGGGCGGCGAAGGGGCGTCGCCGGATCGAGTGAAACAGGAGAGGGGTCGCGGACGCCGGCGTCGTCCCACAGAGATGTGGACAGGGGCCGCTGCCGCCTCCGCCTCCTCTTCGCCGGCAAGCCGCACGGGCTAGCCCCACCGCCGAGGAGGGATGCCCGCCGGGCGCTCGCCCCTCCGCCTCGCCATGGCCGCCACGGGGGCGCCGGCGAGCCGCACCGGAGGAGGCTCGCCGCTCGCCATGGAGGAGGATGGGGATGGCGATGCGTTCGAGAGCGAGAATTGGGGGGGGGGGGGGGGAGGCGCTGGGGGCCGGTTTAGAGATAAGGTGGGGTCGTGGGTCCCAATCGTCAGTGATTGTAGATGGGATGGGTAGAATAAATCTGAGTAAAAAATTTTGCTGACTAGAATATAAAGTATGAGATATAAAGGATGACGAGTGCGGAAGAAATGGATATGAAGAGAAGAATCTTGCTGATAAGGACAGAATATTCTTTTTAAGAGATGAAAATAAAGTATGACGAGTGCGGGTAGTCTAAATCCACACCCGCCCTCCCTCTCGGCTTATAGCCCTTCCATTCCATGGCAGCGAAGTGGCAGCGTGTACGTGAGTACGTCGAGCCTCGAGCGTGACCGTGCCGTGTATTGGAGTACGTATGTGTATCGCCGTCGTGCTTCGCTACGCCGGTTCCAAATCAGGCTGCAAGTCCAATAACTCGATCTGCCCTGTTCTTCTGATAGCAGCAAATGCGAAGTGTCTTGGTTGCAAAGCTACGCCATATGATCGATTTGAGCCACCGACACAACGGTGAAATTCGACCTAAGGTACGGCAGGCACGGGCGTCGATGGGAAGTAACCGTGGGTGGTTCCCTCTTCCTCGTCTGGTCCTCTCGATTGGTCCAGATAACAACTTATCGCTCGAGATCCGAGAAGTGTGCCGCCAGCCTTCTTCACATTCTCCGTCAGAAAACGGAGAGCATCTCCAACAGTTTCCTATTTGAGTTGCTATCCTCTAAAATTTGGCAAAAAAACGAAAATTTAATCTCCAACAGTTCTCTATTTAGGTTGCCAATTTTTTTCAACTTGCCATCCAGCGACCCCGCGCGCGTAAAAATACGCACGCGTATCCGCCTTGGCATCCATCGCCGCGCTTCTCTGAGGACTATATCGCGCGGCCTGAAATTTCCTGTCGCCTGGATACACTGTGCAGATTCTGTCGCCTGGAGGACAGGATTGCTGGTCTGATTGCTGTCGTCTGCTCGCGACCACCAAGTCATGCCGTAGCTACAGTGCAGATTCTCCATGATACGACAAAAATTCAGAGCTACAGTATGCCATGCACGATGAAAGGACAGAGCAGGAACAATGCCATGCCGTAGCTACAGTGGCAGGCACGACGAGTAAAGCAAGTGCCATTCACAAATAAATGTATAGATGATTACACTTGAGTATATCATAGAAAATTGTTTATAAAATCTAAAGGGTTCAGTGCACTTGAAGTAATATAAATGAGTTCATTAAATACAATGGATGAAATAGGAAATCATATATTGTACGAGTATAAATCTGGATGATTATTTCACAGGTGTTCAATGAGGTCTTCCTTCAACTGCACATGGGTGTCCTTGTCTCTAATCTGTCTATGCGCTTCAATATATTCTTCAAGTGTGCGATCGAGGGGAAGATGACGGGGTCGCGCGGCCAGGGCTACGCACGAAGGGAAGATGACGGGGATCGAGGGTAGGCGCACGGGAAGATTACCGGTCAACAAACTCTCCCGGTGGGCCTCCTCTTTTTTTTTTTGATTTGGCAAGTAAAAATAGGGAACTGTTGGAGATAGGCTCTTTTTAACTTGATAAATCATTATACCAACTTGCTAAAACACGCAATTTAGTAAGTGAGAAATAGAAAACTGTTGGAGATGCTCTTAGGGAGAGCATCCAAGGCTGCTAAACACAGAGCATGCCACATGACCCAACCGTAAACAACTGGTCATACCCATTTCTACGATGGGAAACCGAAGCAGAGAGCGAGAGATGCCATGGTTGATGGTCCTACTCAAGCCATGGACGACGACATTGGCTGCCGCCTTTTGGACACTGTATGCCGCCTGTTGGATGCTGTGTGTAATATTGTAATAACACCATTAGGCATGTAGTAGTTAGTACCGTCGCAGTTGGCACCTGGCAGTGGCAGGTAGCAGCAGGTTAGCTGGTTAGGTGCCGTGGTACCAGGATCACCCATGGCAACGAGAGGTGCTCGTGCTCGACTGCTCGCACCACGTCCACGTGTCCGTGTCCGTGTCTACGTAACATGTGCACTCCTATCAAATTTGTCTGGCACAGTCGGATCGCCTGGGACTGGGATCGCTGCTTGGAAGGGAGCCTGCCGGGGGCTTCGATCCAAACAGCCATCATGTCGTCTGCTGCAACTATCATCTCTTCAGAATTTGTCCTCTCATTTCGAAATGTTTCAAACGCTTCTCCTGCACAGAAACTCAAGCCAACGCCCGTGAACACCATCAAGCTCTCATGATCCTGATAGTAAAAAAAAAAAAAGCTCTCATGATCCTCGGCTCCTGGCAGGCGGCAGCAGGGCTTGATCGAGTGAACGAGTGATTCCCGATGAATGCTGATAAATGCAGGCCAGCAGCGGTGGACTGAACTGCCTGAAGCTCTGAAGTCTGAACACTGCCTGAAGCTCTGAAGTCTGAACCCAGCCTACCATCAGCTGAGCAGAGCGGATTCCAAACAATTCCGGTCCGAAGCTCCAAGTATTTTATTTTATTTTATTTTTTTGAGTGAAACAGCAGAGAGGTGAGCGCTGCGTGTCATTACTAACAGTAGCCATCTACCCTAGCATGAACATGAGCAGGAGTATAAACATTAACCACTGCACAATTTACCAGAGCAGAGAGACAGAGAGCTGATCTAACTAAAAGTCTAGTTGTTTCCTCTTGCTGAGATAGTCTAGTTGTCCAACGCTATACACAAACCCACCACAAACGCAGCGGGCAAACCACCGATTTGTCAATCGAACCCCAAAAAAAGAAAGACGCTGGCTACGACATCCTCGCCACCCAGTTATACAAAATGGAATCGAGGCTATAAATATAGCACGGCGCCGCTATGTTAACTCAAAAAGGGAAAAAAAAAAAATCCCCTGTTTTGCCCCCTGAATCCAACCTTTCTTTTCCTTTGGTTTCCCTCGACCCAGCGCGACCATGTCCAAGAGCGCGTGGCTGTCACTGTCGCCGACCCTTCTTCCTCTTTCGCCTCCACCGCTGCCCTTCGGCTTGGCAACGCAGGCTGCCGTCGTTGGGCGGTCAGTCGGAGTCGCTGCTCTCCATCCCCTTGAGGCCCCGGTTCTTCTGTTGCTGAACAAGGAAAGATTCAAACAAAAAAAGGTGAGATTTCACGGTCAGACGAAGACGACGACAGGACCTGATTAGTGAAGTCAACTAGTCAACTAATGATGGGTTTGGCGTTAAGCTACGTGTGCGAAACTACCCTAGTTGTACCCCAAGTACTCTTCCACTTGCTGGCTTGTTAATGCAGATTACAGAAGGCAGGAGCCATCCCTGTCCCTCTCCGGGGGAATTCCGGATGCCGTGTAGGCTAGCGTTCCATTTCCAGACCCATATATCCACCCACGTAGACACGTAGTATGCCCCCTGCTGCTGACTCGGATCCAATTCCTGCCAGCGTGGCCAGGGGACCCCACGTGTCCGGAACTCTCCACTCCACTACTCGGAAGACAGACAGTAGCTAAGACGCTGGCAGGTGGGCCCCGTGCCCATGGCTGTCTTGGAGACCGGGCGGTCGCGCAGGCGCAGGTGCCGCTCCGGCCCCCGCCCCCGCGCCGCTCCAGTGCGCGTCGCCGGCTTCGGCAATAAAGCCAGCGCGCGATGTGGATTAAGCGCGGCCATCAATGAGCTCGCGCTCACGGAGGTGGGCCCCATGTGACATAAGAAGGGGACATGAGCAAAAGGGTACGCACACCCATTTTTCCCTCCCACCCCACCTTTCATTCGTCTTTTCCAACAAATCTCAAATAACTTCTCAAAAAAAAAAAAACAAATCTCAAATATCTAACTGATCTGTGCCTGATCTGTCGGCCCTAATCTCAAATTAACGGCGGTGACTAGCAGTAAATCAAATACTACAGTAACACGTGGGTGAACTGCATCCGATTAACCGGTGGCCGAAACATTTCCGACGCGACGATGAAGATAAAGGAAAAAAAAAAACTAAAGATAGAGGGAGGCAAGACTGAGATGGCTGCGGTACCTTCTTGGGGCACTTCTTCTCGCGCACCTCGTACCTGCTCCTGGCGACATCCGTCAGCCACATCCCGGGGCAGATCGCCTGCGCAAACACAAGACAGTGGCACGAGATCATGTCAGGTTAAGACATCCGGTAATAATCACTTAACCAGCGGCTAATGGAGAAAGAGAGAAAAAGGGGTAAAAAAGGCACGCACACTGACGGTCTTCTCGACGTTCTTGGGCCGCCGCTTGGGGCGCTGCGGCAGCTTGGTGCCCCTGAACGCCAAGAAGTCCTCCTCCTTCTCCTTCCGGGACAGCGTCGTGTAGATCCGCGGCATCTCCAGCTTCGGCCCCGGCTTCGTCGCCGCCGCCGCACCAGCCTCCTGCTGCCCACTGCCGAAGCCGCTGCCCCCCTGGTTGTAGTGCTGCTGGTGCGGCTGCGGCCTCGGGTCCGGGACGCCCAGGCCCATCACGAAGCCCGGGCCCACCTTGTGCGGCGACGCCGCTCGCTGCTTCTCGGCCCTCGCCGCGGCCGCCGAGAACTTCCCCGCGGCAGCACCGGCACCGGCACGGTCCTCCGCCGATCTGGTCATCATCATCGTGGTCGCCGTAGCATCAGACACCCGGCAACCAACCCAAACCAAACCAAACCACCCAACCAAACCAACACACTAATAACCAACTAGTAATCCATCCCCCGGCCGCGATCGGCTGGCCCAGCACGACGGTGGTTGGGGTTAAAGCGGCGGCGTGATGCGGCGCGGAGAGCAAAGCTGGGCGCCGGCAACAAAAGCTGCTGCCGCTGCGGTTGCCGATGCTGCCCGCAGTCCACAGAGGGGGAGAAAAATGAGAGGGACGGGCGGCGTGGAGCGTTGGATGGAAGCGCTGGATTTATACACGGCTGCGGATCAGGTCCTACTATATTAGCCCTTCGCCCCGCTAGCGCCTGGCCTGGGTGCCTCCGCTTGCTTGCTGGGAGTATGTGGTGACGTCACTGTGCTCACCATTCACACACAAGCCAAACTGGGAAGGAGGAAGCCTGGCCGGCCATTAATGGACATCGGCAAAGCTAAAAGGAAAGGGAATGACAGGACGTTGGCTGAAAAGATCTGCAGAAGATTTGGTTTTTGAACCGGAGACAGGGGAGATTGGTGACGGTGTGGAAAAGGCAGGGAGCAGCAATCATCCGTAGTTTGGTGATCCAATTCAAATCCAAACCCCCTCAACCCTCATCATATAAAATAAAAATTTTTAAATCAGAACCTCCGATTAAAAAATGAAATCGATTCTCAAACTATCATCGGAAAACACGCCAAAACCCACTAGATATATATTTTTTTTGAACCTCACTAGATAGAATTTTAAACATAAGCAAACGAAAAAAAAAAGGAAACAGAAAAAAAAACAGTGTAGCGAGAAGGAGGAATAGAATGGTACCAGTGGAGTACCCCTCATATATCGTATCATCCGAACGCATCCTGTGTCTAAAGACGGAAGGGGGCGTCAGGCGTGACAGCTCACCGGGACAAGACGAACCGGCGCGATCGATCGACGCCACGACCGCGACGGCACGGGCCAGAGAATACGGCACGGTGGCGGGGGTAAAACCGGAAGAGAGAACAAAAAAACGGGGAGCGCGGCGCAAGAAAACTTCCGAAGTGAAAGACGCCTAGAGGCAGAGGTGGGCCTGGGCGTGGGAGTAAAGACGGCGAGCGGGTCGGCGGCCATACCTGAAGGGGTGGGGGCGGCCGTGGTGCGCGTCGCCGGCGGAGCGCGGAGGGAGAGGCGAGGCGGAGCGGAGGTTGGACGCCGCGCGGGTGTAGGGCGCCGTCGAGCTCGGGGGCGGCATCAGCCTGTCCGCCGCCGCCGGGGACGACGACCGGCGCGGGATCTTGGTGCCGGCGACCTGCGGACGGCGCTGCGGCGACGCGGAGGAGGAGGAGGAGTCGCGGCGGCATCGCATGCGCTTGTTCTGGCCCCACTGGAGCAGCAGCTCGCCGTTGGCGCCTCCGGTGGAGGAGCTCGGGGATGCGGACGGGTCCCAGTGGTCGGCGGACGGGTGCTGGCCGTTGACGCCGTGGCCATGGCCGTGGTCGCGCGCCGGGCTCTTGGTCGCCACGACGGCGGAGGCGGCGGCGGCTGTGGGTGCCGAGGTAGTCGCGGCCTGCGCCGGCGGCTGTGGCAGGGCCTGCGGCGGGCGAGCGCGCGGCTTGGGCTCGAGCGACGTCGAGGCCAGGAACGCCGCGAGGCGGGAGCCGTCGGTGGCGACGGCCGGCGGCGCCACGTCATCCTTGCTCGATCTGGGGGCTGGCATCGGCGTCACCGGCGCCGGCGCTGGCGCTGGCGCTGCAGGCTTCTTGCTCGCGCCGGTGCTGCCGATGCCGATGCCATTGGGCAGCGGGAGGCCGTCCGAGCTCGGCCTCGGATACCTGCAGCGGAATCAATCAACCAAACGGAATTCAAGTCAGCGACTGGATCGAGCAAGAGCAAGGTCGACCACTTGCAGCAATGGATGAAAGGAAGTGCAAAATCTCGTCTCCCACCGTGAATTCGGAACCGCAAAAATCAGAACGCTCGCGAACCGCACGACTCAAACGCTGAACGAGCGGTTCAGAGATCTGCGCAGAGAGATAATCATCCCGGAAAACCGAGCGGATAATTCACAGCGAAAACCAGAACAGATTGGCAAGACCAGCGAAGAACCAGAACCACAACAGATTGGCGAGACACAAGCTGCGAGACGCAAGAACAAGTGGCCAGCAGATCAAACGGCCCCTCGAAGAGAAGAAGGCAGGCAGCGGCACAGAGCAGAGAAGGGCGGCGAACACGGCACGAAAGGGAGAAACTTCTCAAATCGCCCAGCGCAGGAGCCGGAACGCCGCACCAACAAACACCGGCGGCGGAAACGAGAAGGCAAATTCGCGGCTTCGATCTCCAGGAAAGACACGCCGTACGTGCGAGACCACCAGGAAACGGCGAGCACATCGCCGCTGGAGCTGCAGCGGCAGGATTGGGGGAGTGGATTCGCGTACCTCATCATGTCCAATGCCGACGGGGGCTTCGACGGGCTCGCCGAGGCCACGTCTCGAGCAACCGCGACGGCGTCCGCGGAGCCGCGCATCGAATCGGCGTCCTCAACTCCTCCGCCGGCGCTGGTTCTACAATCGCCGGTGCACCCTTCCTCTCTCCACGCTCGGCCGTCTCGCTCTACAGATCAACCATCTCGGGCGACCGAACCGACGAGAGATCGCAGGGGACGAAGGTTCTTGGAAATCTGACGGCGAGGTCTGAACAGAGAGGAGCGGAGAGCCGGAGAGCGCACAGCAATGGCGAGGAGGGAGGAGCAGACAGAGGCTGAAGAAGGGCCGGGGCTTTATCGTTTCCACTCTACCGGAAATGCCCTCCACTCGCCGCACCTATTCTCGCCTCTGCCACGTCGACGCCCTGCACAGAAGTGCACCTGCGAGGTAGTGGCACGCCTGTGGTAATCCCCAACGCTGATGGGCATTTCCGTAATCCCCATGCAGTGGCATCGTGTGTGATTAACGCGAGGTTCCGTGGGGGATTTGTGTAAACGCTCACGTTCATCTCCTGCAGACCTGCCCTCACTGCTACAAGCAAGCGTCGAGAATTCCAGATACATATCGGGGCACCATAGGAAGGCACTCGCAGTAGCCACCACGTCACTCGAAGACTGACAGGTGAGCCATGGTGGGGTACCATGCCACTTCATGCTTCTCCACAGTCCAGATAAGCCAAACTGCAGGCCTTGTGTTTAGCTGACGACCGCGATCTGATCACTGCAGAAGTGGACGGCGATTACGGAACTTGCAACAACTGGGCACTGCCCGCTCTGGGCTACCTAACTAGAGTACCAGACCGTGAGTCGCTGACGTGTGGGGTCGGACGCATCTTGGCTGGGGGAAGAGGAAAGGATGTTGACCACGGGATTCTTGACGGACGGGTGGGATTCGATGGCGATGGCGTGGGCCCACCGCCACCACGTCAGACCGTGCGGGTCATGTGAGGCTACCACGGGCGGAGCGCGTGACGGTTGCCCACCGGGTTACGGCCTAAAAACTCTGGCTGGTATTTTAGACCCGAGGAGATCACACCATGAGTACGGGGTTTAGCAGCATTATTAAAGAGATGATTATCTTTCCAGCTCATAAAGGAGAAAACAAGATGACTATGGTTACTGGATTATGGATCTAGTGTAACTAATTGGCAAAAAAAAAAAAAAAAAAAAAAAAAAAAAACTAGTGTAACTGAGTTTCGACGTATCTATCATGTACATTTTGACTCTACATGGCAAACCATAGTGTCGTTTGGTTAATGTGTACCATCTAATATTTATTTTGTCGATCGCATCTGCAAACGTCGATTTTGTTGTCATGTACTCAAGGAAACGCCCTACGAAGAGTCTATAACAAGCAATCGTATAAGGAATAAAACGAGTATGGATCTAGTGTAAGTAAAAGGAACATGTCATGGATTCAAGCTTTAGATGATGAGTCATGCATAACTAGTTTCGTGTGGCTAGTCCAAATTATCTCTTGCCGATTGCTTCTTTCTATGATTTGTATTGCCATATGCAGAGAAAAGGTTCTTCCAAAGCAAGGGATCATATATATATGGGAAACGGATGTCCGCTATTAGTATTGCTATTCTCCTAATCATGCACCATTCTAGTGATCATACCGGAATCCAAGATGTAGGACCCAAAACTAATAATTCTATTTCCATTTAGGAAAGTGGTTGTGAAAAGATATATGTCATCGTATCTATTTGAGAAATGAATAAATCATCCACCAGAGGTATGATACACCAAAACTAACCCAAGAACATTAAGTTTCGAATGTTCATATCAATGCTATTAGTATTGTGGTCATAGAGTAAATCGACGCTACTAGTTGATATGAGCCAACAGTCCAAAGTCACTTTATTGGTGACAATTTTACTTCCTTAGAAAATGCCTCTTCTAGAAGCTACATGTTTGGTGCAATACGGGTCATGCTTTTTTCACATATAAGTTTGGTGCTGTGACATATCCTTTTTTTTTCTCATGCTCTAGGTATAAATAAAAGAGATCTGCCTTCATAAGTAAAGTAAGAATATAATTTTGGAATAGTACCACATTGAGAAATGTCTCCCCAATATATTCAATTAAAGGTTACCATGGTATATCACAAAATAATTAGAATAAATAAATACCAAGTAACTCCACTATTTATCTAAGAAAAACTATAACTAGAAAATTTGTGTTAATTAAAATTCCTTTACGTTCTAATAACAAAAGAAAGTGGGATAACTAGATACAATTTTAATCTTTCTTTTAATGGGATATTAGAGATTTTGCTAAATATCAATTTCAACGTGCAAAACATGATAACGTTTGTGAAAGTTATCTCAATTTTGAGTGGTAACATCCTCCTCGTTTGATGTGATCTGAGCTATTTGTATCTCCTTCTTAGGGATGTAAGCAGATTGCATATTATATATGTCATCATTCCTTCCCTTATATGCGATCCAATACTTTCAACCTCTTTAGATCGTGCAAGATGTTTGTTTTTTGAAGTCACATGAGAAGCAAGAGATCTACAATGGATTAAAGAAAAGGACCCAAAAAAGCAGCATAGTTGTCAATTTCAAAAATTAAAAAATGCTACTTTAATGATGAATGAAAATATTGACCAATATTTTAATAACAAAAGATTAAAGATTGTTTACATGTCTCTATAAATCCTAAAAAGCTAGTCATGGACCTTCAAACATGGCTAGTGACCTTGCTGGAAGGGGGAATGACATGTCTATAGTTCGAGTAGCATGACTTGTACTTAAAATATTGAGTCACCTAATGCTGCGTGAACAAAAGACAGTGATACCAAGAGACCAATTTTCATACATTTTCCCACTGACATATGGGTCTTACATAAGTGTGGGCCCATCTATCAGCCAGAAACGTTATAATGATAAAGGTACGAACGTATAACATGAATTCCACTCTACCTTTCCACAATCAATACGACAACTATCTAGGCGTGAAGTGTGTGGCATCGGTAAACTGTGGACAATAGGCGGTGGGCGGCTGCCTATACAGGGGCATCAACACATCACACTTAGGTGTAACAAAAGATTCGCTAGGAAAAAATAGTATAAAATATGGTTATGTGCATCTCAGGTATTTGTGTATGGTACATGATTCTATACACCCATTATAACATGAGTTCTTCTTGTGTGCTTCATGCACCCTGTATAGGATTTTACTTGGAAAATAATTGGGCTATTGAAAATATAATGCAAATGTGCCTCCTATGAGGGTGTTTCATTTAAGATCAAAGTTTGTCCGGGATTCTCATTATTATAAAAAAATCTAAAAAAACAAACACATGGACACATATTAAGACTCGTAAAAAAACTAACTAAACTAGTGGCTAGCATTCTAGGGAGGCTAAAGGTTCCAATATGGAAACATATGCTGATGGGTTCAAAATACTTTAAGCATCTGAACCTTCTAGGTAAGTGATAAGTTTCAATGATTGATCACAATCATGACTAACATCTATTTTGAACGAAACATTTGGACGTTAGGTCACAGTGCACAAGCACAAGAAAAATGTGACCCTTATTTATTCATTGCGCGGTGGTCCAGTACTTATAGTTTGAAGGCTAAGCGTCTTTCTGGAGCCAAATATCACAAAAATGATGAAGTATACTTGGATAGATAACTTTTATTAGTTGTATGAATTAAACAAAACTTCTAATATTTATGTCACATAAAATGCTAATACGAGCAAAAGCATGGATTGATTGATGGACTGGTTCAAAATTCCATAAGAGATTCCTCGGTTCATTGATAATTTGATACTAGCTAAAATTCCCGTGTGTTGCAAAGGACAAAAAAGTATTAAACATTCATGCAAAACATTAACATGAATGCTTTTATAATTTGTTTTATGATGATAGTCACATCTATAATATAAATAAATTGTCCTATTAAAGTTGTACCGAACAAAAGTACACCTTCATAATTTTAATTTTTCATACTTCCCATGTGTTTCTAGACTCAATATCAACCTTCCTAGCTTATTTTTAACACATCATATCAACCTCCGTACTTTTTTATCGATATATTGATGGCATGTCCGCCAATGATTATGACAGGAGACATATCTTGATTTTTTCACATGGCAGTAAAGAATTATATAAATAAATTTGTTTACATGGGCTTTGTCTAGTCCATGCCGAAGCAGGCTCAACTTGAAAGATTTAGCCCACTGTTGAAAAAGAAGTCCACGGGAGGCCTATTCGGTTCTGGAAATTTGCATCATGAACCTAACATATTTAAAAAAAAAAAAACTAAGACCTGACCATCTACCCGTATATAAAGAAGAGGAGTGCTCCCCTCTCAACACACCTCATTTGGAGCCACCTTACTAAAACAAAACACATAGATACAGTAGTAACATCTCCATGTACTCTATATATTTTCCCCTTTAGGCCTCAATAGTGTCAATTGAGTTGTCCGTGTCTATTCCTAACATGATTAACATATATGCACTATCTAAATTCTTAAATGACGTGTATATTTTTTTTTTTGCATATTTGGATGATTTCAATACATTAATTTAAACAATGAAACAAACCATATAGATACAGTAGGGTTATTATCTCTCTTCTGCTTATTCCGATGATGTTTCTAAGATTATGTTAATAAAATATAAATAATAATTTGTGTTCAAGGTGAGGGCATAATCTTTAAAATTAATTGCAAAAGATATAAAGATATGAATTATAAAAATATAAATAAATTGGATTGAAAAATAAATAATATGTTAATATGTTAGTGACAATACTTACTTGAAATAGCGTTGTTTATACACGACAAACACTCTTTAGCTAGATATTTCTACTTATGTGAATGAAGAAAAAATAATGTTGATGGTTTGAGTTTTGGATATTTCTACACATTTTTTAATGAATTTGTGTTTCCAAATGCTAATGTATATTTTTTCACAATGTTATATATACATGTAACATTTAATATATGGAAAGAAATAAATCTTGATGGTTTGAGTTTTGGTTATTGGGAAAAGGTTGTTTCGTGATTGTGAAACCTTTTCCATATGGAATAAATATTTTTTCTCGAATACGCACGAGTGCGCATATCTTTATATTACAAAAGAAGATTCTATGTACATGACATCGCCGAATAAGCCTCATGATAACAACCCTACTCAAATAGTTGGAAGACATTTTGAATGTGACGCTTTGTAAGGGTTCATGCTCTACGATATGCATGATCACGATCTTTACAAATTATAGTGGCTAATACCTTGAATATTTTTATCAAATTTGTACTGCATATTCTATTAGGTGTCCACGATCCAAATATTCCCTTTTTTCTCTACCCCTTACATTTTGCAGTGTAGCCTTCTGTAGTTCCATTACTTACGGTTCCTTGTGTTGCGGCTATGGATGTGTTGCAGTTGCACTTGCAGTGACCGGCGACCATATGTCAAAAAAGGAAAGAAAAGTCACTCAAAGTCCCCAGTTCGGTTCTCTACTTGCCTACACTGTTCTTAGGTAACAATGCGCAATGCGCTAGTAAAAGATGGTAACTAAAGCATCGAAGAATGGCTAAAATATTTCAGAACTCTTTTTTTTCCAGATAATTGAACTACTACTAGATTTCCATAAACTATGGAGGTCCTAGCATTAGTATAACTTAGCAGCATTCGATCATATCCAAGATTTGTAAGAACTGATATTTGGAGCTTTTTATCTGTTGCCATTTTATCCTTTGATTATATTATAAGCTATTTGGTGAGAGACTATTATGAGAAGTGGGCTTCGGCGATATGTCATTCTGCAACGGGGCTTCGGCAACATGCCATTATGAAGTGCGACGCAATCGTTGAAATGCCATCCAAGTGATTTTGGAGCGTTTTATTCCCCTTCTACCCCTGCCTTATCTTTTTTTCTTTTACTTTGTGTCGCACAGAAGGCCGACGTGACGGAAACAAAACGGATCGAGCTTCCTCACCACGCCTGCTTGCTACCGCCCGCCTGCTCGCCGCCCGCGCGCAATCTCCTCCCCACGCCTGCTCGCTGCCGCCCGCCGGTGCCCGGTCGAGCGCCCCCACGGCGAGCGCCTCCCATCCCCCAGCCGAGAGCCCACGCTGAGCGCCCCCACGGCGAGCCGCCCGCCGGTGCCCGGTCCCGTGCTCTGACCTCCCCCATGGAATGCAGTTGAGGGCGTCGTCGTCTGGCTGTGCTCCATGGTTGTCGTGGGGGAGGCCGGCGAGGACGCGCTGCGGCCATGAGCTAGGGCCGGCCATGCCCGGGACGTGGGCGGTCGCGGGTGTGCAGCGGCTGGCGGGCGGCCGGCGGGCGTGGGGAGATTGCGCGCGTGAGGAAGAACTCGACTGGCGCTCGATCCGTTTTGGCTCTCGTTCCGTCGGCCTTCTCTGAGAAACAAAGGAAAAGAAAAAAAAAAGAAAAGGCAGGGGTAGAAGGGAAATAAAAGAGTCCAAAGTCGCTCGGACTGCATTCTAGCAGTTGCGTCGCTCTTCATAATGGCATATCAGCGAAACTCTTTTGCGTAATGGCATATCGCCGAAGCCCATTTCCGATACTAGTCTCTCGCCAAATGGCTCTTATATTAGTACTACCAAGTTATCCTACGACAAGCATAACCGTGTAGAGTTGGCACCATTGCATTTAATTTGCAGAGAAGCATTTGAGTATTTGACCAACGTAAAGACCGACAAATAGGCCCATGTCACATGTAGTCGCTAACCATTGTTGCGCGCATGGTTCTATGGTGATCGATGTGGAGGTGCTTCGTAATGCAGCATATTTCTGCGGGCTATTTCTGTAGTTGGTTTCATGAACTGCAAAAACTCTAACTAACTAAAATCCATCTCAAGAGGGGAAAAAAAAACAACCATGGCTACACAACTAGGTCTAATGCGATGGCAGTAACTGTGAAGCACCATAAAATGTTGTAACTTTTTAGCAAAAAGAGAAAAACTAAGGGCAGAGCTGTTTGAAAACTTTGGAGTAATTTCTCTTAGCGGCATTGTGTTCAGCAATTGCCAGAATGGATTTACAAGAACCTTGACATGTCTGCTCGGTTGTATTGATTACATATAAATTAATATTAAATGCCCCCCAAGCAGTGGCGGAGGACAAGTAAAAACCAAGGTGTGGCGTAGAGTTGACAGAGCTTGATTACTAGCACAAAAATTAAGAAATAACACGTGATGCAGCATGGACAAAGAAGAGTCAAACAAATTTGAGGTATGGCAGCTGCCACACCTAGCCCTACCGAGTCCTCCGCCACTGCCCCCAAGGGCAAAGGTGAGTTTATGATATCATTGGTCATTAGTTCATTACAACATGCAATTCTTAAGCTTAGAAATGAGGACTTCCGTTGTTACTTCCCTTCTATTAGCATTTCAGGTATAACTACATATTTTTTAGCTTCTCTAAATCATGGGATACATACTAGTTTAAATTAGTAGAAACATTCTGTTGGCATGCAACCAAGGCGTATCTGCTGTCTGTCCGTTGGCATGCAACTAAAGGCGTATCTGCTCCTCAGTCCTTGCTAGGCCCAAGACCGAAACTAGCTAGCCCAACTCCTACATGCATGTCCACACTATTCCTGCAGGCTGCAAGTTACTACTGTTACAAACTCACAAGACTACTACTACTTCGTAGAAGAATGTAGTTGCAGCTCAGAGTCAACCATAGCAGATGGATTTCGCCAACAACGAAACCGGCCGACACCTACGTCACGTGGCCGCTCTCGTTTCGCCCATTTCCCCGTGACGTCGGGCCAATCATCACGACTCGATCAGATAGCTAGTAGGAGTACGGGGTATATATATAATCACACCTATGAAAAGGTTGGCGTTGGTGTCGTGCCGCCGGCCGGTCGTCACCCGTGTGCGTGTGCCGTGGCTAAAAGTAGTCACCACCCTGCGGGCTGCGGTCGCTTTCCGATCCGTAGCATATGTGGCATCATCGATCTATCCATCGTGTTGCCGGGCGCGGCCGCCTCGAAACAGACGGTCGTGGTCGACGGAAATCAAAAGTCCTGCCTGACCAGCTCCCCGCCCCCGGTGACGCCTGCGCCGACAGCGACGGGAGTATAATCGCAGGCTAGCAGCGTCGTCGTTGTCGTCGTCGATCGAGGGGTCTGCCGCGGGGGCCCGGTGCGTGCTCGATCGGGCCGTCGTGCGCGCGGAGGGACTGAGGGCACGCGCGCGCGCGTCACAGTACCCACCGACCCCAGTGGCGTCGATCGATCTGTCCGTCGTCCGCGCGCGTCGTGCCGTGCGTGGTTTTACCTTGCTTGCTTGCCGGGCTGCCGGCCGGGAAGAAAATTTCGCGGACTGTGCAGGGCTGCGGTCGCTCGACCCGTGGGCCGTGGTGGAAACGTGGAAAACCGCTGGGATTAAGGCTGATGATGTGACGAGGTGAGGCAGTGAAAGTGCGGATAGGAGATGACTATGTGACGAGGTGGCTATGGCTAGAGATGACAATAGATGGCAATGTGACGAGGTGAGGCTGTGACTAGAGATGACAATAGGGGCAATGGATCATATGTAAACTAGGCATCCCGTGCAAACTTGTAAACTAACGATCTGAACCGCAGGATGTTGATCCAATGGGGCGCATGAGAGAGGTGGAAGGAGGGATTTGTAAAAGTGTGATTAAGAGCGGGTGGTTAAGTGCAAAATTACCCAATCTCTCCGCGCCCCTTGGATCAACATCCTGCGGTCCAGATCATTAGTTTACTGAGTTTACGGGATCTACAGATAAAGATCCATTGCCGACAATAGGAGCCTGAAATCTTGTGGCTTTTATACCTGGTGACAATGTGAGTATAGTGGGTTATGTCCCGTTGCGTCAATGTGCAAACACTGTCCTTTTAGATATGTCATGTCTTCATCTAGATTCTAGCTTCTTAAGCATCTGTATTTCTGTTCATTGAATGGGAATGGGATACCCCAATTTTTTTTTTAAAAAAAACAATACGAGTATAGATAATTTTGGTACCCATGAATATAATAGTGGTAGAAATCCTCTAGGTGGCATGGTTGCAACGGTGCAGGAGTGAGTATTGTGATCCGATGGTTTAACTTACATTAAAATTTGTCGTAGCCGCCGATGAATACCTCAACCTTTGGCACCAGATCGATCAAATCACGCTCACCGCAGTGGAGGACCGAGTGGTCTGGTGTTGGACAACAGACGGAAAATACACTGCCAAATCGGCCTATAGGGCACTCCTCGCGGGATCGCACCCCATCCCGGGTTGCAAGAGGATCTGGAAGACGTGGGCACCACTCAGGGTCAGGATCATCCTCTGGCTGTCCATCCGCAGACGCCACTGGACGGCGGACAGGCGACACAGGCACGGTCTGCAGGCGAACGACAACTGCTACCTCTGCGACCAAGAGCCAGAAACGATCGACCACATCATCGCCGACTGCTCCTTCTCCCATCAGGTGTGGTGGGCCATCATTGTGACGCTGCGAGCGGACACCACCGAGATTGTGCCCAGTCCATCGAGCAGTGGTGGGACCTCTGGAGGGAGAGATGGCACGGGACCAAGCGACAAGGAGCGGATTCCCTCTTCGCCGTCGTCGCCTGAGAGATTTAGAAGGAGAGGAACGCACGGCGCTTCAGAGGCGCAAAGACCACCCTTCACCAGCTCCTCAACACCATCAAGCACACCGCCGACTTGTGGATCAAAGCCGGAGCGCGGAAATTAGAATGTTTAGTGCGTGAGTAATCCAGGTTGTACACGCTCTGGGGTGGCGGGCTGTGTTTCAAATTTGTTAACACCCCAGGAAAACTTGTAAAACTCTCTTCTTAATACAATGATGCGCAAACCTTTTGCGTATTCGAGAAAGAAAAAACTTACATTAAGATTCGTGCAAATTAGCATTTTTTTAGAGATTTACGAAATGGACATTACTTGTGGACACGTGTCAAACGTTTAGGAGCATCTTTTCACAGATGATGGTCGGCTACTGGTAACCGGAGTTGAAACACATAGTTGTGGGCATGTATTTGTGGGATGCGAGTCTCTTTGGGAGTCAGAGTCCGAGGGCTCGATCGCTCGAGGCATTGCGCACTGCGCAAGCATAGTGCACACACTGATGATACTCATGTCCGGAGCACTCTACCCATACACCTCCCACACGTTCGCCTGCTGCTCCACACCCTACTAGCATGCTACTGCATTTGATCATTTGATGGTCTGAATTACTTACATCCATTCTTGTACCGATTAGTTTTTTTTTTTGGAGAATGCTAGTATTCTATGGGCTTAGTGTGAAATTGGACGTGGGTTACCCGTTAGATAGCATTATCCGCACGGACGCGGATATGGGTAAACTTTTCTACCTGTTAGTGTGAAATTGGACGTTAAATATTTATACATTATAAATATTTGAGGAGAAGCTCCATCTCCAATGTGAAATATAAGCAAACAGATTCCCCTATTTGGGCTGACCTTCTTAAAATCAAGCATGTATATATGCAAGAGAGAAAGGTGAAGGTTAAAAATTGAGAGAAAACAAATGTGTGGCTTGGTGTCTGGCTTTATAGCTATACCCAGACCTATTCAAACTGTGTGAGCAGCACAACCTGAATGTGGCACAAGTCATTAGAGGGGAGAAGCAAATCTCCTTCACTAGATGGCTTACCCCTGAATTGGAGGCACAATGGGCTGAAGTTCAGGGTAACATCATCAAAACTGTTCTTGTGAGTGGGGAGGATCAGGTGTACTGGAAATTTGGGGCTAAGAAAATGTTTACAGTAAAGTCAGTATATGATGCTCTGACTAAAACTGATCAAGGTCAATCTTTTCGGCACATCTGGAAAGGCAAAGTGCCTGCGAAGATAAAAATCTTCTTATGGCTTGTTGCTAACAATGCCATTTTGACTAGAGATAATCTGATCAAAAGAAAATGGATTGGGGATACATCCTGTCAATTCGTAGTCGGGCGAAACTGCCAACCACTTACTGTTTACTTGCTCCATGGCTAGATCTATTTTTTTTTTTGGGGGGGGGGGGTGGCGGGGGGTAGTTGCTACTGCCATTGGTGATGTTGATATACCTCTCGACTTTGAACAGAGTTTTGCTTGGTGTAACAAGTGGTTACTAAACTTTAAACAATTTCATACTTTGGGTGTTGGGGCTATATGCTGGGCTCTTTGTAAAACTCGCAATAACATGTGCTTTGAAGGCAAAAAAGTATTGAAACCCCTAACCATCATTAGTCATGCTTGCGCCTTAATGAAAAATTGGACAAGGTTGCTGAAGGAAGAGGACGGGAAGATGATGATTGCCGGCGTGGAAGCAATGTACAGGATCGCTGTCGGCCTACTTCAACCAAGCCCCCCCGCGTCGATGCTGCTCCTGACAGCACCCCCAGCTGGTGATGGAGAAGAAGTTACAGAGGAGCGTGAAGTTTGAAGATCAGTAGTAGATCGCCGGAGTCTTCTTAAAATTCGTAGTTAAAAGTCTGGAACATGTAATGGCAGTTTAAAACTGCTGGTTTGCTCTTTGGTCAAACTGTCCTAGACCACTTCCCGTTTTCTTTCCCTGAACTGTCTAAAAATGCTTGTATTTCCGTTAATGTCATTAATGGAAATGGGGGATCCCCCCTTGGTTGAAAAAAAAACTGGGTATGAATAACCCAACTGGTAGGATGCAGGTTTGGGGTGATATGTATGTATCTGTTGCTATCTCTAGTTATGACTACACTTAGTCACAAAAAAAAAAAAAGTTATGACCACACTTTTATAATGGGCCGATATTCCATGAATGAGGTGAAGTAGGAATTCCGGTGAACACAATGGGGGTTGTTGTGCGTGGGTTGGCCTGGTTAATTTTCTACAATTTGGGGCTTCTATGGATGAGTGGTCAAGTTTATTTCTCAATAAGGTAGATGAGGGTTTTATTTGACATTATTTTGGTTCCTTTCATAGTACTTTCTTTGTCTCAAAATACTAGATGTCATTCTAGCTTCTCCACAAGTTAGACTTTTTTTTACTTTGACCAATTATAACGTCATCTATTTTGGGAGTAGATGAAGTCTTAAATAATGATTTTATAAATAAGTTTAAAACTAGAGTAGATGAAGTCTTAAATAACGATTTCATAAATTAATAGTTTTTTCTGTGAATTTATTAATTCATAGTCAATTTTAAGAGGAGAGATAGGACAAGAGTTTCCTGTACGGAGATCCACCACGTTCATTCAAATTCATACATGGCTGTAATTAACATGCCTTGAGAATTAAAGAATCATAGAGGACCTATATACCACCAGGCGTGCAGAACTATGGGCAGTGCCAGTACGTGCACTTGCCTAAACTCACACCGACACGATTGCAGTTCCGAAGAATACATACACCAACAAATTCAAAAAAACAGGGTCGATCAGGGCAACACACAACATCATTCGACCCTGGAAAAAGAACAAAAAAAAAATGAAAAATTAGGGGCTCGATCGCGTCGAGCCACCACAACGAGCAGCAGGTTTAATTTCTAGTAGGTCGGGGTGGAGGTGCTGTTCTTGGACCACCTTGTCCACAGCATGAACTCGAGCGCGATGACGGCGACGAGGATGACGGCGAGGTTGAACCCGTAGCCGATCTTCCACGAGTTGTCTGCGCCGCCGACGTGGATGCCGAGCACGATGTTGACGGCGGCGAAGAAGAGCGCGAGCCTGCCCGCCCAGCTGTGGTACCAGTTCCAGTACTTGCGGTACTTGGAGTCGGCGTTGGGCCGCAGGAAGAAGGCCAGGATCTGCAGGATGCCCAGGAAGAGCACGAAGATGCCGAGCCCACGGTGCGCCGGGATGTCGGCCTGGATCTTGTTGTACAGCGCCACCCCGGCGACGACGCCGGCGAGGCCGATGATGAAGCCCACGAACTGGACCCCGACGTGGAGGTAGAACCACAGCGGGTCCATCCGCCGGAAGTAGCGCGCCAGGATGGCGCCGATGGGCATCAGCACGCCCCACGCGAACACGTTCAGTGCGCCGTGCGCACGGCGCAGGCCGTACGGGAACGACCCGTCCACCGAAGCTCTGCCTGCAGATCACATAGCGTAGGGATCCGATGTGATGTCAACAGATGTCGGTTTGGTAGCTGAAAAGTGTCATCAGCTGACGGCTGAAGCTTCAAGAAACAAAAACCTTTTTTGGACAACCGACACACAAGACTGCTTGCTGTTCAAGTGGACTTGTCAGCTCATTTTTCAGGCGCAAGCATATCTAAGTCTCCACTTGCTAGTGATTCAGCTAACTGAGCTAAGTGCAACGCAGCATCATTCTGAATGCAAACTCTTTTCCATTTATCAAGAAGAGGTACATACCGGTGGTGAAATCGAAGGTGAAGGAGGTCTTGTCCTGGTGCAAGGTGAGCTTGTTCTTGACGGGGATGCTGTTGCCGAAGGCCATGATGATGTGCTGGTGGGAGAGGCGGTAGGAGAACCTGAGCTGGAAGGCGAGGTAGATCTTGGCCTGCTGCACCACCACGGTGTGGTCGTGGTCGTTGGAGACGAGGAAGCCCCGGTCCACCACCACCTTGGAGCTGCTCTTGCCGCGCAGCGCGAACTGCCGGATGTGGGGGAGGCCCTTCTTGCCGATCCACCCCACCATGGCGCTGGAGCCGATCATCAGGCCGTCCCTGGAGAACCCCATGCCCACCCACCCCGTGCTGTACATCGTCGATAGCACGATCCGCAGCACGTTGTTCTTGTCCTGGTGGTACTGCAATGGATATATCGATCAGAGAGGAGTTGGTTTGGTTTATACGTCAAGAGTTCAGAAATGCTGCATGCAGCTGTACTGAATGCCATAGATCCTCAGTTCATCACAACAATCCGGAGTAGAAATACAATGGTACTACTGGCTACAGCCGAGGAATTTACTATTGCATCGCTCTCCTTTTTTTTTTGATAGGTAGATCAATAATGCATTGCATGTTGCCTGTTGGTCCCCTTTATCTGAACTGTACGCTTTCAGCTCTATTGCCTCTGCTACTGCTGCTGCTGCTGCTGCTACCCAAACGAGCTCTAATCCTAAGAATTATGTATGAAAAAACTGCAGCTTGCGAGAATTGTATCGCTATATTAGCTAGAAATTCCTTATCAGCTATCAATTTACTACTGCAGCTGGAAGCCTTTGATCTGCTGAAAGTTCAGTAAAGCAACAGCGTGAACAGAGCCTCTGAATTTCACTGTGCCAATCTCGCCTGCAGCTGCAGGCAACAAGATCCACCCACCCCTGTGCTTGAGAGATCACAAGCCCAGAAATTACCAAACCTAACCAACAATTGACACTGCACTGAACAGCATCAACCACGACAAAGATGACCAGAGGTTCCAAGAACAGAACACTGAGCACCTCAATTACCCATCTGATGACTCCGACCACACGCGTACGCAGAACGAAGAGAAACAGAATACGTACCCGGAGCACGAAGTTGTTCCAGACTGGCTGGCACGCCAGTCCGGAGTAGTTGGCGGCGAGCATGGGCGGGAGGTCGCCGTTGCAGGTCTCCAGTTGCGCCGTCGCCACCGACGCCACGCCAAGGACGACGAGCACCGCCACCGCCACTGACGCCGTCATGCTACCCATCCTAGCTCGCCGACAATGCCGCCTGCAGCACCGGCAACAACGCGAGACAACTGGTTGCACGGAGCTCGGCCGCGGGTTGCTTGCGAGTTTAGGGAGGGACTGAGGGAGGAGTTGGGATGTTGCGGTCAGTTGGTGGTGCGATTTTTTTTTTATCCTCACCTTTTTTTCTTGCGTTGAGTTGGGGATATGGGGGATCTCAGCTCATCAGGCTTTGTGTCACTGCAGCTGGGAGCCCAGCCAGCTTATGATTGGTGTCAGTGAAGCAATGGTTGGTGCCGCTGCCGCCGCTGGGTTGGGTGTCCCTCTCTGCAGTGTCTGTGTCACAGCGTCACGCCGGCTCCAGATCTGGAAGCGATTCAAGTGGTGGTGCTCTGCTCCGGTGGAGTGCAAAAGCAGCGAAAGGAAAGGGAAAAAAAAGAGCACTCGTGCACCCACTCGTGTACTGCTACAAATCCTTTGGCTTTCAAGAAGTGAGGACTAAAGGGTGTGGGAATGACAAATGTGTAGTGCAAGTTCAGGTGATAAATAAGATATCTTGGTTGCTTTAGCTGTGAAAAATTTTTGGGAAGTAAAAGTACAGAATGATGTACGGGCCAACTTTCTTGGAGTGGACGGGAAAGGGAAAACTGATGATGTGAAGTTGTGAACTTGACCGGCTACCTGAGATCCTTGCCAAGACAGGATTCTGAATCTCGCCTCGCTGTTGATCGAATCAGTAATGTCAGGGTAGCCGAGACCAGTAGAACAACAGAGATTGTTGTGAGCAGGCACCGTGCAGGCGATAGGCTGCTGCACAGCACTCTTTGATTCCAATAAACCCATGGACTTCCTTCAATAGGTGCTCCAATTGCGAAACTGAATTTATTCTCATAGTTTTACTAGAAAGTGACAATATGACAAATATAACTGTTGATACAACAAACCTGAAGCCTTCCAAAATGTTGGTTCATATTTACATACCATGTATAAGACTTATACCTTAAACAAGACTTGTGTAAAAAAAACAAATACATTCCTGATTATTCTTTTTTTGCAACAAAAAACATCCGGTTATTCACATAAACAACACCCAGGAGCACTTAGATTCTGCAGCAATCCGCTACCAACAAGCCTTAATATTTAAATTGAGACTATTTATAACTATGACCTCCTTTGCTAGATGGAAAGATATCAACAAAGCCCTTCTTAGTCCATCTCTAAGTCCAAAACCATCCCTGACACCATCTTATTGATCTGAACAAAACAGAAAAATAGAACGTAACAAATATGAGTAACCTTCCTACCATTCGTGCTAAAATCACCTAAGATATGCATTTGACTAACAAATATGCACTATCTCAATTTTCCGGTGATGTTGTAGTAATTTTTGCATTTGGATAATTTGGTTGTATTTATTTAAATAACGAAACAAAATACATAAATATAGTAGAGTTACCTCTGTTCTCCTCATCCCAACAATGTTTATAAGATCATCAATCTGCAAGGGAAACATCAGTTTAAGTTATATTCTCCACTTCATATTATTTAATATTAACTTCTAAATCATTCAACAAAGAATGTTTACCTCTTTCAATGGCTCTGGGGACTCCTCTCGAAGCTCAAGTATAAGATTTGCTCTTTTTTCTCCAATACCCTACAACACGAACAACATGTTACTAAAATATCAGTAATCATTTATGTTTAGAGCGAGCGTATAAATCTTTAAGATTCTGAGCACCTTTAAACTTTTTAGTTGTTCCCTGCAAATGATATGGAAATATGCATTAGAAAAATATAAACAAAATCCACTCAACAATAAATAATATGGCAGTGATAATACTTACTTATTAGCGCTGTTTATAAACGACAAACACTCTTTAGCCAGAGATTTCTGCTTTTGCAAAGCAAAAAAGAATAAATGATTTATAACCAAAACTAATTGTACAATACTTATTGTGTGCAATGAGTTCAAAATAGTTAAACCTTAAACCCTGTGGTGCGAGCCTTGATTGACTCTTGTAGATCTTCAATGTGCCCAACTTTTAAGTGGGTCTCTGGAGTTTTTGGTTCTGCTTCAACTATGTCAAATGGTTTGGCATGAACTATATCTGTTTGTTGTTTTACTATACTCGATGGCATAGTACTGAGAAACTTCAATTTGTTTGATATCTCTCTCAACTGGTCACTTATTTTTGGAGAGGATTGAATAATGTTGACTGGATCTTTCTCTGCAGATTTATCTAGAAAGTAAAGTCAAATGAGAACACTATAATTTATAATTAACCTTTACAAGTAGAGTTAAAAGATGTTATACCATCTGCATTAGATGAGCATGTCATGCCTAAATCAGCATACAAGTTGTCTACTGAAGAAGAGTGGTCCTGAATAGAGGAACAAAAAGTATAAATATTAATGATATTCAAATTGGGACTGCAAACACCAAAATATCATCCATTTTTCCTATTTTCAATGGTTGTATACCTCTTCTTTCACATCACTTGATACTAGTTCTTTCATGCTGCAAGGCACTACTACTTGCATTTCAGATGATATAACACTATTTTGTGTGTCGTGACATTTCTCCTACATATTGCTCCAATCAATAATTAGTTTTAAAACTAGCATCTACTTGTAAATGGCAGTAAAAGTAAGGTAAAGTACCTCAATTGGTGGGAGGGCTTGGATTTCCATGCAAATTGATGTCGCCACCTCCTATAAAATTGCACAGAAAACTCTAATATGAATATTTTCACCAATGATCAATGACAATTGTACATATTAGGTGCTTAGTATCCAAACCTTATCTCTCACTACAGAAGTTGTCGCTAAATCTTTCATATCTTCCTACATAGTTCAAATTATAACATGGATTAGTTAGTAACATAAGAATGACAATTTTAGTACCCATTTCGCCTATAAACTATGTGCAAGGATTAGAGAAAATTAGTTTAGTTATTTACCTTTGTTGAATTAGTAGTTGGAAAGAACAAATTCCTTGACAACAAAAGCTCAATTTTAGCATCAGAGTGTTTTAGCATTGAGACAATCATGACTTTAATCAATAATGTGTTACCTTCCTCCCAGGATAGACTTAGCACCAGAGTGTTTCAAATTAGTTGTAGCAGACACTAAGTTTACAACTTTTTTCGCTGAATGTGTGCTTTCAGATCTGGATAACACCAAAGCCACCATTAGTTTCAAATGTTGACAAAAAGCTAGTATCAAATGTAGTAAATCTAAAATCAGATTGTGACCTCTTATTGACATTGAGAGCTCGAGTTGCTTTTATTGCACTTTTATTAAATTGAGTTTTGTTGGACTTCTCCACTGCAGAGCTCTGTTGTTGAATAGAAGGCAACAATGATCTTGACAAATTCTTAGTGTTTACTGAAACGTTTACATTTGACTTTGAACACCCTTTTGTGCTTAAGGATAAGTTGTAGCATTGTTCTTTGACCACTTGGCTTGAGCGTGAAGCCAGGCTTAAAGTAGAGATTGCATCTTGGGAGGAGACTTCATCCTATAGTAAGAATGATTGCATTATATTGGCATGGTAATAATAGCAATGTATCAATTCGAACAAGCATAGTAAGGTAACATAGAGATGATTATAACAAATAACCCAAGTTAAATTTAGAAATGCATATTTAGTCAAACAATAGCAAGAGAAGGAAACAAAGAATATCGATAATAAAAATTTTAATTAGCTACATTCTTTTTCTAAGATTCCATGGATAGACGCTATCTTTTGAGTTTGACCGAAGGCACTAGAACATGTACTCATATATTTTTATTTTACGATAAGAAACATACTGCTAGGCAATATTACTTAACCACAACCACCTTCTATTTTATAGAACTTTATTTTTTTCAAAACCAACAAAAGATTAACAATAAAAGTAAAACAATACAACCATTTAATTTATGGAACAAGAAGTCATTTATTTACCCTGATATTTATCTTAAAATATCCTAAAAGAAATACACCATAGACAATGTTGATACGAAGTATCCTTACCAAATATGCAATCAATAGAGAACCACTTGTCTTGCGTAAAGAATCTTGCAAAATATGAGTTACTTTGCTCTTCCTATAGGGTATGAAGCTCTGGTGGCTGTTTAGAGCTTGCACAACATCCATCACGGCATAGAAGGACTTCTTAGAATTTGGTTGAGCAAATCCTTCACCATGGATGTAAAAACTAAATTAGTGATAGAAGATAGTATATAAAATTGCAATTCACGTATCAAAAGTACGTACCCGCCAACTTAAGAAAATGCATATTTGCTACAGAGCATTCTTTGCCCTTTTGATCAAATCTAGAAATAAAAATAATGAAACCACGGTGTCCTCTATCTTGGTTGGAAGCTTTGGTGGGATTTTGAAGCTTGTCGCTCCCATAACACAAATTATGAAAGTCCTTAATTGAATTAATTGCAACCTGCATTAATTTCAGAGAAACAAGTGGTTGAAAAAATAGAAAGACAGGAACATAAATTTAAAAGGAAAAAATGTAAGAAAATACGGTACCTTGGAGAGGCCCTTGAGGTGGGTCCTTCCATTGGCATCCTCTCGCACAAGCACCTCGCTATCCTTAGGCTCCAAGAGATCAAAGATATGGCTGTCTCGAAGCACTTGATAAGAAGAAACACTGACGGTTGCACTGATGGGTTTGGCGCAGTCAAGGATTCGTTCCATAGCCATGGTGAGCAAACCAGGATGATCCTCGGAACCCTTCATTTGAATATCAATCATAAGTGAACTTGGTTGACGACAGGAATGCAGTTAAAATGTGCAGTTCTTGTAATTTCCATGGTGGGCATCTGAAATGAAATGAAAAAAAATACCAGAACATGGTGGGTTTTGGCAGTGGAACCGCAAGTGATTACACATGCGGGGTTGTGTCCGTCGCCGCAAAACATATTATCCACGAGGTGTTTAACCTCATTCTGGAAGATGTCTGTGTCGGAATTGTCCTTGAGATAGCACCAATCGAGTTTGTACTCGCAATGCTTGTGGGAAGTCATGCTCCTGCAGGCCAAAAATGCCAGCTTAGCTGATGAGATCGACCAGATCTTAAATAATCGGCAACGAGCAAGGTGGAGCAAAAACAATCAAACGTACCCAGAAGGAGCGGCCTCCTTAATGATGGGGACGAATGCGACGGAAGCAGAGGACGGATTGGCCGGATCGGGGACACGGGCGGCGACCTGGAAGGAGCCAGCGGGGTCTCCGCCGGGGCAAATCCTCGCGACCACTCTGACCGGAGCGGCCCTGGCCCTCGGAAAGTGAGAGGGGAGGCACGGAGCAGCGGTGGCGGCTGCGGCTGCTGCTTCTTCCATCGTCCTCCGTCTCCGAGAGCAACAGCGCTTCCCCTTCGTTGTTCCTCCTTGTTCGGGTGTAGCAGTGTAGGCGACGACGACGACGGCGAGAAGGAGGAGGCGCGGCTGCTGAGGAGGATGAGGGGCTGTTTTGTGTGTGCTTAATTAGCCGTTGCTAAATGATGAGGAGCGCGTGAGCTTGCCCTCGCCGCCTTTTGAATCGCGTCCCTAGTCGAGGTGGGGGCGGCGGGGGGAGCGGGATGGGCATCGCGTTCGCACAGAAGCAGCCGGTGGTGGGGCCAGGTCGAATCGTATCGAGGAAGGAGGGGAGGAGCCATTCCCGCTGGGCCTTGGACGAACGCAGGGCCGGCCCAGATTGGCCCAATACTCACGCTTCTCCAGACGGGGCGAGGACAGAGCGCCGCCGCCGTCGAGTCAAAGGATGATGGGCAGCGGGATGGGCGCGTACGGCGGCGCCGTGCGGCCGGTGGAGAGCGCGGCGGGGGAGACGATGCTGCTGTGGGGGCTGGGGCAGCCCGAGGCGCACCGCAACAACGCGCTGGTCCGCCAGGCGGCGCACGCCTTCAAGCTCGACGCCTGCGGGCGGCGCCTGTCCCTGCTTCAGTCGCCGTCCTCGATGTCCACCCCGGGGGTCACGGGGGCGGTCGTGTGGGACAGCGGCGTCGTGCTCGCCAAGTTCCTCGAGCACGCCGTCGACTCCCAGCGGCTGCTCCTCCGCGGGACACGCGCGGTGGACCTCGGGTCCGGGTGCGGCCTGGTGGGGTGCGCCGCCGCCCTGCTCGGCGCCCATGTCGTCCTCACCGACCTCCCCGACCGGCTCAAGCTGCTCAGGAAGAACGTCGCCCTCAATGTCGACGACCCCCACGTCCCGGGCTCCGCTCGGGTCACGGAGCTTGTGTGGGGCGACGATCCTCACCATGAATTGCTCAAGGAACCACTGCCCGATTTCGGTCTGCTCGCCTGTCTTTTTTTCTCTCTGCTTCTTGCATGGACATTCGACTGCTGTCTGCTAAGTTCCGATTCATCTTTACAGAATACGATCGTTGTCATGATCCTTCCTTCAGTTCTTCAATTCTTTCAGTGCATCTTTATAGAATACGATTGATGTCATGATCCTTCCTTCAGTTCTTTCAGTGCATCTTTACTGAATACGATTGATGTCGTGATCCTTCCTTCAATTCTTTCAGTGCTTGGCTCTGACGTCATATACAACGAGGAAGCTGTTGACGATCTTCTGGCCACTCTCAACCAACTCTCAGGACAACACACCACCATACTTCTAGCTGGAGAGCTTCGCAACGGTAAGGCTTATCTTTCGCGGTCTATGTTTTCTTTTGGAATGCGATCGAGTGACTGACTCATCAGACGCCAACCAAACGTTTTGCATATGGTTGTATAGATGCTGTGCTGGAGTGCTTCTTGGAGGCAGCAATGGAGGACTTCCTAATTGCTTGCATCGAGCAGGACCAATGGCACCCTGAATTTCGCAGCAACCGTGTAGCCTTGTTTATCTTGGTCAAGAAACCAGAGGAACCTAACACAGACTAGTTGTCTGCTCCTCTCCTTGGTGTAGAACAACAATTGGAAGCATCTGTACTTATCCTTTCCAATTCCAATGGTGTTACTGTCATGGCCAAAGCACTGGCTTAAGGCATGGAAGTTTGATTGCCCATTGTATGGCTTGCTTGCAACTTAGTCTGAAAGTTTGTACAAGAGTGAAAAGAAAGGATCGATAGCCGAAGTCTGAAACTGCAAATGTTTTGATGAACTCAATGGTGGCAACACCTTAGCCACGGTTTTAGGCTGTTAATCCAAGTTGTGTTACGAGTTTGGACAAGGTTGTATACAGTGGTAGTACAGAGATAGTATTCATTTTAAGAGAAACGAAAAGCTCAACAACTAACTGTATTCTGCTTAAACAGTAGTGATATATGCAAGTATACAGCTGGTCACTATGGTTCCATGAGCTTTGTTCCAAATAATATTAGCTGCATATAAACATCCCTATCTTATTCTAGTCCTTCACATCGGCAGTTTATTATACTTCAGAGATGTTTTATCTCATCAGAACTCACAACTTGCAGCAATGTTCAGATGTTCGATATGCAGGCCTTCCATCAATGACAGATTATCATAACAAAAACACTCAACAGTCGTCAAATGGAGAACCTAATTAAAATCAAATGGAATACTAAGACAGTAGAGGAATTTCTTTCAGCTAGTGGTAGCCCGACTCTTAAGTCAATATATAAAAATTATATATGAGTGATGGAAGTTATAAAAAAAAAAGTTTGACTTCAGTCAAGATTATATTTGTGAATAGAGAAGACAACAAGTACTAAGCTACTAGCCATAGTTGTTCTGATGAAGTTTTACTACTAAAGTAGTTTCATTTAATAATAGTTAAACAAACTACAGCAGTAAGCTAAGAACATGCACTTTGGTGATTTTCATCAAGGAATTTAAGCGTTCATGGATTAGGAATCCTAGCTTATTTGATGTTACCAAACTATAGCAAGCACGTGTAGCAGTTAGCAAACCATAAACATAGCTAGGTTCCCATCAGAAAAGCTATGAGCTAGGGTACTAGATCTGGTACAGCTACTTCTGGCACCAGAAATAGCAATAGTATGATTAATCGTAGCACTGCATTATTATTATCATGTTCACTGATCACACGTCAGCACTAATTACTACTGCAGAGGGACAAAGTGAGATTAGAATAGGGCAGGAAATGAGACTTCTCTGTCAACTTGGGTAGGTTCGCGGGTGTTGCGGTGAGGCTTGTGGTCTTTGTAGCTTCAGGAAAGTCGGGTTCTTTGATGCATCTAGTGGAAATTGTTATGTTGTACTCTGTTCCAGATTATAAATCATTTTGGTTTTCTAGACATGTTGTTTTTGCTATGCATCCAGATGCATAACAAAAGTAATGTGCCTAGAAAAGTTGGAACAACTTATAATTTCGAACAAAGGGAGTAGTAGAATGTATTTGTTGTCTACTGTTATATACCATGAGCAGGCTCTGTTTTTTATGGCGAACATGTTTATGTATATGTGGAGTTGCTAAATTCTAGTGGGACAACTACCTATAGTCGATGTTGAATTCCTTCGTATAATATCCATCTTGTGATTCCACCACAATTGGTTGAAGAATATTGACATACATTCTACCCTTACACTTTACACTTTGCACGGCCTTTCTAGTGATTTCTTGAAATTTTGTGGAGTCCCCAGTCAAGTAACCAGGCCACTAATTTCCTGATAAGTGTTGTCCAGCATTTCTTTGCCTGTTCTCACCAGCAACCTATATTCTACTAAAAAAAAGAATATTGGTCTTGTTTCTTTCTGTCATCCTGTTGAAGCTGCCTGACGGATGAGCTTGAGGGACTCGGCAAAGTCGTCCAAAAGCTGATGAGAGTCTGGAAACTGAGCATCATCCACTGCGAGGACAAGCTTGATGGAGTTCGTATAGCTTTGGTAATGTACAGTCAGAGCCTACACACATTAAGACGAGATAACTAAAATTTGAGAATCTGGAAGTTGTATGAATTTTTAGTACTAGTATTAATGATGACTAGCAAGCGCTTACATGTGGATGCCCGTAGACAGAGGGAGCAATATAGACGATTGGATGGCCATAAAACTCCACCTTCTCAGCAGGTCCGACCATGCTTGAAAATGACATGGTCGTATTTGTGAACATACCGTAGCAGAGAGCTGCTGCAACCTATACAAGTTTCACAGTTAGAGTCAAGCATTCCAGAGTAGACAAAAGATAGCTCAATCTGGTCCAAGGTATTAAGATCAGACTTTTGTCAAATGTCAAAAAAAAAAAAATGTTGTTGCTTAAGGGTGAAAAAATATTACAGCATTCAGACTCCTGTGATCCTGCCAATTTACAGTAGTCCATGTCAAGGCTGTGAATTGTGATCTGTCTTTTTTGAGAAAATACATGTAATTGTGCCTTTTTACTTACTCTTATTTGCTTTCTATAAATGCTGGGTTTCCTCTGTCAAAAAAATTGTGATTTTTAGTTTGTTTCTTTAGACTTAAAGTTTAAGCAATCCAAATTGTTGGTTTCAACTTAAAATGAATTGCATCGAACTGCTAAACCTCGCAATTCTACAAGCAAAACAAAACCCAATCAAAGCAAACATGTTGATATCTGAGAAGTGATCATACCTTCATGCCAAATAGTTTGACTATTAGGTTCCCGCTCCAGTACGTGAAAACCCCTTCTAATGAAGCCTTCTTCCTTTCAGCAGTCCTTTTCCCTTGGCGGATGTATTCAAGAGGATCATCGTGCATGGCTATATGGAAAGGTAGTATGACGTAACCAATCAGGTTCCCCCATTTTGCCCCATTGTTCTTGCTAGAATTCATCATTTCCGTCAACGCCTGCTCAAAACAAATTTCGAATTCAGAATAATTATCCAAGGGCAATACTAAATTAAAGGCCACCCTAAGTGTTGATATATGCACAACAAACAAATTAAATAATAATTACATGTAAACCAGGTGTTCTCCTGATGTTAACAAGGAGAGCTGATCGAACGCAAATGTTCTGTGTTTTTTTCTTGTCCTTGTTGGTACCACCTGACGAAAATCAAGAAATATGAGGATAAAAATAGCCTTTAAAAAAAAAACTGCGAAAGAACTGAAGAATGCTAATGTGGAATACTGATGTGCATGGAATTACAGGTTTACACTCACTGGTCTTTCGGAAATAATATCGCGACAACCCTGCGTTAGTCACTCCAATAAGAACATCGTTGACAGTCTGCAAAGACATCAGACGATGTATTTGGTTCAATCCTTCAGAAGGAGAGAGCTAACTGAATTAGGAGTAGCAAACAAGAGAAGCTCTTACACACTTCATGGCATTCTTGACGAACTTGACGTCGTCGAGGCTGAGCGTGCGATGCACGAAGCGCTTGGGGCGGAACTCGACGCCCTCGGACGTGGCCATGAACGGCGTGCGCGGGTCGCTCAGGAACCACGCCGTGGCCACGAAGCACACGACGTCCACCAGCGTGTGCCACGCGAGCACGACGTAGGACCACAACCACAGCACGAGCGCCACCAAGCCCGCCGAGAGCGGCGGGCGCGGCCGGGCGTAGACGGGGCCCGCGCGGCGCGGCGCGGGCGGAAGCTCCGGCAGCCGCGCGGGGTCCGCGGCGCTGCGGGTGCACGCGATGAGCAGCGACAGCAGCGAGACGCCGTCGCCGAGGGAGTGGTGCATGCGGATGGCGACGGTGGCGGTGGCCTCGGACGTCGGGAAGTCGAGGACGTGGAACTCCCAGAGCGGGCGGGAGTGGTCCATGGGCGCCGTGGACAACCAGGACAGATAGTCCTCCACGGCCTGGTCCGGCTTGGTCGACGTGGCGGCGGGGTCTAGGTGTGGGAGGATGATGTGGTCGTCCAGGTTCACCGTGGTCCGCACCCACCGCGCCTTGGCGTTCTTTCTCGCATGATCATCCTTCACCTGCCAGCGGAAATGCGGATTAATCAAGATAAAAAAAAGGTCGCTTTCACCAAAATCAATTGATAATGCCACCAACCGTTTTCTTTTGGGAGATTTGTTCATTATTGACCTACTCCATTAGTTTTCATCAATATCGTAGTATCTCTAATCAGCAGCTCCTCGGTCAATTGGTAAAGTCAATTGGTAAAGAAACATCATAGGCCAAAAGTTTTGTAAGGAGAGGGAGATACAACCACACCCGGGCCTGTTTGCGATATCTAAACATGTGAATTAAAAGTGAACCAGTTTTTAGTTCTCCATTCAAGCATTCAACTAGCCATTAGTCTATTATTTGGCAAACATGTGGACTAACGTAGACTAAAAGGTGTCCAGACATAAATTTTAGTTGTATGTCATCTAAACAGGACCCGGTGGTCGTCTACTTGCACTCTGGTCCTGCACAACACTTATGATCTTGTCTCGGCCAGGACCGTGCACCACTTGTTTCCGGTGGATTGTAGTAATGACTCGAGGTTTGCAAAGTCTCTATGTCCAGCACTATTGATCTTCAGGTCTGCAATGGCGTGCGTGTGCCGGTGCCGCGTGCGTGCCTTTATTTGTTACCTCGCGGCTGCTATGCTGCAAGAGCCTGCCAGGCTGGCACCTTCAATAGTAAAGGGTAGTTCGGGTACAGTGAGCCGCAGTCACAGATCGTGAACCTTTCGGTTTCAGTACAGGAACACGTAAACATCAGTATCGTTTTCCAACATAACTGACTGAGTGGAAATTTGAAGAAGCTCACATTCATCACGGACAATGAAACGGAACGCTACACTCCTATGTCGTCGTTGGATGGCTATCTTCACACTGCACCACACTTGTTGGATGGCTATCTTCTACAGTACGTTTGTACGTAGAACGGTAGAAGGTAAAATTTCAGGTTTGTCATCTCCGGACGCAGGGGAAACAAAACAGAGCACTGCTCCGTATTCCCTATTCCCTAAGACCCTACAAATCATAGCTCCACGTTACGTTTGGATGGATGCTTGAAACACGTGACCAGATTTTCTCAAGCACGTGGCTAGATTTTTTTTTGAAAGAGTGGCAAAAGCTTTGCCACGGATTTTATTAGACGATGGAAAGCAAACAAGCACAAAGTCACAAATAATTACAAAAACCACTCCAAAAACGACTACCTACTACTCGGACCGCCTGCAACTCGAAACACTACCCCGACTAAAAAGGAGCAGAAAAACGCAAAAACCACAGACCTAACAGAGGCCCAAGCGCCAACACAACTACTGAGCTTGTGTCATTCCACCCGCTGGTAGAGCTAGCCTATACTGAGTGATGTCCTCCCTACATAGCCCTGCCACCTGTACCGGAGAGAGTTGCGAGCTTTGAAAAATTCTCCTATTTCTCTCCTTCCAAATATTCCACCAGAAATAGATCAAAATCCCATCCAGCTGTCTACGCTCATTTTTTGGAATCTTTCTTCTGCAGCGGCACCAAAAACTGTACATGGTGCCCGTGGTATTTACCGTACTGATTGCCGAAAGGTTGAACCATTGTAAGATGAAGCTCCACACCTCTCTAGTGAACTGGCAGTCCTTGCAAAGGTGTGCCGGTGTTTCCAACATGTGGCCACACAACGCACAATCCGTATCCTCCGTCCACCCCCGCTTGCTCAAATTACTGGCAGTCAGGATCTTTTGGTGTAGAAGTGTCCACGCGAAAAATCTGCATTTTGCCTCAGCATGGGCTTTCCAGATATTCGTGATTTTGATTCTAGAGAAACGACCTGTGAACTGGGCAAGATATGCACTCTTGGCGCTGTATTCCCCACTTAGTGTCCACCTCCACGTAATTTCATCTTCCCTTGCCTCTTCTAGTTGAATTTGTTCGATGGCTACCCACAATTTTACAAACTCTCGAATTTCCTCTGTTGTTACCAACGGGTAGATGTAATCAATCCACTTGTTAGCGCTTAGTCCCTGAGAGACTGTGAACTTCTTCCTTTTCGATTTTTGGAACAGCCTCGGCGCTAATGATTTTGCCGATACCCCATTGATCCAGCTTGAAGCCCAAAAGCTGGCTGTTTTACCGTTGCCAATTGAAACTATTGTTGAGGCATTGAATAAATCCCTGTCCACCTTGTCACATGGTACTTCCAACTCGTTCCAAGCTCTGTCAGGTTGCTTCCACTGAAGCCAAAGCCATCTAAGCCGAAGGGCTCGAGTGAAGCGTTCCAGGTCCAAAACCCCCAAGCCTCCAAGTTTTTTAGAGAACAAGTTGTAGGCCAGTTGATTAGAGAGTGACCACCGCACACTTTGTCCGGTGTCTCCCCTCTCCAAAGGAAACTTCTTCGAATCTGATCTATTTTCTTAGTTAGCCATTTCGGGGCTTGAAAGACGGTGAAATGGTAGATGGGGATTGATGATAGCACGGTTTTCACCAACACTTCTCTTCCAGCTGAAGTAAGGAATTTTCCTTTCCATCCAGGTAGCCTTGTCCCAATCCTTTCGATCAATGGCACGTGGCTTTCGAATGATTTTTCTCTTCCAGGTCTAAAAAAATTGGATAAATCCATGACAGGACAAGACATGATTTTGGCACTACCTAGTCAATACTAGTCACCTCATGATTCATTACCGCACTAATTACTGCCTTTACCTCCAGCATCTGATGCTATGCCAAGGAGGCAAACTGTTCTTTGGCCAGAGTTCCAGGCAGGCACGAAGCTAGGCTCGCGGTTGTCCGGCTGGGCATCGAGAAGAGCTTCCAAGGGCAGGGCAGGGGGCTACCGGCCTACCGCCTATGACTACGGGGCTCGGCTAGCCTGTCCGTCGGTCCATCCGACGGTGCCGCACGCACATCACGCCGCCGGCCGGCAGGACTCAGCGTGGCGGCGCCACCACCAGTCCACCACCAGTCCACAGCCGGCTCGAAAAGCTGCCCCCAGAGGAGAAAAAAAAAATGCCTGGTGGCAGTACCTAAACACGAGCGCGAGGTGGTGCAGAGTGCAGACGTGGCCCGTGCACCATGCCCTGCCCCGCGTGCCAGCGTCGTGGCTGCGGTCAACGGCCATGTCCTCTCGCTTTCGGCCGGGTTTGGTAGTGGGAGCCGCGAGCGGAAAGCAAACGAAAAAGGGCCAAATCCGGCACCACCCGAGGAAACCATTGGTCCTGACGCTGGATGCTGCGAGCAGGGAGGAGAGGGGCGTACGGCGTACCTGGATGCTGGAGAAGCGCGGGTGGCGGACGAGCGTGGCCTCCAGCCCCGCGCGCGCCGCCGCGACGTCCACCGCCGCGCCCAGCCCGATCACGGCCACGATGTAGCAGTTGAAGTGCTTCTCCCGGAACAGCCGCCCCGCGGGGCTCATCGGCTCGCCCGCCGCCTCCATGTCCCTCCACCTCGCCGCCTCCGCCTCAGCCTCAGCCGGCGGCGCGGACGCCGCCATCAAGCCCTCCGCCGCCTCCTGATGCTGCTCCTCCCGCTCTGGTGGCCTGGGCGCGGTCTCCCGCGACGCGACGTCGCCTGCTCGTCGCGACGTGTCTATAGAGATCGTCCGCTTCCGCAGCTCGGGCGTGGCGGAGGTCGAGCTGCCGGGATCCGCCGTCGCGGCAGGATCCATCGGCGGACGCGCCCTGACGGCTTTTGTGGACGCGGGCGAGCCGGGCGAGGTGGAGGCGTCTGGGCGCTTCCGGGCTCCGGGCAACTGGCCCCGCGCTCTGGTCTGCGGCTGCGAGTTGACCCACTTGCGCAGCCTCTGGCCAGGCTTGTAGGCGTCTCCGGGTTTTTATTATGCAGGAAACTGAAACGCACAGCGAGCACGCGCGTCCGGGTTGGTTGTTCTGCTTTGAACGCAGGGCTGTCTGAACCGCGGCGTTGGGCTCATCGGCCGTCGTCGTCGGTTTAGCAGGCACAACGTTACTTTTGACCCCAAAAAACTGCAGAGAAACCAACTCAGAGGATGTGTCGTGATTGGCGTGGGAAACAAACCAGTTTTTGCGTGCCATGAGTTGTCAGCATAATCGCGGGGTGGTTCGTTCAGAGGTGTCAAAATAGGGATCACTTGACGTTGACGACAATGGGAAAGAAAAAGTGATTGGTTGATTTGACTAGACACGTTGATTCCCATCTGGGTAAAAATAAGAGGTTCCTAACGTCCAAAAAATGTGATTACAAGTTTTGTAAAAAGACACTTCTTTTCCATTTATACCATGCCGGGCTTTTTTTTTTTTTTTGGGTACGTCTCCTAAAGTTCGGTCGCCTGGAGCTCTCTCAGACGACGAACTCTGTTGCTGGCTTGCTGCTCACCTACTGAGTTTACAGGCCCCTTTTTTTGGATAATACCAGATTGTATTAAAACTAAAACGTAGTACAAGACACCATCTCTGGGTGCTGGAGTTTACAGGCCAATTACTACTAGACAACACTATCGTCTCCGGGTTTTATTATGCAGGAAACCGAAACGCACAGCGAGCACGCGCGTCCGGGTTGGCTGGTCTGCTTTGAACACAGGGCTGTCTGGTTACGGCGTTGGACTCATCGGCCGTCGGCGTCCGTTTAGCAGGCACACCGTAACTTCTGACCCCAAAAAACTGCAGAAAAAACAACTCCAGAGTTCAGAGGATTGGCGTGGCAAACAACCAGTTTGCGTGCCGTGAGTCGTCAGCATAATCGCGGGTGGTTCGTTTAGATTAGATCTGTCATAAAATATCACTTGACGATTGACGTTTTTTTTTGTCAAACCACTCAACAAAAGACAGTGCACGATCTAAACTTGCAAAGACTATCTCATCCACGGTTTAACAGATCATTTTACACAGTTACAAACTCATAGCAAAGTTAAATCTCTTTGTTGGTCTTCAAACCACACCCTAATACATATTGCAGCCTTCCGTTCTGCTACAATTCACAGCAGCCCCGTGACCCCATGACCTAGGGCCCTGGCCCCCGACCCGCCGCCGCCGCCGCCGGCGCCGGTCGCCGCCCGGCACCGGCGCCCGCGCCCCCCCCGAGCCTCCGCCTCCCGCTCCCCGCTCCCCCACCCCCTCCGCGCCCCCCCGTCCTCACCTTCTCTCCGCCTCCGCCCCGGCGGCGGCCTCGGGCCGAGCGGCCGCTGCCGCCCTCGCCACCGGCGGCCTCTCCACCACCAGCGGCGGCGCCGGCCAACTCCACCACACCGGCGCGCGCCTCCTCCTCCCTCTCCCCCCCGGCCCTCTCCACTTCGCCTCCCCTCGGGCTGGGCGCCCGGACGCCATGCCTGGAGGCCGCCGGTGCCGATTCGCCCCAGGGGCCGGCCGGCGGGGCCACGCCGCCCTTGGATCGGTGGGCAGGCCTCACCGCCACACTCCTGTGGCCTCCCCTGCGGTGCCGCGCCGCCGGCTGCCCTGTTCCGCGCCGCCGGCCACCGCAGCCGTCTCGCTGCAGGAACCGGCCGACGGGGCCGCGTCGCCCCCGCCGGCGGCCGGACTGCCACGGTGCGGCGGTGACCTCCGCCGCCGCGGTTGGGACGCCCCCCTCAGCCGCCACCATGCCGTTGCCGCCGGTGGCCAACTCGACGTCCGGCAAAGACCCCCGCAGCACTTGCACACCCCGGTGTTCGACGAAATGCCGAGCCGCCCGTCCGCCCCCGGAGGTCGGGGAGACCTCGGCCAAGGACGGAGCGGGCGACATGGTGCTGCCGAGCCGCCCGTCCCTTGCCCTGGAGGTCGGGGAGACCTCGGCCAAGGACGGAGCGGGCGACAAGGTGCTGCCGAGCGACGCGCCCACCTCTGAGGGGCCGCGTGCGGCCATGGCAGGGGCCGACCCGGAGGGAGGGCGGGGCAGCAGCGGCCTCTCCCCGCTCGCGGATCCCTTCTTCCCCTCCTCCTCGGGCCGACCCAAGACCGTGCGGTGGGCCGACGGCGACCTCACCGACTGCTCCGACGATGACGAGCCTGCATACGGGATGCCGCGCCACCTCTTCGTCTCAGCCCAACCCACATGTGTCCTTCAGGTCGGGGAGACCTCGGCCAGGGTGACCTCTCCCGCCATGCACGACCGCCCGACGCGGGACTTGGGGGACGGGGAGTGCACGTTGTCTACTGGCGAGGGCGCGCCGCGGCACCGGCGTGGGCGGCGCCGCCGAGCGCGCCAAAAGCCGGCGGCTGGCGGCTCGTCGATTGCCCCCAAGAACTCCGCTACAGCGGCCTCCAGGGTCACCGCGCGCCGACGTCTCGGGCCGTCCCCGGAGCCGAGGGCTCCAGCCCGACGGCGGCTCGGCCCGGGGGCCACCTCCCGCGTGCCGGCCCCTCGGAGGCTCGGCCCGGACCCGGAGCCACGGATCCCGGCGTCGAGGCGGCTCGGCTCCAACCGCCGGGCTTCCCCTCCAGACAGTCACGGCTGGCGTGAGGTGCTACCCCGCAAGCCACCTCCGTTGGCCGCTGCGCGTGTGACAGCGGCGAGGCCGACCCGGAAAGCGCGCCAGCCTCCGGCCACCGGCAGGCGCAGGGGGGACGTCGAGGGACGGTGCCTCAACTGCACTGCAATGGGGCACCAGATAGCGACGTGCAAGCGGGAGCCACGGTGCTGGAACTGCCATGGGCTCAGCCACCGGGCACGTGACTGCACTAGGCCTCCCGGGACGTGTTCGGCCTCTGGGCGGGGGGGCACGGGCACCGGCCGCGCTTCTATGCGGAAGCGGAGAGCGAACCCCGGGAGGTCGGGATGTGCTGGGGGCCGCTCGTTGTCACCGCCGCGTCGCTCACTGGGGACGGACGTGGGTGCGCAGGGGCCGGCCCCGTCGCCACCGCCTTCCTCTGACGTCGACGCCGACGTCGCCACCAGGTGCGGCCCGGACGCGGATATCGCCGCCGTCCAGGCCGCGGTTGCTACGGCCATCGGGATCCAGCCGGGGGAGCTGCTGATCCGACGGTGCCCCGAGGGTTTCATCATCACCTGCCCCAACCACAAGCGCGTGGACAGCGTCGCGCCAACCATGGCGGAGGTTGTGGCCCGACACCGACCACCGATCCAGCCCCCGCAGCGGTGGGCCGGGAAGAGGACGATGAAGCACACGCAGGTGTCGCCACCGCTTGGCGCGACGACCGCTGCCCCTCGCACCGCCACCGGCTCTGCTTCGGGAGCCACGACGCCGGAGTCGAACCGGCCGCGCCGCGCGCGACGTTGTGGGCGTCGTGCCGGCCGTGGAAGGAGGACGCCGCGACAGGTGTGGCGCCCTCGCGTGCCACAGCCCGCACCCCCCGTCACAGTGGTCACCTCATCTCCTGAGGAGGCGACGAAGGACTCGGTGGACGTGGGTGACTCGGCGGGGAGCCTGGAGTCACCCGTGGCAGACTGGGAGGAGGGGGAGTTCCGGCCGGACACCTCGCCACCCGGCCCACCCGACGAGAAGGACATGAGGACAGAGAATGCAGTCGACATGGGTGGCTTGGTGGGGAACCTTGAGCCACCCGTGGAGGCTGAGGAGGACCCGGATGCTCAGGGCACGCTGGTGTTGCTCGCCCACTGGGGAGAGGAGCTCGCGACCGGACCGTCAGGCTCCGAGTCGCCGCACGACCTCGGCCGCGCCGACCGCGCGGATGCTGAGGAAAAGTTGGGGGACGCTGAGCTGCCAGAGGACGACCCGGCGACGCCGGTGCACGGTGGGCATGACAGCACGACGGAGGGCACACTCGCCCTCCTCGCTCGCTGGGGAGCAGACCTCGACGAGGGTCCACCGGGCTTCCCCATCCCGGCTGCCTTCCCGCAGCAGGAGGAGCGGCAGACCACCCCACCCCGGTGGGAGACCTTGTGCGACGCAGACGACGGGTGGACTGCATCGTTCGCGGGATTTCCCCCACAACGCCGCGTCCACGACGCCCAGGGGGACGCTCCGGCGGAGGCCATCGAGCCCGACTCGAACGACGAGGAGCGCGACGACAAGAGGCCCGACAACCGACGGGGTAGACCCGGCGGGGAGCTTGAGTCGCCCGCGGGGCGCTGGGGGGTCCCGGGCGTCCGCCAACACACCGCCGGCCCTCGGAAGGGCCCACTGTGTGGGGCTTCGGAAGCTCGCCCCGGGACCACGGCGGCGGCCGCCGACGAGGCACCGCGGGGTTACGCACACCCGTCTCCCGGAGGTCCGCCGCCGGCCCGCCGACCGGAGAGGCGGGAAGCCCGGCCGAAGAGGGCTCCTTCACGAGGCGGCTCAAGAACTTCGCCAAGAGAGTCTTCCACAAGGCGACCACCCCGCTTCTTCCAAATCCGGCCATGGTGGACGACTCCGGCTCCATCAAGCCGCCAACGCGGAGCGGCGCATTGCTTGCCAACCCCTCTCCAAGTACCCGGTGGCAAAGAGAGGCGAGATCCTCGCCATGCGTAAAATGGGGTTCATCGAGTCAGAGCCGACGGTGGAGGGACAACTGAAGCTGGACGCGATGTTCGAGAGAAGACCAGGGGATGCCCGAGCCTTGCAGGAGTTGCTCGCAGGCGAGGAGAGTCGACAGCGACCGCGGAGGCGCCGCGGGGCCGGGGGGCACGCATGAGCGTCGGTCCCGTCGTGCAAACTAGAATGTTAGTGCGTGAGTAATCCGTTATGTACGTGTTCTGGGGTGGCGGGCTGTGTTTCAAATTTGTTAACACCCCAGAAAAACTTGTAAAACTCTCTTCTTCTTAATACAATGATGCGCAAATCTTTTGCGTATTCGAGAAAAAAACAATTCACAGCAGGGCTGGTACGGCGTACAGTAACTTGTGACTGAGAAGGCAGCCAGCAACAGCCGACAAACCTTTCATACATTCAGCTCCTTATACCAAAGAAAACAGATGGTCCTCATCGGCAGCTTCAGCAATGGGCATAGTCCTCATCGTCAGCTTCAGCAATGGCCGGCGCCAGAATATGGGTGGGCAGAACGGTATCTCGGGGTGGTAGCCGTAATTCCTGTCATGGTAGCGAATCGAGAAAAAGGAGGCATAGACTCCATATAACCCAGATAACAACAAGACGATGCGGGTAGGTTGGTCCCAGGAGTTGAAGTGGAAGGGGATGATGAGCAGGATCAGGGTCATGACTGGAAACAAGATCGTGATGATCAGGGAGGACATGTACTGGCGGCGGCGCACCACCGCTAAAAGGACGAGCTCATCCTCCGTCAACGCGCGACGGCGGCGGCCCCTCCCTGACTCCGTCGTACCGCCGCCGCCCGACCTCGGCTGCCTCTCGACGTTGAGGCTGGTAGCCTGCTGCTTATTGCCCTCCATCGTCGCTCGCAGATCGTCTCCGCCGCTGCTCTGCTCGCCCCTCCCTCGAATTGAGCTAGGGTTTGTGTGGAGGTAAAAGACTCCTCTTCTCTCGACGTTGACGACAATGGATTAGATTAGACACGTTGATTCCCGTCCGGGGTAATAAGAGTCTCCAAACGTCCAAAAAATGCGGTTAGAAATTTCAACCAAGTAAAAAAGAAAACCTTTGACATTTCTTTTTTTGTACTATTTATATACCATGTGACATGTCTGACATTAACTCTCAATGTGGTAGAGTACCCTGCAAGCAGCAGCTCATCATCTTCAAGCAGTTTCTTTGCATTTTTGATGTGCCCTGTGGAAGGAACTCCAATTCAATGACGTAGGATTCGTATATCATTCTGTGAAAAGAAAGTTTGAGCTAGCGTCAAATTTAAGTCTCTCAAAAAGACCACAAGTTGCTTATAGAAGACCGACATATAAAAATACATTTCATAAATAATAATTTAATATATTTATTTTTGCTTCATATGAAACTTTTGCTTCAGGTACCATAAATATTAGTATTTTCTTTAGTCGATTTGATCAGTACCTTCATTGATTTAGAAATAAAAATATAATTTTCTTTCTGTGGCAAATTTTTCAACAACTCAAACGGCAATGTTGACTCTAGTCGAGTTATAAGTAATTTACCTCATTCCACAAGTGAATTTTCTATTTATCATCTCTGTTCTTTTTCGCTAACTCCGTTCTTTTTAAGCAAACTCTAATGTTTAGATTTTGGAGAGGGAACATTTGAGCGCATTTAGATTGATCAAACTTTAGTTTGTCATGAGTTAATAGGTTAAATATGGGCTAATAAAAAATAATTCTAGGCATAAATTAGCCTAAGTTAGTTCTAATTACATGAATAGTTCATATTTAGCCCTTCCATTTGGTATCCAAACTAGAACTAAAGTTCAATTTAGATGATCCACCGAGGTAGCAAGTAGGCCAGTTAGTGATAGTGAACACGAGACGACACGCATCTGTGCCTAGTGTTGCTCTTTATGGTTATGTGGTCCGTTTATATCATGTTGAAACGCTACACGATGACCATACTCATTTTATTTTGTTTAAGTCATCATATAGCCTAATTAAATGTAAAATGATATGTGTTCAACAGTTTACCGTTTAGCGTTATGGTGAACATTGTATTGGTAACGTTTCTTATTGAGTAATATTGGACATCGGGTTGGCTTTGTAGGTGCCGTAGGAGAGGATTAGCAGAGTAGCATGAAAATGGTCATGGATAGACATCTTATGTAGGCGAACATATTTAAATGGAAGGGGAATAAGATAAAGGGATATAGATTTCATCTAAGAAGTTCACTTGAGATCAAAAGGTTAGAAATTAGTGTAAGAGAACATTGTAAATACATGGTATTAAATAGGTATATCTACCACTCTTTTCAATTGTCATGACTTCCTCTCGGACTTCACTCTCTATATTTTCCTATGGCCAATTCATTTTAGCCTAAGAAAGGAAGACTACATGATTAGTTTGGTTGATGTCGTGGTTTGCCATGTCTAATCTTTAGCAAACTATGTCTATCACAGAAAGTGTAGTGAGTAAAATCAAAGCCACACTTTTGACATAATTTGGCATTACAATGAGCCTATAACGCGCGGGACAGAGTGCTAAAAAAGTGTAGTGTGATATAGTTATGTTAATGAACCAAACAACTGCCAAAATACTATGACATCACTAAACTAACATGTGACGTGGCAAGTAATGTTCGTGAACCAAACAGCCCATGATCTAGGTAACAGATTCATCCAACTTTGATGTCTCCGAGGGATGTTGTCTTGGGCATGTTTCGTTGTCTGCCTAGGCCTTGTTCTCTTCCCAAATTTTATCCCCAAATTTCACTATGCAGAATTTCTATTCTCCATCACATCGAAATGTCATGACACGCATTTGAAAGACTAAATATAGATGAAATCAAAAACTAATTACACAGTTTTATTATACTTTCATGGTATCGAACATTTTAAGCCAATTAATCAATATTTGGACAATAATTATAAAAAAAAAAAAAAAGTCACTGTAGTGACGTGACCTTCACTGTTCCGATTTGGTGCCCGGAATGGGGAAGTAAACAAGGCCCTAGCTTCAAAGCAGCGACCTATCTTCATCTGCTTTCCCTCCCCTCTTCTCCACAAGCATATGGAGACGTTGGGCTAGCTAGCCATTAACCTGACCACTGTTTTTTTATTAATCGTGACCACTGGATAATCTTTTTTGAGCAACACCACTGGATTAATTAAATTATTGGCAATTTAATGGTTGGCTGGCGGCTAAGTGTGGCAGTGAGCAGTAGCACGTTAGCCCCGTGAGTCATGATCTGAGACTGAAAGCTAGAAAATGCACTGCGAGGCTATTTATGCCGTTTCCTCCTTCAAAGCTGAAAGCTCGACGACGACGACTGCCGGTTCGTATTAATTCTGGAGCATTGTCGAGTGCCGTGTCAGAATGGATTGGTTTGAAAAATCCTCCGTCAGTAGATTCAGGACACGAGAGTCAGGAGGCGTTGTCACACCCCTTCGGTGTCAACAGTTGCGTCGCAGTTCAAAACTCGTATAGCAGAACATGGCAAGTTGGCGACTTGTCCTTGGGCCTAGTAGAGGATGTTGAGTGGACTGGGCCTAGTTGAAGAGTGGAGACCTTTTGTTCCCGGCAAGGAAGTCTGGGCTCCATATCAGGCCCAACTGGCTTGCTGGCCCAATATTTCCAGAAATGAGAAACTTCGTGCGGAATAGGCTAACCGGGCTCAATGCAAGTTGCAACCCAAGCTCAAGGCTGCAAACAGCCTCTCCTCTACAGTCTGCTGTCAGCACGTACACGGAGTCAGGTCCCGTCCCACGAGCGGCACGAGACAACAGCGTGACTCGGCGCGTGGAACGAGCCGGAGCGTAACTACGCTCCAAGGGAACAAAAGGTTCAAAGCTACTCGTACGCTGAAAACTACCATGGGCCAAGGCATGTCGACCACCCATCAAACGGCTAGGAAGAAGTGGAGACAGTTTTCAAATTTTGAACTCGGAGGTGGAGCAGCGGTGGGTTGGGGACCAGGAAGGGAGCGAGCGACCCACTGCCGGTCGGCCACCCACCGCGGGCTCCGTGCTCGTCCTCGCCGACGGTGACCACCCACCCCCGCGCCTTACCGCAGGCGTACCAGCAAGGCAAACGGGGCGAGAGCCGAGTCGATCTGTGGACCATGGGTCCGATCACGGGGACGTGCGCACCTCCTCCACGTCCGGCTCTCTCGGAGAATCCTTCTGGGCACCGTCGCCGCCGTGACAGACCAGTAGACCACCGCGTCGTGTTTGCACGCGCTACGTAGCTGGTCGTATCGCGCGGACCATTCTACTCATACACCGTCAATCTGTTATCTCATATACGTCAATCTGTTATTTCTGTGCCTTTTCACATTTCCAGTACAATATGCAACCGTGACAATTTTTTTAAAAAAAAGAACAGATAAATGCAATCGTGACGTTTGGTTTGGGTTCAAATGTTTGATGAGCTCAAGATTTTGAGAATTTAACAATAGTTTTAAAAAATCTTTTTCCCATCTATCAAAGAAAGACAATGAACCGTATTCTCAAATTCGTACCACCCAAAGTCTTAAAACCTCATAGTCCACATCACGCTAGGATATTCAAATGTCACCTTTACAACATGTAAATTAAGTGTACTTTTTTTTCAAACGGTAGTTTTCACCATAATTTAGCGTGGTGAAAAGGCAATTTGGAACTTCAATAATAGAAAAACGGGGAGCTGACAATCTAATTTCTTATATAGCACAATTGATCAAGCTATAAGTAATTTTAAGTTTATCCAACTTTGAGCACTTTATGTAAAAAAAGTTATTGATTAAGTTTATAGAAAACTACACAAACATTAGAATGTCTAACAAGATAAGTGCCGTTTTGGGTTTTCGTGCCACCGGTTGACTCGATTTGTAGAAAATATGTGCAATATTTATATTTCTAAATAATTTTGTTAAAAAACTAGACTTAATATTTTTTTCTCGATGATACCAATTACTTAAGATAAATATTAATATATTTTAATATATAATTGTTTACAACTTTTTCTCGGGAAGCGGAACGACACTTATTTTGGACGAAGGAAAGTATTTGATTTGTACGTATCAATAGATTTTTCTATAAACTTGATCAAAGTTCTTGGGAAACATCCAAAACTATTTACAATTTGAAACAAAGTGAGCATACTTATTTCTCTCGGCCCCCTTTGGCTCATAGGTGAAACATAGGATAGGGATAGGAGAAACGCAGGAATTGAACTGCGTCACTTCTCCAATCCTATGGAATTAGAAACATAGGAATTTGGACTTGGAAGCCCTTTGGCAACAGCTCAGGAAAATCAAAGGATTTGTACAGTGAATTTGGCTGCGTGCCTGGGCCAGCCCTGCCGGTGCCCTGTGCCCCTTGCCGCTGCATGCCTGGGCCCGGTGGCCTACTACTACAGAAGAGGGAAGTGATACGGTGAAACCACTGGCGCGAAGCGAAACTAGCCTAGTCGGAGACGAGCGAGGCGCGCAGCCGTACGTTTTCGCGCCAGGAAAGTTTTCCTTAGCTCCAAGCTCATATTTTGTTTCGTGTAAAAACTAGGCCATAGGAATGTTTCCTTTGGATTTATTCCCGTACTTCTCCCATGAACCAAAGGGCTCCATAGGAATAATTCCTTAGGAACTCAATCCTCCAAAATTCCTTTGGTATTCCTTCAAACCAAAGGTTACCCATGATGAAGATCCACAGTCATACGTGTTGTGCTATGTAATTCACACTCCTTTCTTCAATACAGTGATGCGTAAATCTCTCATTATTCGAGAGAAGACATTCAAAATCGTCACATTTATTGATTTTGCCACCTTTGAGTTTGATGGTTAAATTCTTCTAGCAACACATTCTTATTGTTTATTCTAAGGGCAATCCCAATGGGTGATTTGTATTTGCAGTTTCCAAGAATAATTAATATAGATAGAAACTATCCTTTCCAACCCATGATTTCTATAAAAGTGTTTATTCAAAGGATAACTTAAGTGCCACATTAAAATGAGATAGATCAATTGTGGCTACTACTTTTATATAACTCACACTGCCACATTTCTTCATGTTCCACAAGAAAATTACACACGCCAGGAAAAAAGAGGACAACCACTACACTTGCCTGAACCATATATTTCCAAAACTACATCCATACCAATCCATAACCATATATTTCGAGAATATATATAGCAAGCCATAACTTTTTTGGAATTTTCTCTTATCCGAAGAAACCACAACATCCAAGCAGCGAAGAAAGCACAGGATGCAAGCTCATGCGGGTGCCGAGTGATTCATGGGAGCGAGGAGTTGCTATTCTTGACTGGATCGAAAATCTCTGCTTGCCTTGCATTTGCATGCACCCGTAGCGTAGCAGCCGGCAACGAGGGAACCCGACAGCGCTCGAGCGCAGCGACCGGCGAGTGCGCGCATGCACGAGCGTAGCAGCCCGACGCAGGCGAGCACGGCAGCCAGAAGGTGGACGCGCGCAGCAAAGACGGACGGCCTTGGCGGTGGCAACCGCGACCTCCGCGGAGAAGCCTTGGCCGCGGCAAAAGCTCGCTTCCGAGCGATGGCCGGCGAGCACGCCTGCGTACCGGATCTGGAGGGAGGGCGATAGAAGCGGGTGGTTTCTCCCCAATGCTATTTCTCTCGTTTCTTGTTGCTTTGGTTTGCGTGAGGACGTCGTTCTTTCACCAAGAAAGGATTTCTTGCTTTTGCCCTCTCTCTCCACATTAACTCCTCTGCCACATCAGCAAATTGCTGAGCTGTCAACGTAATTAAGAGAGATAGAAACCATTAATGTCTCATTGGGACTGCCCTAATAATCGTTTAAAATTTTAGGACAAATTTGCCCAAACTTGACAACTAATTCGGTCCTCCACGTGATGACGATTTTTACGTCGTTTCAAGCACACTGAATTAAACACATCTGCAAACTAAATTCAGAAAATCAAATTTGCAGAAACTTTACCATACTAACCAAAAAGGGCAAATCCCTAGCATAGAGATAGGTTAGCTGGCAGACCATTACACCGGCACGCCAGAGACGGCACGCTCATTTCTTCCCCACGAAGCCTTTTCAAAACCCACCCAAATCAAACTCCCGCAGACGCCTCCAAAACACGAGACCACCGTCGCTTTGCCTGCACAGCATCTCCAGGCCACAGCTCGAGCGAGCCCAACGACCGACGCCTAGACGCGGCTGGGCGGTCGGCCTCACCTCGTCTCCCCACCTCCGCGCCCTTCTTCCTGCTCCGCGTCTCGATCTCGCCTCCCTCCCCCGCCGCGTCGCGCGAGCCGCCCAGATCTCGCCCACCCTGCGCCGCGGCCGCCATGGATAACCTGATCACCCTCGTCAACAAGCTGCAGAGGGCCTGCACGGCTCTCGGGGACCACGGGGAGGAGAGCGCCCTCCCGACGCTCTGGGACTCGCTGCCGTCCATCGCCGTCGTCGGAGGACAGGTGCGCGTCTGCCCTTCCCTGGCATGCTTTTCTGTGTTGGTTCTGGTCGGATCTGGTGCTGTCACCCCAGCTTCGTGGGGGTGGATCTCCAGCTTCGTGGGGTGGATCTCGCCGGTTGCTGGTGGAACCGTGAGGGTTAGTTGTGGACGCGGCTTGGCTTTGCTTGGATCTGCGATCACTCGGAGTGCAGAAAGTTAGATTTGAGTCGCTTAAATGTTTGATTGAATCTGGAGCACTTTTGATGCGCCCAACCGCCGCGTGATTGCTTAATTGCTGAGTTTTGGACTTCCGTATGCTGGGAAGCTAGTCACTAGTGAGATCAAGGAGGGATGCGAGTACGCCCATGTGATGTATCCGTGAAGAAAATCATTTTTAGATGCTATTCCTCAAACTAGATTTGTGCTTTCATAAACGTCTACGAGCTCGTTTTGATTCACATGCATAATTCAAATAATGCTGCAGTTTGACGTTTGAATTTTGCTTTCAGAGCTCTGGTAAATCCTCTGTGTTGGAGAGCGTGGTTGGGAAGGATTTCCTACCGAGGGGTTCAGGTACTGTTGTAGCAAGAAATATGGTGCTGTGAAGTCTATTGCTATCTTCAAGTTTAGGTGTTCTGATATGTTATATTGCCAATTGTGGTTGCTATCTGCAGGCATTGTAACCCGGCGGCCGCTTGTGCTGCAGCTCCATAGAATTGATGGTGACAGGGAATATGCTGAGTTTATGCATCTTCCGAGAAAGAGATTTACAGATTTTGGTAATTCTTCTGCTCCTTGTTCATTTTGGAGCTGCATGATTAATGACTAATGAGATCTGATTGTATTAAGCTATATTGTCACTTGTGGTTTTGTACTGCTGTATAGTTGAATTTCATGATGCTCATTGGAACATCCTTTTTGATATTATATTATTATATTATATTAATTATGCTATCATACTAGCTTCTGGTTTTCTGTACTTTTTTTCCCATTAAACATGAACAAACATTGGCACTTGTTTTGTGAGAAGTGGTCTTCAATTCTAAACCACATATTTTTAAACTGTAATTCAGTTTATCCAAATGGTACTTGGTACATAATTATAGTTTTATTCTTGCAGCTGCTGTGAGGAAGGAGATAGCTGATGAAACTGACAGAGAAACAGGCCGTTCAAAGCAAATATCGTCTGTCCCTATCCATTTAAGCATATTTTCTCCACATGGTAAGATGCAAACAGTAGCCGGGTACATTTTTGCTGTTGCATTATCACATCTCAACTGTTCGCTTCATAGAGATTGTTGTTTGTTGCAAAGGATTTATGGGTTTCATTTAGCTTGTGGACTCTGTCATAAGTTGAACAGCCATAACGGATTTGAATCGTGTTATGTGGTTTGTCTGATATAGTTCCATGCCTGTTAATTTTTTGTTGTCTGACAATTTTACATTCTTGCAGTTGTGAATCTTACTCTTATTGATCTTCCTGGGCTTACCAAAGTAGCAGTTGGTAAGTGATTATCAATTTTTTGCGCTTCTTTATTTAGATGTTCTTGTCTTAATTTGCATGGTCTTTACTCTTGGCAGAGGGGCAACCGGAAAGTATTGTTCAGGACATTGAAAACATGGTTCGCTCATTTATTGAAAAGGTATGGTTAACTGCCTTCGTTTTATATGTTGATATTTCATTGCTGATCATGCTTAATTTAACTGGATAAGCCGTTTGTGCTTATCGTTCCACACTGGCAATCACTTCATCCCTTATCTAGATTTGCATGCTTTTCTTCCTAGTCATATATAGCATCTTTGAGCTATTGACTTGTGTTCTATGTATTGCAAAAACTAACATAGCTAGCATTTTTTTTGCTTTTCTCAGCCAAATTGTATTATCCTGGCTGTTTCCCCAGCCAATCAGGACCTTGCTACTTCCGATGCAATCAAGATTTCACGGGAAGTTGATCCCAAAGGTATGCCTCTTTTGTCAGTTCAAAGAAAGATGATATACAATGCGGTTAGTATCACATATTTTCTTATACCAGTCAATGCGCGCACACAACATACTTCACTTATTTTATTAAAATAGGAAAATTAGTTTTAAAACCAGGAAGCATACATAAAATGGAAGCAGTGCCACAAGCACTGTCAATTTGTTCCTAATGCCTATTGAGTATAAGGTTTTGTTTTAGGATGACAAATCAAAACCACATTTCATTCATGGTTGGATTTGATCCTCCATATCTTCCTAAATCATGTTCTGCATAAGACTATACATGTCTTTAACGGCTATTGTTACATATGCTTTGACTTTGGCCATGCCAGGAACCTTCAAAATGATAATATTATCCTGAGTTAGTTTGATATGATGAAAATTGGTATGGGCTGACAGTCCTGAGTTAGTTTGATACGATGAAAATTGGTATCCGCTGACAATCTTTGTGATTTTCATACACCAATGTCGATTTGTCCATCTCTGTTGAAAGTTAATTTACAGTGCTCAGACAATTGCTGCCATTGTTGTCAAGTTAATTTCCTTGATGAAAGATGTTCTTTTACTGCATTCATGTAATTTTTGGTACATTGTTTATCACAAGTCATGTGCATGTTTTATAGAAGTGCATGGTTGTTGATTCAGGTGAAAGGACCTTTGGCGTGCTTACAAAAATTGATCTGATGGACAAGGGTACCGATGCTGTTGATGTAAGTCTGCATGATTTTAAAGAATTTACTAGATACTTAATAGCTTGCTGTAGCATTATCTTATTAGAATAGTCTTTGCTTAGATGTTCCTTAACTTGGTAATCTTTGGACCCACCAAGCAACTAACTGTTGTTGATGTTTGTTGACTTCTGTAATCTATAATGTATTTTGCCCTAGCAACACCAAATCTCTAGGCTGCGTTCATAGTCCTAAATGCAAAGAGAACATAAGGATCAAATATATGGGGCATCAATTGTATCAACAAAGGTTATCTGAATAATTGCTTGAATTTGATTTTGTATTATTTTTTTCCCTGCAGATACTGGAAGGAAGAGCTTACCGTCTCCAAACACCATGGGTTGGTGTTGTTAATCGATCCCAGCAAGATATCAACAAGAATGTGGACATGATTGCTGCTAGGCGTAGAGAGCGAGAGTATTTTGCAACTACACCAGAATATAAGCACATGGCTTCTAGGATGGGATCTGAATATTTAGGAAAGATGCTTTCAAAGGTATGCCTTTTCTGATGTGAATGCAGGTAATGCTAGTTTGACTCTTTGATTTATAACCTTTGGTGTTTATGCAGCATCTGGAACAAGTGATCAAATCAAGGATCCCAGGGCTCCAGTCTCTTATAACAAAGACAATTGCAGAGCTGGAAACTGAACTTAATCGACTTGGAAAACCCATTGCTAATGATGCTGGGGTAAGACAGCCCACATTTTCCTACTCACAGTTCAATGTTGTGTGCATATTGTTTTTCATACGGTCCTCATTGGTTTTTATTTGGCAGTGTTTTCTGCTAGCATAACTAATCATGCCTTTGACTTGCTCTCTTAGATGTTATCATGATATATATTCTCCTAAGTGTTTTTTTCCTGCTGCAGGCACAGTAGTAATATTTGACTTGTGATGCTTCCCCTGTCTCACACTAGCCAAGTGTAGTTGATACTTGTTTTTTTTTTTGTACTAGCATGTATAAATAGATTCTGTCATTGTATCAGGGTTTGCCATGTGTCACCTGCCTTTACCTGAATAAATTTCACATTTAGTGTAGTGTTACTACTGATGTTCAATTAATTGACCATATTTTATTGGTAAATGCAGGGGAAGCTGTACACGATCATGGAAATATGCCGTATGTTTGACAGTATCTACAAAGAGCATCTGGACGGAGTGTATGTTCCAAACAATATTTTTTCAGTCACATTTTCAGAGTTTTATTTGCCATGCCTACACCTTGTGAATCATGATTCGATGACCTTTTTAGTCCTGTAGAAGTCCTCAAATCATAGTAACATTTATCCTCTTTTGTTATGATATTTGATGTGGAATTATTATATATTGTAATGCACGTGGACATACTGCTTAAGCTTTTGATTAGTCAGTTTCGTCTCAGTACAACTTGTACCATGAAAGGGTTGACAAGGCTAGGAATCTCGATGAACAGAAACAAATCTTCTAGATTTTTTTAAGCTTGAGCAGGGGGAGACACGACACCTGAGTTTAATCTTGTGGTGTAAAAATTGAACGCCAAGGGGCTCATACATTTTTGTTGCTGATCATTGAACCATTCTTGTTGTCCCTCTTTATTTTTAGTCACATTGTAATATTGAAAGTACTGATGCCTTGTACAGAAGAACCTTAATAAAGAGTGTTAAATGAATAACAAAACCAATTTTCTGATATTCTGTGCAATTTCGGATGCGTGTAACTTGTAGCAGAGGTATGCATGCGGTTTGTTTTATGAATTTTAATCCAGTGTTTTCTGCTGTCCAGGCGTCCTGGTGGAGAGAAAGTTTACCACGTCTTCGACAATCAATTTCCTGTTGCTATTAAACGATTGCAGTTTGATAAACAACTCTCTATGGAAAATGTGAGGAAGCTTATAACAGAAGCTGATGGATACCAACCTCATTTGATAGCTCCAGAACAAGGATATCGACGCCTTATAGAATCTTGTCTTATTAGTATCAGAGGTCCTGCTGAGGCAGCTGTTGATGCGGTATGGCAATTATACCTATGAACATGCCCCTTCGAAATTCTTCATGAGCTCCAAGGCCATATTTTTTTTGTCACTTGGGACCGTGCCAGAACTTTTGATGTTGCTGTGCTGCTTAATCAGCTGGGCCTATACTTGATAGTTTTGACCATTATTTCAAACTGTTTATTAAGTCCGCACATTCTGTTTATCCTGTATGATTTTGTTGGGTTGCGGGGGGTGTTGATGTGTGCATTTATATTATTTGAACCGAGGTGCCAATAAATTTGAGAATAAAGAAGGGTTGTTGTGTTATTAGGCTGAATTTACCCACACAACATATCAAACAATTTGCTGAACTATGCATTGATTAAGTAGGTGCTATTTTACTCATAGATGAACACTGACTAGTCATATATGACATGTTGCACCAAATGAGGATTTCGTGGAGATCATTCTTTGCAAAAATATGAACCATGACCTCAGCTAGGCTCTTTTAAAAAGTTATGTTCATTCATGGATCAAACATTGAACCAAATTATTGGCATGAGACCCTTGATTTGCAGTCATAGATCAAAGTGTATATCAGTGTAGTTTATCTTCAGAATAGCATGAACTAGTTGATAGACCAAAGCATGGTTCCTTCATCATTGTTATTAATTACTTGACCTTTGCCTATACTATTCATGTAGTAGCTGAATATGTACTGACATGTCACATTGGCAGGTCCATGCTATTCTGAAGGACCTTGTCCGCAAGGCTATCAATGAAACACATGTAAGTTTTCCTCTTTTCTACTATTTTGTACACATTTAAGTCTATACGATGCTCATCTAAACTATTTGATTATCTTTCTGCAGGAGCTGAAGCAGTTTCCCACCCTTCGTGTGGAAGTAAGCAATGCGGCTTTCGAGTCATTGGATAGAATGAGGGATGAAAGCAAGAAAAATACATTAAAGCTAGTTGACATGGAAACCAGCTACTTGACAGTTGATTTCTTCAGGAAGCTTCCTCAGGATGTTGAGAAGGGTGGAAATCCAAGCCACTCTATTTTTGATAGATATAATGACTCCTATCTTAGACGAATTGGTAACACCTATATGATCTCTGCATTTTTGCTCGATAGTTTATTATTTATACTGCTTAGCATCTCACTGTACTAAACAATCAACAGGACAAACTGTTCTGGCATATGTTAATATGGTGTGTTCTACCTTGAGGAATTCGATCCCGAAATCAATTGTCTATTGCCAAGTCCGAGAGGCCAAACGCTCTCTGCTCGATCACTTCTTCACTGAACTGGGGGCAAGAGAGGTGAGATTTGTCATTATTTGAAAGGAATTCTTAGTCATGTTTTTGTATTACCGTAAGTTTCATTATTTCATTATATTCTAGTGTTCACCTTGTTTATTTGTTCATTTAATATATTGTAGCTTTCTTGTTAGTTGTTACCACATCCAGTATTTAAATATTCCAATGTTGCAAGCACTGGATGCTGTCAACCCATTGTTGAAGGAAATGCCTATAATTCTACCATTTGTTATGCAGATGAAACAACTTTCCAAGCTTCTCGACGAAGACCCAGCAGTAATGGAACGCAGAACGAACCTTGCAAAACGCCTCGAGCTGTACCGGAGTGCCCAATCGGAAATTGATGCAGTTGCATGGTCCAGCAAATAGTCCTGATGGCCCAGTATATCTGTTCTTACATGTTCTTTGCCCCTTTGTCTGGCGTTTCTTTCCTATTCTCGGGCATATATAGCTGATTTTTCATGTTGTAGGTCAGGTCATTTTATAGATCACCACAGCTGTACGGTGTCTCATTGGGGTGTGCTTTTGTTCCTTGTGCTTGAGGATCTAGGGGGCACCTTGGCTGATGTACTCTTGTATCACATATTATGCTTTTGTTACCATGCCTTCATCTGTTCTATGTGCAGCTACATTAAAGCATGTTTCTTTGTCATGCTGTTCAAAAGTTTGCTAAAACTTTCTCAAGTTAAAACACTAACAACTGGGTATATCTGTATTTGCGAAGTGTTTGACGGCATTCCTGGGGCAGTAATTGTAATTTGTGAGACCTGATTGGGTGATGCTGCGGAATCTGACCAACTTTACTGCAGCTATTACATGGCCACGATGCAGTGAATCATGCTATGCTGCTCGCCTGATGTTTGGAATGTCCAGGAAACTAGGAACCTCTGTCAACTCCAGCAAACGGCTTTTGTGCAGGATGTATATTAAATTAACATCTAACCACTCATTCAATCTGTAATCGTCCTAATAGAATCATCGTCAAAGAATAGGCTTATACTAATCCGTTCCAAATTGTAGTTCGTTTGACTTTTTTGATCACAACTTTGACCACTCGTCTTATTCAAAAAATTGTGTCAAATATCATTTCTTTTGCTGTGGCTTCCAACATAAGACATTCAAAAATGACTTAAATTTAACTATATTTGCACTAATTTTTTTGAATAAGACGAGTGGTCAAAGTTGGGGTCTAAAAAGTCAAACGAACTACAATTTGGAACGGAGGTAGTAAGTCCTAACAGGTGACAATTCATCGTCATAAGACATCACGGAGCTGAGTTTAAACTGGTGGTACATAATTGTAAGCTGTGGGTGTGCTCTTGATTCTGCAGTTTGTTCTGGTATTCGCTGGTCGACTATATTTGTACAGAAAGTTTGGATAAAAGCTAATATGAATACACAAGAACACACTTGATGACCCGAAAGTATGTACAACGGTAGCTTTTCTTGAGGTATGCTCTACGTTGTTGTCTGGTAATACTTGTTTACTAGCCTTTCTGAGTACTCCCCAAAAGTCAGCGTCCCGTTTGGTGGAATCAACTGGTCAAGCTCCAAACACAAAAATAATCATTTGGAAGGAGGGAATTACGAGTTCCAATGCAAGAGTATGCGTATAGTTCACACAAACCTCTTGGTGCTAGGGGATTTCGATTGGAAACTTCAGCTTCTCATTCCTGCGAAAAACAAAAGAAAAAAAAAAGAAAAGTCCATAACAGCAATATTTGCAGAACAATGGAGCCTCATTGGTACACACAAGGAAATCAAAAGTGGGCTAATGGTACGATAAGAAAGCTTGATTGTACCAATCCGGTTGCATGAACAAGGCAAAAGTAGAGCGGTCAACATTTGAAGCATTTTCACTGTTGGGTGCCTAGAAACAATAGCATTTAAAAAAATAACCACCGCAGGAAATTAGTTAACAAAAAAATACAGTAATATATATGCGGAAAACACGTGCTTAGTTATCGAAATGAATATTGGTTTCAACAATACCTGCACACAGTGTGGGGTTGCACATAGATAACCTCTTGACAGTATTTCAGTAGTTTCTCCAATTTGGTAAGCCAGCTGATCCTCATCAAACACAACCTATGCCATCCAGACAAACAAAGTCAGCACAAAACAGTATAATTTACATGTGACTTTTAATGACAATGAACTATTATTGTGTGAAGGGCATCAATAGTTTCAGTGCAGCATGAGTCATGTTCTACAATAGCCATGATCTCCCACATGATCGATCACAACAGATAGAGAACTCTCATCTAAAGAAACCGATGAGAACTTTACACTCTGCAGGAAGTTACCTTAACAACTTGGTTATCACGAGTCCGAATGTATAGTCCAGCTGCACTATCTGGACATGGTACCTCCACAGAATCTTTCGTAAACAAGCCACATGTTAGCCCTGCATTAATCAGATTACCACACATTTACTATATGAAATGTCACTTGTTTGATGATAACTCACAATGTTTTTTTACACATTATGCCACAAAAGTAATTAGATATTTCATTCAACCATAATGGTAAAATGAGTCACCTGTTAGAGATCCATGATCAATGTGCCATCCACACCATGATGAAACAGACTCAACGTCTGTCTGCTTACTGCCATATAAGAAATAAATACATCAATTCTTAAACCAACTGAAAATCCTGCATCTAAATATATCATTAAAATTATGATTTATTAAAAAAATTTGAAGTTGCAAGAGGGCTCTTTTCCCTCTTCATCTTTGATATAATGATACAAGTGTCTCTTGTGTGTTCAACAAAAAAGAACTATGCTGAACTTATTTTCGTACACTCTAACTACAACACACTTGAATGATGTTCTATTATCTTCATAAATTTAACTCTTCATGCATGCTTATTCATTCAGATCTGCATATATGATTGTAAAGTTTACCTAAACTGTCGTGGGAAATAGTACAACAGACGACCCTTGTGACACCTTGAACGGGCAATTGTCTGCTCAAGACTGTCACCATCATATGATCCCAATCCTTGCCCCATTACTGAAAAGCAGCAAAGGTTGATCCATTTAACTAATTGATAAACGGAATATTACGATAGAAGAAAAAAAGAGAGACTATTCTGAATAAAGCATCAAGCATAAAGGTCATGCTTTGCCCAAGCCTAATGAGTTATTTTTTCTTTCTGGTGAAGTTAATGTTTTCAGCAGAAATCACACCGAGTTACAGTAATGGACCTTATGGTTCTGCAACACATACCATAGCGATCGCAATGATGAGCCAACATCAAACCAACTTCCATCATCAGCTTCCCAAGAGCTTTAAATGCTACAAAAGAAAGGGAAAGAAGAAATTCTGTAAACTGTCTAGTTTCCAAGTATGAATGTGAAAATGTAAAGGAAAAAGAAACAGATTCAAGTCACATCTATGGCTTATCGAATGCATCAGTCATACCTATCTCAAGTTCAGGAATATTCTCATTTGGCCATATATTCGGTCGGCAATATGATGGATACCTTCAGGTTAAACATCATCAGAGGTTTAAAATGTTAGATCACAGTATTGGACCATGACGGAAATCAAGACGACGGTTCCATGCTAGAAACATTTTACCTACTTACAAGCACATCATCAGTAGTAGGGACATCCAAAACAGGGTTCGCATAAAAGGAACCTTTAAATGTGTCTGCATGCAGTAATCATAGTTTATCTTAGGAAAAAAATTCATGCACAACACTCATGGGAGCCGAGCAGAGCTCAACAGATAGCCTCATGGTAGGAATGAGATTCGTGTCCCAAAACTTGTTTTCTTTGCAGCAGTTTTCATGGATGAACAGTACCCATATCCCACACACAATAGGATATCTCACGGAATGGACAAGTGTTTACCAAGTTTCCCAGACTCGATTTCTCCTTCCCATGACTCCACCCAAAGTTATATCTGCAAATGACAAGTGCATATAAGCTAGTGGTTGCTATCCTGACGAAATTCTTGACAAACAGCACGACCTGCTATCTGGGTCTTCAAGCTGTTTCTTCACCTCTTCAGGAAGGTTTGCGATCCTGACAAACAAGCAAGCAAGAACAGAGAACAGAAACCTTTCATCATCAGTAAACAAACAACTCTGACTCTTTTCTTTCAGGGCAGAATAAACCAGCCGGGTACAGGAATTATCCTCCTCGAATTCGTTCCGCTATCGCAGACCGGTGGATCTATTTGGTTGGCCATCGGCGGTCCCATCTCATGAGATAGGCCTCCTCCACTCATTTCCCTTGGGTTGTCGCGGTAAATATGCCCACCTACATTTTTCATGTTTGCTCTTGACCATGCTTCCATTGTCTATGATGTCATTAGTGCACATAGTTTCTTGGTTGCTTACTGAGCACATCCCATTGCCGATGATATATTTACTCAGCACATTCCATAGTTACCCCTCAAAGAATCTTGCTTATGTGTTTTGCAAAATCCTTCGATCGCTTAATTTCCTGCACGACATGAGTTCTTAGTTCAGGTCGGGATTCTGATTCTCGATTCTGGAATTTCCATGGTGCTTCTTCCGTGTACTTCGATGTGCTTGTTTGTTCTACTTCAATTTGGTTCGCCTCGCCGGTGATAGCAATGGCGCCTACGTGACGACGAGGTAACCTCCCAACTCTCTTCTCGCATGCCATCGTCTCTCCATTTTGATAGAACTCCTATCTCGCAGCATGGACCTTGGTTGTGCAAGTATGGCTTCAAGATGGCCCCTTTAAAAAGTTTCGGGATTTTGGCTCCGCCAAATATGTGTCTATTTATTTTTACCCGAGTCTATGGGAAATCCATCTCCCAGTAGCCTATACCATGGATTCAACCTTTTGTACCACTACTCATATTTCCTACAGGCCCTTATGCATAAAAATAAGATGAATTACTTCATAGTCTCCTTCCCTTCCCTCATCTCCCTCTTCTAGCAGTAGTTTGGCCTCTGTTAGCTAAATGGTGTCACAAAAGAGATGGACTGTTTCGGTACATAGGAATACTGTTGATATGCTTTTCTGCTGATCTATTTCATTGTTCAGTGTATATATTAAATTAGGTTACTACAGGCTTCTAGATTGTTAATCAGTGAATTGAACTTATTGGTGCTAAAAATTCCTTTTTAGTTACCAAGTGCTAAAACTAAAGCTGTATAATTTTACACATAATCTGTAGGTCTGCACACTTATACGCTTTCCACCCTGATGAATATGATTGTGTCTCTCTAAATCTGTCGTGCAGGTACTGCCCGACCCCCTGCCAGATGCAGAACATTTAAGGGAAACTAAGATTTGTTTCAGGTAACCGTGCTCATATGATCATTCAGCTGTTGTCAGGGTACACGCATGCAGCTGTTGTCAGGGTACACGCAATCGATCATTATAGGCCTTGCCTATATGCTGATCCAAGTTGACCTGCGGCATTCCCATCAGGTACACGCAATCTTTATTTCCGCTTTCAGTTTCTGGCCATCGAGGTGCAGCTTCATTTCAATGATCATTCTAGGCCTTTCATTTTTTGGATTGGACAATGTTTGTTTCATTCTGACAGAAAAAAAGATAGTGTTACCCTGGTCTTTCTTGATGGACAAAAAATTCTCTTCTGTTTATACAGCTACCATGACAGTGAGCTACAAATTTTTGACTCAGTTTCTTGCTCCAATGTATGTTTCATGCCCATGCTTATAAAATGGTTAAATTTGTTCAGGTGTTCAAAAAAAAGGTTATGTTTAGTTTCTAGGTCACCTTCACATAAATGACCTACAGTCTATTTCTTTGACTCACATACTTCTTAGATTAATACTTTGAGTGCGATATAGCTACAGATCTACGTATCCTTTCAGTTATGGCACCTCTGGAATACAAAGCTATGTGTGCTATAACCATTTATACTGTTCTGCTAGGCTCCAGAGATTTAGAGAGACACTATCATAAGCAGGCAGTGCTATAACCAGGTGTGTCACTATAAGCAGGCAGTGGTGGTGATAATAGATTAATAGTATGAGAAATGCTGATGCAGCTTTAGTTACAATGTCACCTTTCTAATTTCAATAGGTAACCGTACTGCCCTTTTTGCCTTTATGAAATTGTCCTTAACTACTATTCTGCTCAGTTCCAAGTAAAAAAATGGAGCTTCGAATGGTCAGATAATTCATGAAATTTCTATCAAACATGCTAATAGCCTATAACGATCCATGCTCTCATACTGCTAGATGGAAGTTGGTATTTTACTCTGAATGTGGTCATAGGCCTTTTGAAGCTCTGATATATACTGTGCAAATGGTAGCTATGATGTTTTTTTCCTAACAGAAATGTTTATATTTCTCCGCTGCAGCTATGGGCAAACAAGGTCTTTGGCATGTATACAGGTTGGCCGTGGAAGCATGGTTACAAGATTGGATTAGTTAAGAAGATATTTTCATCGAGTGGCCATATCCAATCTGCAGCAATGGAGATTGAATCAGAGTAGATGTTTCCCACCCTTTGTGGATAAAAAAGGAATGCAACAGATGATATACTGCTCTTTTGAAAATTCTGACATTCATCAGGTGATTATGCTTCCTGTTGTATTTTTTTTCCATTTTTTCTAAGAAATCACCAGGAATAGTTGCGTGCCGAGTTTAAATCAATATGTACGACAAACTATATACATGTAAATGTCATATAACAGTCCACTGTTGCTGCTCTACGAGATATATTTGCCAGTAGATTGCTGAAGTCAAAGAAAGTAATGCTTCAGCCTCACATGTTCAGAGTTAAGCTCAAAATTGTTGGCTAATATGCATAGGCCAGCTGCACATAGAACTACTTTGATACAATAGATTGCTAGGTAATGCTTTCTGATTTACTATTTCGATGTTAAACTTCATACGTAAATTGGTTCTCGAGTGTTTGCACAATTCTAATATATATGCTGCTATGAATATTAAAATGGCCAAGCCAATATATTTACCAATGCTTGCAGGCCTTATCAGCTACAGCTGACATAATTCCCCCGTCCCTTCGATATACCAGTTGATCTTCACTTGGATGATAGTGATCTACAGACCTCTCCCTCACCTTCTGTACAGAAGGGAGAAGAAACGGAGTGCTGTTAGGGTTCAACACTGGGAGCAGCAACCTATGAAGCAAACTCTGCCTGATGCTACAACTACTCCAATATATAACATGACATCAGCATAAAACGACATGCCTTGGTGCCAACAGCAGCAGCCTTTTTCTGAGCTCTGGAAACCTGGTTATTACTATTCGATTCGGTTCAGGAACGGACTCAACACACATGACTCGAAATCACGATTCACGCGTGCAGTCAGTCAGTCCACAGCGCTTGCTACTCACATCGGCAATGGTGATGATGCCGAGCCCATGGGGACCCAGGCCTTCCTCGATCTTGCCGCCGAGGTCCGTGGCCGCAGCAGATTTTTTTTTTTTTTTTTTTTTTTTTTTGACAAGAACATCTAATATATATATTAAAGCAACCAAAGTACATAGAGGTCCTCAAAAGAAGACCAAGATACATAATGGTCCTGTGACCTGAAAAAAAGACAGCAGCTTTGACGGCGCTGTGGAGGACGATTCTGCCGGCGAGGGGTATTCGCAGAGGCGTCAAAGACGCGTGCACCCGGATGGACTGACCGCGCGTAGCGTCGGTGAAGAGTGGGTCGGTAGAGCCATCGAAGAAGAAACACGCCGAGGACCGAAGAATGTTGTTGATGCCGTCGTCGGAGGTAGAAGTTGCTCGAACCGAGAACCCAGGTGGAGACATAATCGTCGAACCAAAGGCGTAGAAGTAGCTGTCTGAGTATGATTGGATCGGGGCCGAACAGGATCGAAGGTTGCATAATAAGGAAAAACAAAAAAACAGGAGAATAAAAAGCAATAGGCTGCTCTGAACACGTCAATTGCTGGCCTTCATCGTGATGACCGGAGAAGCTTTGGACGTGGCCCATAGATGTGCACAGAATGATGTCGGCAGGGACACCACATCCTCTGATACGAAGCCCACGTTGCTTCTTTCCATGTTGTTGGTCAGCCTCGTTCCTTCCAGACGAAGGGAAAAGGCAGCGCTGGCCAAGGAACAGTGCAGAGCAGCTGCCTGCTGCGCGCGTGTCACAGGCTGGCCCCACATAGAGGCATGTGGGTCCCACCGTGGACCACCGAGGCAGCAACGCCGGCCGGGATTCAGCCCGCCATAGGCTGCTGTCAAGCGCGCATGTGCGACGGGAGACGCCGGTGAGCACGACGCGACCAACGAGGGCCACGCCGAGCAAGTTGATGAAGCTCTCCTGGAACCCGTCGTCGCCGCCTGATCTGACTGCAGCATCGAGGAGCGGGCCGATGTTGAGGTCTCGGCGAAATGGAGCTGCCCCCTCACCAACACCATCGCGGTGGCTCTCATGGCCACCGGCTATGGTCTTGGTCAGAAGTAGGCAAGGCAGCCCACCTTGGTGCCGCCGTCGTCGCTCGATGACCTCTCCTTTCCTTGGTGATGACCCAGCCTCGTCACTGCCGCGCCCCACGACTGCGCCCATGGCTGCAACGCCGACGCACCGGGCGAAAATCCCGTGGAGTCGGAAGCGCAGCATGCTCCGGCACTGGAGCGCAGATGGGGGCACCGGATACGTCGTGTGCAAGCACGGCGGGACAAGGTCACCGGTGACGCGCAGTATGCTACTTCCATGGCTTGAAATGGTTGCGGGCGGCACCATGCAACCCACAGAGTCTTGGAGCAGGCCGGGAAGAAGCACATGAGAAAAAAAGGGCTTTATGGTAGTACTCACTTCGATCCATCGGAAGAGCCTCCTCCGGCCGCCATGGCCGCAAGCAGCACGCCCGCCCCGAGAAGACGAAGATGAGGAAGACAGTAGTCTTCATAACGAGAGAATATTACAAGGAGGAGGAAGAGGGGAAGGAGCATGGAGGGGAACCGGCCCTCCTGCCCTCGCCGGCGAGCTCGCCGGAGGAGAGGCAGGGGGCCGGCGGCGGAGCTAGGACGGAGCTACAAGGGAGTCAGAGGAAGACGAAGGAAAACGGCATACGCCCTTACTACTCGGTCAAGCCGAGAGACCGGGGAAGAGACGAGTTTGTCCCCTTCGTGGCCGCAGAAGATTACTTATCAACAAGGAATATAGACCTGCACTGTCCACTAAACAATTGGTTCTCACCAAGCTCATCTGTTGGGCTAAGGAACATGTTTTTTTTTTTTCACGATCGGGTCTTTTACCACTATTTCATTAAGAGGAAGGGCCAAAGAAAGGCCAGAACACCGATACAAAGAGCTCGCAAGTAATCCAAAGATTACCGGCGAAGCCCGAAAGACAAAAGCACAAAAACACAGAACACATGCAAACAGCAAGAAGACACCGGGAGGGGACAACCCCGCCTCCACACACCAACCCACTACGCCTCTAGAAGAGAAACATTCACACAATGGTCGCCAAGCCGGTAGATCTTCCCTAGCGACCAGAAAGCCGCTGCGGGGTATGAACGACAAGCGCATGAACGACCAGGTAGCTATTGCGCATAAGAACATCCGCCAACGACCAGGTAGCCGTTACAGGGTAGAGCGACGACGACGACACCAAGCATTGACAAACCATTGCGACGATGACCATGGGGCACACAGAGGCACATGAAGTGAACGACACTGACGAGGGTGGCAGGAGGTAGGCGCGGCGGCAACAGGTTGTTCAGCGGTGCCTTCCCGAAGGAGGTGACGCCGACGGTGCCATCACTGCTGGCCTTAGAACTAAGGCGGAGCTTTCGCCCAGAATCCGTCGCCGATGACTGGCATGAGACACGAGGAACGACGCCTCAAGGGAAGGAATGGCGCCAAAGGCGTCACTGTAACACCTCTGGTGTTATATTAAATAAAACATGCCATGTCATCATAATGCATCGCAAAGCATCCATGATTAGGTTCACCTTGATGTGCATCAACTAAAACAAATTTAAATTCATAGGTTGAATGTGCTCTTTGTAAAAATGTGATTTGCCGAAAACCCTGTTTTACCCCTTTTCGGTAGTTCAAAATCCGTGAAGAATTAGGGGTTGGTCCAAAGAGCTTTATTGAGCATCTTGATGAGAGCAACAATCTTGCTTTTCAAAGTTTTTCAAGTTTCCAAAAAGAAGTTCAAACAAATTTGAAAATACAGTTTTCCGCACTTGTCCCCTTTTGGTTTTAAAGCTAGATTTCAAAAACTATTCAAAATTTGGAAAAGTTGTTTTTGGGAAAAATGTTCGGTTTGAAAAGTTGAGTATTTCATAGTTTTGGAGATTTTCAAGTTTAGTTGAAAAATCAAAAGTAATTTCATATATTTCATTCTAGGGTTTTTGTCCCTTTTTCAAATTTGATTTAAAATTCAATTTTCTGTTCAGAATTTGAAAATGCTCCTTTTGAGAAAGTTGTAGATCTCAAAATTTCAGTGGGACTTTGTTTTTGAAGTTTTTCATGATTCCATTTAATTTTTGGAGAAAATGGAGATCTTTGCTGCTGTATTTAAGTTGCCCTGTAGACGCTGACGTCATCTCATCTTTCTCCCCTCGCTGTTCACCGCGGTCGCCGTGGCCGTCGCCCATCCCGGCATGTCGCCGCCGTCCACCAGCGCGCTCGCGCCAGAAGCATCGCCGCCCGCGTGTCATCTTCTCCTGCCTCGCCTCCCTGCTTTAAAAGAGGCCGGCCACCGCCGTTTCTCCTCTTTTCTCCCTGTCCGCCATCGCCGTCGACCTTGCGCCGCCGTCGAAATTCACCGTCATCACCTCGCCACTGTTCAATTGCTCTAGCCAGCAGCTCCGTCTCACTCTTGTGCTTCGTTTGAGCCTGCTTGCGCCAGTCCTTGCCGCCGGAGTCGCCCGCGAGCCGTCATCTTCCTCGCGCACGGCAACAGCGCCGCCGCGGGCCATTTCTTCGAAGCAAGTCGTCACCGTTGGTTAATTTCTTTCGTTTTCCACACGATCGTGTTCGCCTTGATGCGCTGCTGCTCATGCGCTCCTTGGTTTGCGCAGCGCGTTACAGGACGCCGCCGTGACACGGTCTTGCCAGTCGGAGCACGCCGACGCCACCATCTCCGCCGTCCCTACTCTCGGTGAGCTCCTAGCTCCGGCGTCTCCCCGTCCTTCTTAGCATGCGCATCTAAGTCGCGGTGACCTCCTGCGTGTATCGGTGTAGTCAATTAGGCCGAAGTCGCCTTGTCATGGCCGGAACGTGATCGTCGTCGTCGAAGCTCCGGGTGCGTCTGCCGGCACGCGAGTAGTGTCAACGTCGGTCGTCGCTAGGAGTAAATTGTTAGGCTTGGCGCATTCGCGCTGTCGTGCCGCGGCTGTTGCTCTCGCTAATGACGTCGGAGGAGCTCCGACGAGCTTTTCAGTCGAGCCGCCTCTGCGCTGCTCCGCTGCCGTCGCCTAGAGGCTTGCGCCGCTGCGTCCGCCATCCCGTTAGTCACTCCAGTGTGTGCGCCGCGTCTTGCCAAGGCCATAGATGACCGCAGGGTCGCCGGGGACCTCACCGCTGGCGAGGCCGAGCCGGCCAAGCCACCGTTTCCCTGTTGTAGCTCGCGAGGACCTCGTGTCGGGAATTAGAACAAGTCCAGGGGTCTTGGTGCAAGGTTGCATGACTCAGGGAATAGTGGCAAGCACCGGTTTATGATTTCATAAAACATCGGGGGCTTATTTACAAAAGTCGCCAGGCCAGGCCTCGGCCAGGCCGAGTGGGCCGACCTGCCTGCACTCTTGGGCCGGCCTGCTCACGCTCCCAAGCCCAGCACTGCTCCCACGCGCGCGCGGCCGAGCCGGGCTGGTCGGGCTAGTGGGCCGGTTTTGGCCCATGTCATCTTTTTCTTTTTCTTTTAGTTTTATTCTTTTCTGAGTTAGTGAATAGTGAAGCCATTTGTTATTTTTTATAGAGAATTATCCATAGCTCCAAAAATTCTGAAAATTTTTGTGTAGGCTTCCCAATAGATTCTTTACCTAGGAAAAATATTAGATGTCAATTTTGGTTATGTTTTGCATGATTTAAAAATAGCATTTTTAATTGCAAAATGCTCTTTCCTTTATTTTTAGTTATTTATTTATTATTCCAAAAATCATGAAAATTATTTTATAGCCTTCTTAGGTTCTGAGGAGTTTAATTTTAATTTTTGGTATTGTTTTGACAAAATTTTGTTTTATTATTTATTTCGCTTATTTATTTAATTAGTTAGTTTCGTTAGTTGCGACGTTTTCGTGAAGGAAAGTTGTACTCAATTTATTGATTGATTTATTCATTCTTCAAGCATCATGTTTACTATTTCATCATATTGATTCATATCATGTTATCGAGTAGTTTTCGTTAACGGAGAGTATAACGTTGCCAAACAGAGATCAAGGAAGAGCAGACCCCGGAGCCAGGAGTTGACCCAGAGCCAGAGATCGTCTACCCTGAACACCAAGGCAAGCCCCGGATGCATTAAACCTTTACCTTGATTTTATAAAGTTTTTACTTCTCAGACTTGAGTTGTTGCATTTAAGGCTAGGAGTTGAGTGAAAACTCACCAAATGCATTACCTGTATTATTTCCGTATTCCTCATTACCTGTTTAAGAAAATGCGTAGAATTGCTTAGACCTGCTTATTTAGTTAAGTATTCGTTATGTTAAGAATGAAAAAGATGAGAATGGCTGTTATTGTTGGAATCACGATGATAATAATTAAATTGAGTCCGGACGGCTAACTTGCATTGGGAAAGGAGTCCCTCTGTAGTGTTTCCATCTGTTGATGCCCTAAGGTCCGTCCGATGGTGAATTGGTGATATCGAGACCCTAGAAAATCCACACACGGAGTGTTGTGGTTGATGTACGGCTGTGGTTGTTGTCCCGGTATATCATGTGATCTGATATGCAGCTAAGGATGGCAACGGGTCGGGTTCGGATCGGGTGGAGTCTCCGTGCACCCAAACCCAAAACCTGAAGTCAAAACCCAAACCCGAACCCAAAACCGATTCGGGTGGAATTTCATAACCAAACCCAAATCCACGGGTACCAAAAACCCGAACGGATACCCAAAACCCGAATAAATACCCGAAACCCGCGGAAATATATACACATATTTACACATATATATACACATATTCACGTATTCATATATATACACACATATTCACATATATATACACACATATTCACATATATATACATGTTTCGGATATCCATTGGATATCCACGGGTGAAAAACCAAACCCGAACCCAAACCCAATAGGTTTCGGTACCCGAACCCGAAAACCGTGGGTGAAAAACTCGCCCCAAACCCGAACCCGCCAGACTCGAAACCCGCGGATACCCGCCCCGGACCCGACCCACTGCCATCCTTGTATGCAGCGGAGTTAGAGTCTCCGGTATATCGGTGATCTAGGTCCCAGCTGGGTATAAATGGATTCGAATCGCCGTGCTTCTCGGAGAAGGAGACTCGATCGGTGTTCATCATCGTAGTAACTACTTAATTAAAGGTTAAGTATTAATTGAGGTTGATTGGTCAGCTTGAGCTAGAGCAAGAGAGCTGTTAAGTTACAACTTTGTTTTCAAAAGCTTTTCTGCAAAAATTCTTGAATTCTTGCAAGCCTTACCTTGTCCCTCTGACCTGCATTTCTTAGTCTTCACCCCTCTTTTTCGTCGGGTCGGTCTTGTTGAGTACTTTTGTACTCGGGGTTTGTTGAACCCTTGTTGCGGGTGAGCATCGGGAGCGGGTTTGCACGCATGCTGCTGTATGACAGTCGTTGCGGAGAGTGACGACGAGTAGAGTGTTTGGCTCTTGGGCAGAGCTCATCGACTGGTTGTGTAATTAAGCTTTCTACCGCTACTCCACTACTATTTTGGTTTGTAATAATTAAACCTATGGTTTGTAAGTTTTGAACCAAATGCTTTGTAAACCTATGTTATTGTAATCCTTCCGCTATTTTACTCTGATGTATATTATTTGAATAAACTGTTGTAATACTGCAATGTCTCTTTATAATGATTGATCCTACTTGGAGAATCATGGAAGTTTCGGGAATCTACTCGACAGATCCTTTTAAAGTCTTATGGCACACATGCATTGCTATCAAAAGTCTGTTAAGACAATGATAAATGCATGTGGGCCATATTATTTAGGAGGTTCTGCCACAGTCACCGTCGTCTGCGCGACCACCGTCGGGCTGAGCTTTCGCCCTCATCTACATGCACGGGCGCCACCAGACCCGACCAACCACCCACCGACGGCCCCCGTCCACCCCGGGCCAGTTGCCGCCAAATCCGGAGCCAGAGCTCCGGGATTCGGCAAGGCGCCGGCGCACAGCAGCCAGCCCGGCCGACAACGCGGGCCTGGAAGGGCCACGCCGGCCGCGCCGCCGTGGGATGAGGGGGGCAGGGCGCCACCAGAACCGGGGTCAGAGTACACAGGTCCGGCTGCTGGGCCGTCCGACGAGCACCGCGGCCGCCAGGCCCGGCCCCGCGCCGACGTCAAACCTGGCGGGGAGGAGGGTGAGGAGGGCGGGGCGCCGCCAGATCTGGGGTCAGAGGACCCGGATCCGGCCCCCAGCCCGGCCGGCGAGCCCCATGGCCACCAGGCCCGGCCCGACACCGGTGCACGAGGCTGCCAGACGGCCGCCGCCCGCCTGGAGGTGGAGGGCGGATCCGGCGGAGGGGGCGGATCCGTCGATCCCCGCCGCCAGACGAAGATCCGGCCGGCGGCGAGCTCCATGGCCGCCCGGTTCGTCGCAATAGGAGGTGTGGGGGTGGGGGGGGAGTGGGGGTGGGAGCGCGCACGCGGCGGCACCGCTTGTAACAACTCCGGTTTTCGGCATAATAAACCTTGCGCATCATGAGCATAAGCATCTCATAAGCATAACATGTTCATCATTGGCCGAATTGCTTAATGTTTGTCTCTCGTGGTGAAATAGATTTTTTTTGGTAGAGATATATATATTAGTTTCCAAATTTTTCCAAAAGCCCCGTTTACATTGCTCAGATCAAGTTGGTAACTGAATAGAGTTTTAGAGCAAATTATTTGGAGAAAACTTTGTTTTTACACCAAGTCATGAAAATGGGTTTAAGGCTTTCCAAAGGGCAAAAACAGAAAGGGGAATATTGAAAAAAATAATATTTTATAATTCTAATTTGACCCTAATTCACACTTTCAAAACTAGGCCGAATTAGCAAAAACTTTCTACATGAAAAGTATTCTACTCATCAAATGGAGAAACTTTCATGTTTTGAGTTTTTCCAAATTCGCAATATTTTTGGAGTTACAGCTGGTCAAACTTTGCAAGTCAAGACGAAAAACCGTGGGACCCACCTGTCATACCCCTCCTCCCTTTCCTCCTCTGTTCCCGTCGATGGCGCCGCTGCTCGCTGCCTGCCCTGCTGCGCCTCGCCCTGATGCCGCACGCCGCAACCGGCCTAACGCAAGACGACGCGCGCGTACGCACTCCACCGATCCAACACCGCTTCTGCCGCCTGCATCGCTGCGCCGTCTGTGTCATCAAGGCCGCGCCATCGCCGCCATCATGGCACCGCTCGCCCGTGACACCCCGGTCCAAAATTGGATGAGCCGAGCGGTCTTATAGCCTCGCCCGCTCACCCAACTCTCCCGCATACGCCACACTCGCTCACTCACCCTTCTCCCTCTCGCTTTTCCCCTTCGTGCGGGCGAGCGAGCCTTGCCGCCGCCATTGCCGGCCGCGCGAAGCTCCGCCTCCAACTCACCGCCGCGCGCCGCACCGCGTAGCGCTCCGCCTCGCCTCCTCTTTCGCGCGGCCGAGCTGGGCAGCAGCCTTGCCCTCGTGGACCAATCGGTCCATTCCGTCGACGCCATTCGCGTCGCCGGCTCGGAGTCCGACGTCGCGGTCGCCCTGGGTCGTCTCGCGCCAAGCCGTTGTCGTCATCGGCTTCGCCGGCCTCCACTTTCTCCCTCGCCTCCTTCCCCGTGCCGGTCCCGTCACCGAAGGCCGCCGCCGCCGGAGCCGCGCGCCGGCCACCGCATGCGTGCGCACGCGGCCCCGGGCTCGGTCCGTCTCGCGTCGTGCCAAGCGCACCCGCGGGTGCGCGGCGGTCCTAAGGCCCTTCGCCGCCTTCCGGGGAGCCGGAGAGCCGCCGCGGCCGGGAACCCGGGGCCGGCGAGCTCCACCCACTCTCGCGTAGGGACCCCATGCTTGAATTAGGTAAAGGCCGGGACCCTCCCCGCAAAGTGGCTAGACACGTGGAACTACGGATCCATCCTTGGCTAATTAGGGAAAACCTCGGGGGCCTTTTTCCAAAGTAGCCCGACGGGGACGTCTGCGGGTGCGCGAGATCCGGGTGGATCTAGCGAAGTTGCGCTCCCCGGGTGCACCGCTGGGGTACCCATAGCATTTAGGATCGGGATTTCAAGGGCAAAGGGTTTTTCAGATTGGGATTTAAATCTTGTAAAAATCATATCTTGAGCTAGGAATGTCCAAATCCAGTGATTCAAGTTTTGTTGTGATCCTTGTGATGTGTAGTATCTAGGAAAAATATGAAGTGCCCTGTTTGATTACTTTTCCTGTGTATTTTTAATTTAAGTTTACCTATTGCCATAAATGCTATTTATCTTTAGAAATTCATAAGTAATTATAGGATGCTCCGAAAAATGTGATTCTTGTTCCTATATTCCTAGTTTGTCATGCTTGTGTTGCAGTAAAGAATTGAGGTATGCTTGCTGTGTAAAATTTTAGAGTTGCAGTTCAAGCTCGATTTAGGAGCTATGTCGGATTAAATTCATGAAATCAATTATAGGAATGTGATCTGAGTTTGATAAATTTTGTGGGCTCATTGTATACCAATGTGCAGCCCCTGGTGTGGTCATATGCTTGGTTTACGTGATTTGGTAGTACAAAGTATTTTCTTGGGTGCCTATGTCCTGGCACTTGTGAATTTTGTGTAGGTCACCTGGTTCATCCAAATGGGTTAAAATTTGGATGATGAACTTTTCTTGACCTGTGTTACCTACTTTAATTTTTGTAGGATTTTAGGAGCAACCAATCTTGGTGTTCCTGTTCAACTCATGCTTGGTCAAAATAGGGGTTAATCCACTAATACTATGGGTAACCCAATGATAAGTTAGCTTTCTGGTTAACTTGTCTTAAGATGATAGTTAGTGTGTTAGCTAGACCATCTACTGGTGAAGTTTCATGGTCATTGCATGAATGGTTTAGGAGTTATGGGTGTGACAAGATGGTCACCTGGGCTGTTTTAGTGGCTGTTTTTCCAGAATCAGTCCTGATGTTCTGTGTTTTAGGTGTAGTTAACCTGGGAATCAGTTTGTGATGTCTTCATATGTTTGATGGAGAATTTCATAAGCTTTCCAGAATGTCTTCATTCATATCCATAGGGTCTATGGTTACTTATTTACGATTTATTTACTGATATGTTAGTTATATGGGTAGGACTAGTATTGATGCTTGAATAAGTGATGTTGTGTGCTAGGCTTATTGTCGTGTGTCAAGGTGATTAGTGGTATGATGGGTGGTTAAGTAGTATACTAGGATTACATTGTGGTAGTAGAAAACGTAGTAGATGACATGTGCTTATGGTACACGTTCTTGGATGATGTTGACTACCTTGTAGAAAGAATAAGCAAAGCACGCATTTCGCATGATCATACCATGTGTATTCTTAGTATTCATACATGCACCCGCATCATACGGGATCGATAGGAGAACAACCCGACGTGGGTCAAGGATCCAAAAGAGGAGTCACCAAGGGGAACCCGGCACGTGAAGTGATCGAGAACCAGGAACCGACGTGGAGTGATCAAGTCTTTGAGCTTCAACATTGCTCGTTTAGGAAGGCAAGCCCTGAGCATTTCTCCTACGGTTTGCAAAATGATTTACTTTGCGTCCTTTATTGTTTATGATGCATTAAGTTTATAGGCGTTACTTGGAACCGTTATCGCATTATGAGTACTTTGATCCACCTGAATACCGTTACCCTCTTTAGGTTCGGGATCGTTCATATGCTTAGCTCGCTTATTTAGATCGGTAGAAGACGGGTGATTGACCCTCATCCGCGAGGTAGGTGGTTACTACCCTATGGTTGATACTATGGAGGTTGGTTAGAGAACATAACCATGTGGCCTTGCTAAATCACGACTAGTCGGAGTTGGTGGTGTGTTAGACCACGGAAACTCCGGCGATGTCACTTAATGGGACTATGGCTTTGTACGTCCTCGGATCATGTTGAACAATGCCTCGAGATAGGCGGAAGGATGCGGACATCCGACCGCGAAGCCTTGAGGATGTTTGGGCCGGAATTTCAGCGAGTTGAGTGTATTGCCCACAGGCGAGGTATTAAAGCCGTGGCCGGTCACGGGAGAGACCGGTAGCGGGCATGCCCCCGGTGTAATCGTATTTGCTTTGAAATCCGCGATTCCACCCGAATAGACCAAGGTGATCTAATCGACTCCGACGGGAGACGTGTGGTTTGTGTGAGGAATACCCGCCACTGGTTTGCAATCGATTATAATCGCCATTGTTCCCGGACGGTGAACACTTGACCGAGCAAGCGGCAGACTTGTGCCGCAAATCATTGTGAAAAATAGGATGGTTATGGTTCTATGTTGTTGATCTTTGGTATGCTCAACCCGAAGGATAGGATAGTTTTGTTTGCTCATACCCTGGAGTTGGAATAGTACGGTGCTAATCTAGTGATGTCGGATCCAACCTAAAAGATGATAAGCTAGAGAGTCCTTTATCACTAAATGATTATTTAATAAGCTCATCTTTTATCGCAAGTTTAAATGAGTCAGCCTACCCCACTCATAAAGCCTTGCATACTCCTTGGTGTCACTTTATTTTTGGTTTATGACGGGTAAGTCTAGCCGAGTACCTTCTTGTACTCGGGGTTTTATTCCCACTTGTTGCGAGATCATAAGACCTTTCTTTGTGGCAACAAGATGGACCCGTATCCCACTACGGGAGGATTAGACCTTGGGCAAGGTCATCTCTTATATCTCATTCCTCTATGCTTTTCTTGGATTTGATGAAGGACCAGGCACTATTTTTAACTAAGTGTGCGTTTGTAAAACAACACTTTATTTTGCTTCCTTGAGTTTTGTTTCCAACTTGGTATTGTAATAACTATTTTCGCAACTCCGATGTAATCAATTACTTGTGAACTTATGTATTACTATGGACGGTATTATGTTGAACTTAATTCGGTGCCGGGTCAGACATTGTGGAAAGTTTGAAATCCTTCGTGGTTTCACGGACTACCGGGTTGATATAAGCGTCATGTGCTAATTAAGTTGCTTAAGCGACATCATTAGTACATTATGTTTATATTAATTGATCGGTTCTGTTACACCCCTTTTTGAGGGCACCGACCGCTGGCCGCCACCGCCGCCGCTGAGAGGACGGCGGCGACGGCGGCCGGGAAGAGCTGTGCAGGGGTGTGCCGGCGGCGGCGAGGTGGGTTCCCCCCGAGTCGCCCGTGCGGGGGCGAGGTGGGTCCCAATGGCCTCAAATCATCCCCGAAGTGCCGCTAAGGAACATGTAGATCATGACATGGTATAGATCTGCTTTTGACCCTGTGCACCACTTAATAATAATGAGCAACGACAGGTAATCAAATAAGTTGTTCAAGAAGATCAGCTGGGAAGGAACTGGTACCTGTTTCAAATGAGTACATGTGGAAAAATCTTAATCTACTGATTGTAACACACTTTTGAAGGATCAACTGCTTCTTCACAATCGTTGTAGATCCTCATCTCAAAATAGAATGCGATTATCTCTTTCTTATTAATCAAAGCCGGGAAACCGGATCTTTCAAAAAAACAAAATGGAATGTGATATTGTCTGATAAGATAAAAGGTGAATAAACTTTTGCATTGAAGTAACTAATCACAATCCCAAGGTTCATCTGTGCAACTCCAAGAAGAATCGACATCTTCATCTTCACTGAGTTGAGAAACGGCAGCTCGCTGCGGCTACCATGCCAGACAGGTCCACACCAAAAGGGTGCACGTGACTTTCGAGATCCATCAATCTAGACTTCTGGATCGGTCGATCGCGGTGCCCAGCACAACACGTGCATGCTCCCTGTTCCTTTCAGCATGCTTCTGTCTAAATGGATTTCATAAAAAAAAACATAAAACGACTTCAGGAACTCTGAAACTGCACTGGAGATTTATAATTCGATTCATTCAATTACATGCTACCAAAGGCTGGATTCATCAGCTGAAATAATCCACGCATCATTCAATTCCCAGGCCTGGCATTATATAGCCTGTTACATAATAAAACCTCTAATCCATAAGATAACCAACATACTAGCTTGATCTCCTAAGAACTCAAACCAGTGACCACAACCAATACACTGATGACTGATATATGTGACAGGCTATATCAGCCTGAGGTCTTGCGGAGAGCCCTTCTCTTCGCAGCTTTCCTGGCTTGTGGTGAAGGGGTCATTTCGGGACCAATCAATTCATAAACTGCAATAACATCAATAATGAGTGTGCTATAGCAAAACTTAAGCAATCAGGCTACTAGAATGTCACATACCATGCTGAATAAACAGATCTGTAACCTCGCAGCTTGAACCAAAGCTCGACAGAGGTGTGTTCAATGCATCCCTAGTTGGGGAACTGAAAGTAGGGTTATCCACGGTCGCATTAACAAAGACCCACAAATGCCTCTTGATTTCGCTCTCTTCAATATCACTCTCCTTAATCACCGTCCTGAGTATCTTCACAAGCCCGGTCATCAGCTGATCTAACACATAATCCACATGTGTGCCTCCTGAAGTTGTTGCAAACTTGTTTGCAAAGCTAACCTGGAAGACAAAAATTGTGCAAGTTGCAACAGTAGGTGAGTAAACACATCGCGATATGCTACAACAACAAAGCCTTGAGTCCCAAACAAGTTAAGGTCGGCTAGAGTTGAAAAACACAATGGAAGCCAAGGTTCAAGCACTAAAACCCACATTTACCTGCTGGAAAGTTCCGTCACTTGTAGTGACACATACGTCCAACTGACTACTAAACCTCTCCGAGGCCCTGAAAGAAAGGAAGAAAATTTCAAATCAAATGATTAGTAACACAATCAGTACTAACTTACACTTGCACACATAACAATTTTGAAATAGATGTTTGTTTGAAATCTGTACAAACTTACAGTTTGAGCACTTCTTTTCTGCCTTCTGATGCAGTGCGGAGATAAGCAAAGGCGTAATCTGAGAAACTCTCTGGAGGGTAAATCATCTGCCCATTAAATTTAACCTGAACGGTCATGCCTAGAAAGGCCGCCATATCACAAACTCTCTTCTTCATGAGGGCTATGACATCATCATCAAGCCGAGTCATGTGAAACTTAGCCAGATCAGGCTTGAATATGATCCTTGTTGAGTTAGCCTCCTGCAAGCTAACTGTTATCTCAGGCTCTGACTTCTTTCCCATGTTGTCCGAGAAAATCTGGAAAAAAAAAAATTATATGCACTGTATCATAATGGAAGGGTGTCGTTAATAAACAGTAAAATTATTGACTTAAGATAGAGAATCTAAAGGAAATTGCTTCACATAAGTATGCTCCATCCTACAATTGGGATTAATCTGCGATTATGAACCTCGGAGTCCTGCAAAACCAGATTGCCTGGTCGTACATGATGCAGTGTTCATTTTTCTAATATCTCGTCCATAATTTCAGATGGGGAAGGCTTGCTGAATTTTGGGCAAAAGTTCATATGAAACCCTAAACAAATAAGAGAACAATATGATACACTGAACTACAAATTTCCTACCTACCTAACTGCTCTACCAGGGGCTCTCCAGCAGAAAAGTACAATTGGTGTCACTTTAGAATGAAAATGTGTGCACCAGGAAGGTGGCATTGTGAAAATGGTGGATATATTCCGACCAGATCTGTCCATATCCGAATACTCAAATTGCATTTTGATGATGACGATGCCTAATTGTATCCTACCCGACATAGCTGATACAATCCAAATTCGAATCCAAATAGAAATATGAAAACAAATCTAATATTGGTGATATCAGTTTGCATCCGTAAGTCACACAACTGATTATCTTTGTGCACCCAACCTCAGTGACCCTAGGCAATCTCTTGGTTGATGTACAGATCTTTTGTGAGATAAACTATTTTGCCGGCCTAATACCATATATTTTATGATATATAATTCACGGACAAACGCATCTGGTACAACTGCTTGACAGAAAGAACGAACCTTCTTATTCTGTTATTTGTTGTGTTTTATTTTAAGGACCTACGAAAGATTTTCTGAAGAAAAAAGAAAAGAGGAATCCATATGGATATCTTGAAACATCAAGGAGATTCGTAATCTACCATCTACCTTATTTCTGTGGAGTTTTTGCTGATCAGCCGTGCGACCACGTCATCGCTAATTGATGCCCACCGGATTACCCATCCACGGCCCACCTCATGTACCTGTTCAGGCCCTGGATGCTTCTAGGCTTCTCCGGTTCCCCCACCACGTAACCCAACAGCACAGCAGGCCCACAACCCAATAACAAAAAAAAACAATCCATCCCCCCTTCTTCCTCCGCATCGTCGCTCCGTCTCTCACGGCGCCGACAACGTCGCTCTGGTGTCCCCAGGGCCAACACACCCCGCGCTCCACCATCCACGACGCCGCCCCATCATCACCAGCACCGGCGGTCCACCGTCTGCAGCGCCTTCCCTTCCCTCCATCCTTTGCCCTCTCCCGTTTCCATCGCCGGCGCTGCTGCTACGCCAATGCCGATCGTCTCCTCCACGGTGCCTCAAACAGACTCCTTAGCTCTTGATTTATTTGTTATTATTTAGTTGTTGTCCAAGTTTTGCTAGGCGCTAGGCGGAATCTAGGCGTTGACCCCTCGCCTAGGGAGTAATCGGGATTAATCGCCTAGGCGTTTTCTAGGCGGTAGCTAATAATGTATAAATACTTAAAAGAAAAGAAAAAAACAGGAGATCAGTAGTAATAATGGAAGGAAGAAAGAGCAGAAGGCCCATTTAACGGCCCAACTTCGGCCCAACTCTCTCAACTACAGTCTCTCTTGCGTCCCTATCCTCTCCCGCATCGCCCCCGACTCCCGCACCGCATCTCTGCCCGCCGCTGCAGCCGCCCTCTCCCGCATCTCTGCTTGCTGCGCCCCCGCCGCCCGCGCTGCTCCTCCCCGCCGGCGAATCTCTCCTCCCCGCCGGCGAATCTCTCTTTCTTCGCGCCCGCCCGCCGACCGCGCCCGCCGCGCCCACCGCCCCCACCGCCGGCTGCGCACGTCCGCGCCTCCGCCGGACGCTCCTCCACCCCCACCGGCGCCGCCATCGAGCCGCCGCCGCCTAGGGGTCCGCCTACCCCCCTAGTCGCGACGGCAGCCTTCGCCTAGCGATTAAACCCGCCTAGGCGGCCGCCCAGTTCCGCCTAGCGGAACTTGGGTTGTTGTTCTGCTTCTACTACGTTGTTTGCCTTCCTCTTCTAGGGTTAGGGTCACCGAGCGGCTTCCACAAGGTGCATCCGAGCAGGAGCAGCTGCGTTCATCAATTCAATATATTCTATTTCAATAATGATTTGACATTGAGTTCCTTGATTTATAGGTGGGTTCATTTTTCATTATTTTCTCTCCCCTGTACATCACTTCTGTACATTGCTTTCAGTTTGCCTGTGTATGCATCCTCATCTAAATTAGATCAACAGCACACTAATCTGAGTCTCTGAAGGACTCTTATCCGTCTCTATATATAGCTATGGGCTAACTTAGATAAGGAAAAACCAAATTACCTATTTTTTGGCAGGGGTGCAAAACGTCAACTGCGGGGTTATCTGTGCTCAGTGCAAACAACTCCCCTGGGTATGAACTATAAAACCCGAACTCATAATGTGGTGTATGCATCTTTGGTGGTATCCAGCGCACCAGTTTGTTTCAGGTAATATAGCATATATAGCCACCTCTTTTTTACTTAAACATACTTGCACATAATTTACCATCTGATTATTACTTTCAATACATTTAATGACCATTTCAACTTAGTAGTTATGCCTGATTAAAAAAATGTTACCTAATTTTTTTTTACTATTCACATGCCTCACTTTGTGTTTCCTTCTAGACTCACCGAACCATCTCTTTCTGAAATGACCCGCATTTCACACATACACATAGATTATCAAGCATGTGGGATTCCCCCCACCCCCACCCCCACCCACACACACAAAAAAGCAGGCTTATACGTCCTCATGCTATTAGAGTGCCTATTCTTTTCTCCCATCTTTCCAGTGGGATGTTTCAGATATGTTTCAGCACTGTTGCCTTCTCAATTGTATTACCATTTACTGAAACATTGAAACGCTGTGTGAAAACTATTCATTCCTACAATAACATGCACTACATTGTGTTTAATAAAATTTTTTAGCCTTCGGCCACTCAATTTGCACGCCAAATTGATTTGCTGCGAATTTGATATTCAAACTGAATAATAATGGTGGAACACTTTGCTTCGATGCAGTCCTTCTATAACATGTTTTTCCTGTGAAAAAATTCAGGTTTTCTGATGTCATTACTGTAAGACTGCAGCTTCCATGGCCTATATAGGTGTGTGGTCACAAGATGAATAGACGACAGTTTTAGTTCCCTGACTGCCATACATTCTAATTACTGGCCTAATGTGTGTAGATGGCTACAAAGCTCAGATAAACCTGTGTGCTCACTTCATATTTATATGTAATTTCTTACTACATTTCTTCTTCCAATAGGAACATTCAGTTTCTTTTTCCTCCGTATGGCATATGGGTTTTTTGTCTTCCACATGCATATATATAAATAAATATATATTCCTAACATTAACGCTTCCATCTTTGACCTTCGTTGCATAGCTTCTTCCACTACTTTTAGCTGCTCATACGCTAATCATTTGGTTTTCAAATTCAGTATTACCAACTGTGAACTTTTCCTATGTGAATTTGATATTTGTTGGTCATATACTCCTAAAAATACTACCATCACAGCCCTTGCTAGGCAAGTAAGCGGTTCTGTACAGCGTAGAATTTATTTGACCAAACTGATCCATCATCCTGCTCTTTAGATAATTTTGGTATTACCCCATCATCATATTTCCTGTCGACCAATTATCTATTTGCCATTCTTAGTTGTTTGGGTCATGCTCAGTACACCTCGAGTACAATAGTTACATATATGAGCTTACCCAACTGCAGCAAAGCACATATCTTCTGATTTCCACGTGCATTGCCAATAAAAAAAATTGTATTTTGCCGCTGCATGAGCACTAAACTGTAGGTTGCATAGTTTTGTCACCCCCTATTACCCTTTCCTCCTACAATGCCTTCTGTTTGACAGATGTCTCACTCCAAACATACTCAAGATTGCCTAAGCATAAACAAGAATTAAAGAAGCCTTTTTTAGCCTGGATCAAACATTTTTTTTCCTTAACCACGTTGTATTTCATGATGACAAGATTGTACAGCAAGAATTAAAGAAGTCTTCTCAGCTTGGAACGACCACATTGTATTTTTTTTTTTGTGACTTAACAACGTTGTATTCTAAGAACACAAGATTGTATATTCAGATTTCAGAGTGATTAAGTGTCAAAGTTGACTACTTAATAATACTGACGTTTAATGTGTTCTACTGTTTTTATGAGAAATTATGTGTAGTGTGCGTGCTAGCCCGTGCGACTGCGCGGGGTTCCGGCTAGTATCCCAAAATTTAAGAGCGAGAATGTGATGAAAGATAAAGGGGACAGCCGAAATATGTCACCTGTTTGTACTTCCTCTGAACGCGGTTGTCAACGGTTTCGATGGAGAATTCCGTAGAGAATAAGTTGGCCATCTTGACGGCGTTGCTGTTCCTCCCGCCGGCGGTCTCTTCGAAGTTGCTGACGTCGACGAAAACCATCTCCGGCATGTATATGCCCTCCACCGGGTGGAGTTCAATCGGCATGCCTCGACCGTTGAAGTAGATGGAGATGCGGCACTCGGCAACATCGATATCCACGCTGAGGGAGTTCATCGTAGGGTCGTGCTCCTTATTCTCGGCAGCATACACGAGGATGTCGTCGAAGATCTTGTAAAGCCCTGGTACGTAGGTGACCAAGCGTCGCCTAAATGTGTCGTCGACGACCCACAGGTTCCGCGTGCAGTTCTCGACGGAGCCGATGTAGTCCTCTGGTTGCAGAAGCATGAGCTCCCGCGGAGTGTTGCAGCCTCCGACCGCTGCGGAGTCGTGGACGGAGCCCGACCCCAGCTCGATTGCGGTGGCGGACATAGGGAACCCGCCGGAGATTGGAAGGGGAGGATTAGCAAGCAGGGTGGGGGGCTGGGGGCGGCGGCGAAGGGGAGGGTTAGCAAGCAGGGTGGGGGGCTCTGGGGCGGCGGGGGGCTGGATGCGCCATAGGTAATGGCGGCTAGGGTTGGGGAGTGGTCGTGGCAGTGCACCTGTGGGAAAGTGTTTATATAGCACAGTTTGCGGATTATTGACCAGGCCGTGAATGGGCTGAGTTTGTGTACTTGGGCCGTGAGATTATAGGGTGTGTTTGGATTCTAGCCCAACTCAAGCCTGACTTGCCTGACTATTGTTTGCTGGTTTCTCAAAAAAAAAAAAAAAAAGACTATTGTTTGGTGGTAAAAGTCTACTTTTGGTCCTTTAATTATCATGAAAGTTTACATTTGGTCCCTTAATTTCAAAACCGGACAAAGCATGTCCCTCAACTTTTGAAACAGTGCAAATTACGTCCCTCGGTGGTTTTTTATGGTGGTTTTTTTTTTGTTGAATCTTTGAAAAATCATAGTAAATAGCAAAAAAATCATAAAATAGAAAATATAATTTTGTTGGACTCCACATGAGTAGATCTATACAATGAATATATAATATGGTATGCTTTAGTATAAAGTTTTTGCTATAAATATTTTCTATTTTATGAAAAATAGAAAATATTTATAGCAAAAACTTTATATTAAAATATACCATATAATATATTCACTGTGTAGATCTACTCATGTGGAGTAAAAAAAATATATATTCTATTTTATGATTTTTCCGTGATTTACTATGATTTTTTAAAAATTCGGTATAAATAAATAAATAAAAAAGGAAAAACAAAACCACTGGCACTGTAGCAAAACCTCCATTACTGTAGCAAAACCGCCATCTAAAACCACCAAGAGACGCAATTTGCACCGTTTTAAAAGTTGAGGGACGCGCTTTGTCTGGTTTTTAAGTTGAGGAACTTTCGCGATAGTTGAGAGACTAAAACTAGACTTTTTCCTTGTTTGGTTGCTTCGCGATAATTGAACTGGCCCAGTCGAGTTAGGGCCTCTTTGAATCGTAGGATAGGAAAATTGAAGGAAGAGGAAAACCGTAGGAACTGTGTTTTGATTCCTCCAGAATCATGGTATAGGATTGGATTCCTATGGAAAAATTCCTTCACTTTTCTATCAACTAAACCGTAGGAAAGGAAAACTTCCCGTGACATTCCTCTATCCTACGAATTTCCTGCGTTTGCCCCGTAAACCAAAGGGGGCCTTAGGGGGTGTTTGGTAGCCAGCTCAGGGGTTGGCCCATGCTCCCGACGTGTAGCGGCCCATGTTTGGTGTTCATGGCCCATGTTTTGGAGTCTGTGCGCACGGAATTTAAAGCACTATGGGCCTGTCTCCCTGGAAACGGTGGGGGGAGCGTTTTTCTGGAGCCGGGCTCTGTCAAGCTCTTCGTGGGCTCTGTCATCGGGATAGAATCACCTCCTTCCCTCACCTTCCGCAGCGCCGCCGACGACCTTGCGAACGCGCAAGAGAAGCTGGCGAGCCGCACCTCCCGAAGTTCCTCGTCGAGCATCGGCCGGGCGTGAAGGACGGCCGATGCCGCTCCGTCCTCGTCGCGGCATCTTCGCCGCCCACCCTTTGCCGATCACGTCCAGCACCACGGCGCGCGTCGGAGCGGCGGCGGAAGGTGACGAAGCCGTAGCCCCGGCAACAACCCGTCGTGGGGAGCTCGTTGTCATCGTGGGGGAGGCGCTGCCGGGGACGACGCGGCTAACGGTGAGGATGGAGGTGTTGCGCGCGGAGGAGCTTGAGGAGGATGCGGCGGTCATGCTCCTCCGATGCGCGCGACTCGCCTTGGCCGCGAGCTCTGTCTCCGGGACTGTAATAGAACCGACCAATTAATATAAACATAATGTACTAATGATGTCGTCTAAGCAACTTAATTAGCACATGACGCTTATATCAACCCGGTAGTCCGTGAAACCACGAAGGATTTCAAACTTTCCACAATACAGCCCAGACCGAATTAAGTTCAACATAAAACCGTTCATAGTAATACATAAGTTCACAAGTAATTGATTACATCGGAGTTTATGAAATAGTTATTACAATACCAAGTTCAAAACCAAACTGCGGAAGCAAAATCAAGTGTTGGTTTACAAACGCACACTTAGTTAAAACATAGTGCCTGGTCCATCGTCACATCCGGCAAAAGCATAGAGATATGAGATATAAGAGATGACCTTGCCCAAGGTCTAATCCTCCCGTAGTGGGATACGGTCCATCTTGTTGCCACAAAGAAAGGTCTTATGATCGCAACAAGTGGGAATAAAACCCCGAGTACAAGAAGGTACTCGCCTAGACTTACCCGTCATAAACCAAAAATAAAGTGACACCAAGGAGTATGCAAGGCTTTATAAGTGGGGTGGCTGACTCATTTAATTGCAATAAAAGATGAGCTTATTAAATATTCATTTAGTGATAAAGGACTCTCTAGCTTATCATCTTTTAAGTTGGATCCTGACATCACTACATTAGCTCCTGTACTACTCCAACTCCAGGGTAGAACAATCAACAATATCTTATCCTTCAGGTTGAGCATACAAGCATCAACAACTTTAAAAACATAACCATCTTACTTTGCACATAGATTGGCGACGTTGCACGCTCTGGTCAAGTGTTCACTGTCTAGGAACGATGGCGATTATAATCGATTGCAAACCAGTGCGAGTATTCCTCACACAAACCACACGTCTCCGTCGGAGTCGATTAGGTCACCTTGGTCTATTCGGGTGGAGTCGCGGATTTCAACAAATACGATTGCACCGGGGCATGCCCGGCTACCGTACACAGGGCAATACACTCATCTCTGCTGAAATTCTGGCCCAAACATCCTCAAGGCTTCGCGGTCGGATGATCGCATCCTTCCAGCTATCTGTGAGGCATTGTTCAACATGATCCGAGGACGTACAAAGTCATATTTCTTTATGTGACATAGCCGGAGTTTCCATGGTCTAACACACCACAAACCCCGACCAGTCGTGATTTAACATGGCCACATGGTTATGTTCTCTAAACCAACTTCCTTTTCCTCCACCATAGGGTAGTAACCACCTACCTCGAGGATGAGGGTCAATCACCCGTCTTCTACCGATCTAATTAAGCAGTGCTAAGCATATGAAAGATCCTGAACTTAAAAAGGGTAAAGGTATTCAGGTGGATCAAGGTACTCATAATGCAGTAACGGTTCCAAGTAACGCCTATAAACTTAATGCATCATAAATAATAAAGGACGCAAGGTAAATCATTTTGCAAACCGTAGGAGAAATGCTCCGGGGCTTGCCTTCCTACAACGGGCGATGTTGAAGCTCCCAGCAGTTGATCACTCCACGTCTGGTTCCTAGTTCTCGATCACCTCACGTGCCGAGGTTCCTCTTGGTGGCTCCTCTTTTGGATCCTTGTTTCACGTCACGTTCTGTTCTCCTAGCGATCCTGTATGATGCGGGTGCACGTATGAATACTAAGAATGCACATGGTATGGTAATACGGATATGTGCTTGCTTATTCCTTCTACAAGGTAGTCAACATCATCCAAGAATATGTACCATAAGCACATGTCATCTACTACATTTTCTACTACAACAGTGTAATCCTAGTAAAGACATCCCTTTCTACTATCACCAGCAAACAAGTCAGTAAAGCCAAAGAGACTACACTCAAGCATAATCATCCTAACCAATTCATCATGATCTACTCATCCTAGTATACTACTTAACCACCCATCATACCACTAATCACCTTGAACACTTGACAATAAGCCTAGCACACAACATCACTCATTCAAGCATCAATACTAGTCATAACCATATAACTAATAGATCAGTAAATAAATCATAAATAAATAACCATAGACCCTATGGATATGAATGAAGACATTCTGGAAAGCTTATGAAATTCTCCATCAAACATCTGAAGACTTCACAAGCTGATTCCCAGGTTAACTACACCTAAAACACAGAACATCATGACTGATTCTGGCAAAACAGCCACTAAAACAGCCCTGGTGACCATCTTGTCACACCCATAACTCCTAAACCATTCATGCAATGACCATGAAACTTTAACAGTAGATGGTCAAGCTAACACACTAACTATCATCTTTAGACAAGTCAACCAGAAACCCAACTTATAATTAGATTAGCCTAGCATCAATGGACTTAACCCCTAATTTGAACATCCAAGAGTTGAACAAGAGCACCATGATTGGCTACTCCTAAAATCCTACAAAAATTACAGTAGGTACTACAGATCAAACAAAGTCTATCATCCAAATCTCAACCCATTTGAATGAACCAGTTGACCTATACAAAATTCACAAGTGGCATGGCAGAGGGTCACCTAAAAATACTTTGTACTACAAAGTTAACCAAACCATACATCTCATTGCACCAGGGGCTACATCATGGCATATAATGAGCCCACAAAAAGTATCAACCCCATATCACACCTAAATAAATCATTTATGAATTATTTCCCACATGGCCTTTCTAGCACACTTGAACTACAACTTCTAAATCTCACATAGAAAGCATACCTGATATCCTAACAATAGCAAAAGCATGACAAAATAAGAACATAGAAACAAGAATCACATTTTTCAGAGTACCCTATAATTACTTATGAATTTCCTAAGATTACCAACATTTTAATAATTAATTAATGCTACACAGAAAAGTATCTCAAACATGCAATCTCACATTTTCTATGCATATTTCATTTCATAACAAAAATACTGCAAGTTGAATCACTCAATTTGGACTTAAAATGGGCAAGTTATGAATTTTGGAAGATTAACATGATTTTCTGGAAAATCAATTACGAAAATCATATAAGACAAGCACTTTTCAGAAAGGCCCCTGACTTCTCCCCAAATTAACCAGGCCCATAATTATAACCGGCTGTGCCTGGCACTTTTGCAACCCGACCCTTCACCTTTCTCAAATTCTAATCTCGTGGTCCTCGAGCAGGGAAACTTGGGGATGGCGATTTCGGGCTTGGGGGGCGGCCGATTCGGGGCTCGCCGGCGGCCAAGGAAGGGCGGCGGAGCACACGGGGGCCGCGCACCCGTTGGCGGCCTCGGTCGGCGCGGCGGCTCGCTGTGGTGCCCCGGCCGCGACGCCGGTGGCCCGCGCGGCCGGCCGCTCCGGTGGCGAGCTCCTCCGGTGGCTGCGGACGGCGGGGAAAAAAGGCGAAGGTGGGGTGGACCGAGGCGAACACGATGGCGCTGTCGGTGGCGAAAATGGAGGAGTGAGGCGACGGCTAGGCGGCGACGCTCCGCTCGGCGGCCATGGCAGCTCGACGTGGCTGCGCTGCTGTGGCAGTGAGTGAGGGGAGATGGAAATTGGAGTGGGGCGAGTGTGTGAGGGAGTGAGGCGGGTGTTTTAAAGGCGCAAGGCTCGTCCAATTTGGACCGACGGGGTCATGGGCGTGAGCGGAGGGGGCATGGCGGCAATGGCGCTTGGTGCCAGCGTCGCAGCGGCAGGACAGCAGGGAAGCGAAGGCGACGTCAGGCGGGCGCGGGTACTCGCGTGCGCGTGCCCGTAACATCGTCGTGGAGTGTTTGGCTGCTCCGCTTGGCAGCGTGCGGCGTGCGGCGGCGAACGCGGCGAGCAGCGCAGCTGCGATGGCGACAGGCGAGGTGGACAGGCGTTCGGCAGGGGCGGGCGAGGGGACAAGGCTAGGTGGTGCTCGAGTGCGCACGCGACGCGACGCTCTCGACTCAGGCGGGCGCAGCGAGGCGGCAGAGACAGTGTCGGGCGCTGCGGCGCTCTGTCGAGCAGAGAGGGAGAAGCAGGGGGATGATGACAGGTGGGGCCCGGGTGGGTCCCACCAGGGTCAAAAATGAACTAGAGAGTTTGACTGCCTGTAGTTTGAAAAAGACAGCGAATTTGAAAAAACTCAAAACATGAAAGTTTCTCCAAATAATTAGTAGAACATTTTTCATGTAGAAAGTTTTTGCTAATTCGGTCTAGATTTGAAAGTGTGAATTAGGGTCAAATTATAATTATAAAAATATTAATTTCCCATATTTCTATTGCTGTTTTTGCCCTTTTTGAAAGCCTTAAAAACATTTTCATGACTTGGTGTAAAAACAAAGTTTTCTCCAAATAATTTTCTTTATATACTCTGTTAAGACTTCTTTTTGAGAAAAGCAACACAAGTATGACTTCTAGCAACAAATTGCTAAACCCTATTTGCATTTTAACAATAAGCACTCAAATAATGCCACATAAATGTAATTATGATGCTTATGAGATGATCATGCTCATGAGATGCAAGATTTAGTTAAGCCTAAAACTGGGGTTGTTACAGCCTACCCCCCTTAAAGAAATCTCGCCCCGAGATTTAAAGCAGGAAGAGGGGAAAAGGGGAGAAATAAGATTTTTATTTCACAGATCTGGATTTACATCGAGGATTACAAGACTCTGATACAAAGCCTCTCAAGATTTGAGAGAACAAGGCTATGAGAAATACATGAGAATCATTAGCTTAATCTAGATATCGACTGATACAAGGACAATGGAGACACAAGATGAAAACGACGCTCCAAAACGTCAAGAATGTCCACAAGAACCAGAAAACCTCAAGCGTGAACTCCACCATCGTGAACCCAACCACCAAAATCAACCCAAAACAGATCAGCACTTCCTCCATGAAATACATGTTTTCTTTCCTCTCACGCTGGCGACTCTGGATCCACGGGCAAACACCGGATCTTGCAACTCTGCTCCTGATTACTCTCTCTTTCCACGGCGATTGCTTCTCAAGTTTCTCCTCTCAGAGCAAGGTTTTCAGATTTGGGGATGGGAAAGAAGAAGAGATGCACAGGAGGGCATCCACGACGGAATGGGAAGACAGAATGATGCAAGGCACCAAAGAGGAGGCAAGAGGAAGATGGACGACGAGTCACTCACGCACGGGCGAGGAGAAGATAAAGGAGGGGATAGATTCGCTCGGCGAGAAGGCGGGCGAGCGACCGTCTTTGAAGCCGGAAAGGAGAGGAGGGGTCCGGCACGGGAACGAGGACGAGACGCGAGAGCTGATAGGGTTACAGGATAAAGGAGGGTACACTGTGCAGGTGCTGCGAGTGCGGCACCACGATCATGCGAACACAGTGCACAAGTGGGTCCCCTAGGATTGCAACGGTTCTCATCTGGTCGACTTGCTGCGACCATTCGAATTGTCCACATATTTATTTTTCCACCTTTCAAGACCATTAGAAGATATTCTTCTACTTATCTCATTCTTCTAATCTGATGTCAAATCCTTTTTCTGAAGCTGAAGTATGAAGATGACAAGAATAGTACGATGTACTCTCTCATTAAACCCCAAAATTACTACACAGTTGGGCAGGTTATCGCAAAGTGTAACCAACAATTACCCTATTGGAGGCATCAAAGGGTTTAATGTGAGAGAATCTACTACTCACATCATCAAATACATCAAATGGTGCTTCAACCCTCAAAACATTTACCACTACGAATCTGGACAAGATGAGGTTTGCACATCTGTTGAGCTAAATCCAAATCAAGTTTGCTGTCAATAAGAATAGCACCTGCAATACTTTCTACAATATCACCTAGGACCTGTGTGTGCAAAAGACAAGCTGAATTGGGTATCATCATTGGATTCCTCGAAGTGAGTTCAACTCTGGCATAGTCATACATAAGAGCACATACCCATGTATGCTAATATGAACCAATTAGACTGAAGAAGTCCACTCTTTTGCATGTAGAAGTCAAAGTTCTTAGGTCAAAGACATCCAGATCATCTCATGTAGAAATCAAAATTCTTAGGTCAATGATTCTCTAACTCCATAGAAACCAACCAATTACCTCTCTTATAGGACAAAAACGGTAACATGAGCAGATTCTTTGGCAAGGACATATGATTACCAATTCCTTTCTATAAGTCATGCTCTCGAAGCAGGGAATTGTTGAGTTTTGTTATCCAACCAACATTCCTTTCCAATGATAAGCGTGCCAATCTTTCTTTCAGAATGTTGCCTCTACTGAACCAAATTCTCACAATCAGATGTCTTTCGTTTGAAACTCCGAGCAGGAAATATATTTTTGGAAAATCCAAGGTTATACCCAAGCACTTGTACGATGCGTACCCAATGCATTGTTGAATCCAACATCATGACGCTTGAGTACAAGACCAGATGCAACCCCAAATAGTGTTATCCTCATCCGTTCATTAAAAATTTTTGTCTGAAGAATTCCCTTCATTGTCTCCCATAAAGCATGAATACGCCATAGGACCTTAGAATACCTAATAGATGTATAGGAGTTCTAGGTCTCTACTAAGGAGTACCATGGAATAGGAAACTATTCTCTTGATCAGACAAACACCTGGTATAGTCCTTTGTCTACCACCTCTTGTAGTCCGATGAGTCTTACTCTAAGCGATCTTATTCTCTTTGATTTGCCTGATCTTCCTCTTCGGGAGAAAATGTCATAAGAGATTGGCTGATGAGTATCGAGAGGAAATCAAGGTAGGTTCATGCAAAATGACACCTCGAGGCAATCTCTGTAACAGGTCGAGATCAACAATTGTGATACCTGCGCATGCCGAGCAGCACATCCATGTGTCTGCAGCCACAGGGTGCTCTCAGTTTCGTCGCGGCACTATCAGTCATTAATCAGGACTCCATTACAAATCTTGCGTTTGAAATGCAATTCCACATGGTTGGAGGTATTCCCGCTCGAATAGGCATTACGTGCAAGACAAAAGTGAGATATACGAAAGATAGTCACATGGACACAAGGTAATAAGAAAAGGTCAACTACACCAATTTGTAGCAACCTACTGTCATAATATCATGGCACGACTTGAATGAGGGTGGATTGCATTGACAAGGATATGTATAAACAAACATTCAAGGGAGGTTTTATGACAAAGATGTTGTCTTGGCTTAGACGAAATAATGGGTTACGATTAATAATTACAATACCTGCGTACCCCCTAGTAATCCATCTAGGTGCGTCCACCGAAATGGTCTAGGTTCTTGTCGCGGCACTGTAACTTATTAACCGAGACAATATTGCCTTGACTATGACAAATAGAATAATTCGCCAGATAATCGAATTATATACGATATCTTGTACAACCAAGCTCTATGCACAAGACAAGGTGAAGGAATTACCGAGAATTTCAAAATTGTGGATAGCAAGGAATATTTTTGAACGACATAGCATGTGCTACATACTATCGTCGCGTCGTTCCCAAGTGATGGTTAATAACAATATTCACTTAACAATTGGTCTAGGCATGTGACAACAAGAAACCAATGTCAACATATCACTATAGACCGAGAGAAATAGAAGTGAATTTACATGGGCGAGGATAGAATACAAATTTGATCAACGACTGAATTTTGATGCCCAAAATACGTGACACATATCACTTGTTCTTGCAAGCTACATGGGATCAATACATCACCAAAACACGCCACGTGACTCATAGTCACTAACCCACAAACCATTGTACCATCTGCTTAGGAGTACAGGTCATTACACCAGGTCTGCTCAAAGGAAAACATAACATTCCTACTAAAGACTTCTCATCAGGCCTACTCCTCCTGGTCAAGATCCATGTTCTCAACACTTTCTGCATTTCTAGTATTAGCACTATCAATGTTGGGCACTACCTGAGGTCCTTCCTCATCAACACCAAGAGGATGGTGGTGAAGCTGGTTGTAGACCCATTGCAGTTCTCCTTGCAAAGCACCATTGATGACCTCTAACGCAAGCACTTGCTCCCTCAGACGGTATTCCTCATTCCAAGCTTCATTTCGTTGCTGCTCAACTATACCAAAGGCCCGCTGCCACTGACCAAGTAGGGCAAGCAACTCCAGAAACTGACTTTGTGCCACAAAGGTCTCATGAACAGCAGCATTTTCTCTCTGGGTGGCCTGATCTTTGGATAGTGTCATCTGCTCAAGCAATGTGGTCACTCTTTCAACTTCCCCTTCATATTCTTTCTTCATCTCTCACTTAAATGAGGTGACGTAGACGAACTCGTGATTAAGGGATTCCAATGCATTCTCCAGGCAGGCGTAACTCTTCATCATAGCAAACATTGCGCTACTAGCAGGACCATTGCTATTCTCCGCCTCATCTTTACCACTGACAAGTGCAGTCTCACTAAGCTGACGCCACACAACATGGTATGGGTCACCCTTAGGAAACACACCTGCAGTGGCACGAGCAACCTCTTCTGGGCATCTTTTGAGCAAATCCCGTAGTGCCTTGTATGCAACCACATTTGCACCTTCCCAAGGGTTCCTACCTCGAGCAATGAACCGACGTCCACACCAAAGTGACGCATCTTCACTCTTGGTGGGAATTACAACATCAACAGGAAGCAAACTCAAGCGCTGACTCTCCAGCTCCTTACTCCACTGATAGCGAGGTTCCTTACCCGTGGAATAGCCCACTGAGTGCAGAATTCGCCATAGCAAGGAAGGCATTCCATATTCTTTTAGAAACTTTTTGGCACCACGAGGCTCACGGGTGGCAAACTGCTGATGCGAAACCTTTCCCTTGGTTGCCTTGGATTTGATGCGCTTCATTCTTGCCATCTGTCCCACCGAATCGCAACTCTCATGAGATGGAGATTAAGTTGGTGGCTTTTATCGCAATAAGAATCATTCTTTTATAAGGGAAGAAATAATGCAGTTGCCATGAAATGATTATGTGTCATGATGCATGCACGTTCCGTACGTCCTCACAACCCTGGAAAACAATGAATTCTAGCGTTTTAGACGGTGGCATACCAACGTGCTCTCATATAGCGTAAACTAGTCGGGCTACACGATCTTGCGTAATTAGTGTACCTGCAGAAAATTCATTTCAGCCCAATATCCCAATGAATGCAAGCGACGTAAAAATCCACGCACCTTTCGAACAAGGTGAAATCTCCGATTACTTGCACCCATTCCCGAGTGCATACTACCCAGCAAGTCATCAGAAGACGACACCCTCACATGGGGTACCTTCTTATAAACATGTGTGAACATGTATATAATCCAGCACCAATAAGCTCTCCCCTAGATCGGCATTGCGTCCGATCATGCTCTCACAACTCACAGTTACCTTAGCGGCGAACCAATCTTACCTTGGCGTAGGGGCAAATTGATCCATACATAACCATTCAAGTGAATGGCCCCCATACATAACCGTCATGTATGAGCGCGACAAACAGAAAATATGATGCAGTAATCCCCCAAGTTAGTACTGATATAAGCCACCTGAAGTCCTTAATTGGGCATAAAGGATATGACTGGTCCAAGGCACATATATAAGTTTTGAAAACCACACTCCTTTGAAAAGCCTATATATGAGATTAAGTGGCTATAAGTTCGTAATTACTGTTTATAAAACAAATTCTTTTTGTTTTTAAATATACTTATGAACAAGATATACGTTGAACTGCTCCGATGCCATTATGTGAACCGACCAATTAATATAAACATAATGTACTAATGATGTCGCCTAAGCAACTTAATTAGCACATGACGCTTATATCAACCCGCAGTCCGTGAAACCACGAAGGATTTCAAACTTTCCACAATACAGCCCAGACCGAATTAAGTTCAACATAAAACCATTCATAGTAATACATAAGTTCACAAGTAATTGATTACATCGGAGTTTATGAAATAGTTATTACAATACCAAGTTCAAAACCAAACTGCGGAAGCAAAATCAAGTGTTGGTTTACAAACGCACACTTAGTTAAAACATAGTGCCTGGTCCATCGTCACATCCGGCAAAAGCATAGAGATATGAGATATAAGAGATGACCTTGCCCAAGGTCTAATCCTCCCGTAGTGGGATACAGGTCCATCTTGTTGCCACAGCAAAGGTATTATGATCTGCAACAAGTGGGAATAAAACCCTGAGTACAAGAAGGTACTCAGCTAGACTTACCCATCATAAACCAAAAATAAAGTGACACCAAGGAGTATGCAAGGCTTTATAAGTGGGGTAGCTGACTCATTTAATTGCAATAAAAGATGAGCTTATTAAATATTCATTTAGTGATAAAGGACTCTCTAGCTTATCATCTTTTAAGTTGGATCCTGACATCACTACATTAGCTCCTGTACTACTCCAACTCCAGGGTAGAACAATCAACAATATCTTATCCTTCAGGTTGAGCATACAAGCATCAACAACTTTAGAAACATAACCATCTTACTTTGCACATAGATTGGCGACAGTGCCGCTGCTCGGTCAAGCGTTCACTGTCCAGGAACGATGGCGATTATAATCGATTGCAAACCAGCTGGCGAGTATTCCTCACACAAACCACACGTCTCCCGTCGGAGTCGATTAGGTCACCTTGGTTTATTCGGGTGGAGTCGCGGATTTCAACAAATACGATTGCACCAGGGCATGCCCGGCTACCAGGTACCTCCGGAGCGACCGGCCACTGGGATTACTACACCGCGCCTGTGGGCAATACACTCATCTCTGCTGAAATTCCGGCCCAAACATCCTCAAGGCTTCGCGGTCGGATGATCGCATCCTTCCAGCTATCTGTGAGGCATTGTTCAACATGATCCGAGGACGTACAAAGTCATATTTCTTTATGTGACATAGCCGGAGTTTCCATGGTCTAACATACCACAAACCCCGACCAGTCATGATTTAACATGGCCACATGGTTATGTTCTCTAAACCAACTTCCTTTTCCTCCACCATAGGGTAGTAACCACCTACCTCGCGGATGAGGGTCAATCACCCGTCTTCTACCGATCTAATTAAGCAGTGCTAAGCATATGAAAGATCCTGAACTTAAAAAGGGTAAAGGTATTCAGGTGGATCAAGGTACTCATAATGCAGTAACGGTTCCAAGTAACGCCTATAAACTTAATGCATCATAAACAATAAAGGACGCAAGGTAAATCATTTTGCAAACCGTAGGAGAAATGCTCCGGGGCTTGCCTTCCTACAACGGGCGATGTTGAAGCTCCCAGCAGTTGATCACTCCACATCTGGTTCCTGGTTTTCAATCACCTCATGTGCCGAGGTTCCCCTTGGTGGCTCCTCTTTTGGATCCTTGTTTCACGTCACGTTCTGTTCTCCTAGCGATCCTGTATGATGCGGGTGCACGTATGAATACTAAGAATGCACATGGTATGGTAATGCGGATATGTGCTTGCTTATTCCTTCTACAAGGTAGTCAACATCATCCAAGAATATATACCATAAGTATATGTCATCTACTACATTTTCTACTACAACAGTGTAATCCTAGTAAAGACATCACTTTCTACTATCACCAGCAAACAAGTCAGTAAAGCCAAAGAGACTACACTCAAGCATAATCATCCTAACCAATTCATCATGATCTACTCATCCTAGTATACTACTTAACCACCCATCATACCACTAATCACCTTGAACACTTGACAATAAGCCTAGCACACAATATCACTCATTCAAGCATCAATACTAGTCATAACCATATAACTAATAGATCAGTAAATAAATCATAAATAAATAACCATAGACCCTATGGATATGAATGAAGACATTCTGGAAAGCTTATGAACTTCTCCATCAAACATCTGAAGACTTCACAAGCTGATTCCTAGGTTAACTACACCTAAAACATAGAACATCATGACTGATTCTGGCAAAACAGCCACTAAAACAGCCCTGGTGACCATCTTGTCACACCCATAACTCCTAAACCATTCATACAATGACCATGAAACTTTAACAGTAGATGGTCAAGCTAACACACTAACTATCATCTTTAGACAAGTCAACCAGAAACCCAACTTATAATTAGATTAGCCTAGCATCAATGGACTTAACCCCTAATTTGAACATCCAAGAGTTGAATAGGAGCACCATGATTGGCTACTCCTAAAATCCTACAAAAATTACAGTAGGTACTACAGATCAAACAAAGTCTATCATCCAAATCTCAACCCATTTGAATGAACCAGTTAACCTATACAAAATTCACAAGTGGCATGGCAGAGGGTCACCTAAAAATACTTTGTACTACAAAGTTAACCAAACCATACATCTCATTGCACCGGGGCTACATCATGGCATATAATGAGCCCACAAAAAGTATCAACCCCATATCACAGCTAAATAAATCATTTATGAATTATTTTCCACATGGCCTTGTCGGTGTTTCGTACCCGGGGGTATCACACCAACAAGTGAATTTCTAAGCGTGCTCCCTAATCCGGATGGTGATGCAAGAAGGACACAAGGTTTTTATCCTGGTTCGGGCAAAAGAGGGCCCTACGTCCAGCGGGGGGGGGGGGGGGGGGGAAGATCTTGTATTATCTTGCACCTAGGTGCTCGTACAGGGGTGAGTACAAGGCAGCCTTGAGACTTTGCGAGTCAGGAGTATGTGTTTGTGAACCTGAAAAACCTGCCCTAGACTAGGCCCTAGCGTCCCCTTTTATAGGCCAAGGGGAGGATCAGGAGTACAAGAGTGGGTAGGGCTACCGTATGTGTGACGTTGAGGTATGGGCGTCGAGTCGAGTCACTGGAACTGTGGATGCCCCTCTCGATCCGGTTCGAGCCTGTAGATCTATGCTTTTATCCGGGTCGAGACTGTAGCAGCATGGTCGATGGAGGTCTGACAGCCCGGGGCTGACACGAGCTGATGTAACCGAGGCATGGGTGATGATGGCCTTCCCGGGAAACCCGTCGAGCGGCCGTCGAGGTGGGATGGACGCATTACTGCACGCCCCGTACGCCCGTCACTTCCGCCATCATTTCTCGAGCGGCTGAGGGCTGCCTCGAGGGGTGGACGATCCGAGCGATGGGATGGGGCGACGTGCTTGGCAGTACGGGGAGTTGACCATGGCATTTTGAGGGGGTGCCATACGCGGCACAGTGCAAGGCATGGCGTAATAGTGGCGCCTGCCATCCTCGAATCTAGGGGATGGGCAGTGTAATGGTGGAAGCGACCGGCGTACGCTCCACTATTGCGGGCCCTGTAGCCATGGAGTTAGGTGGTGTCAGGGTACTTTGGCGCTGTTCGAACCTTGTAGCCATGTGCATGCTTTGGATAGGCAATTATTGCGGGCAGACTCGAGCGGTTGCTCGCTCGAGCGTTCTCCGTCTCCGCCTCGAGCGGTTGCTCGCTCGAGCGGTTTACGTCACCGCTCGAGCGGTCGCTCGCTCGAGCGGTTTACGTCACTGTCTCGAGCGGTCGCTCGCTCGAGCGGTTTCCGTACTTCTTTCTCGAGCGGGTGTGCGGCTGTCGCTCGAGTTAGAGGGCTTTGAGGCTTTGTGGGCCGGTTAGTGGGCCGGCCCAGTATGAGGAGGATTGGGGGTTTCTCTCATCAGTTTTTTGGGGGGTTTTTAGAGGGGAGTAAAGCTAGTTTGCTCATCTTTAATCCACCTAGTTTAGGACCCCCTAATCTAGGTACCCGACAGTAGCCCCCGAGCCCTTGCTTGATTGTGAAACTTCAAGTAAGGGATCATGAAGTGGAGTTGAAGTACCTAGACTTGGGGTTGTGTCATTTTGTTTCGAGGGGCAAATTTCTCGTTTTTCCGTGGGGGGCGCGCGAGCGTCCCCCGCGGGGGTAGCCCCCGAGGCCCCAGAGGAATGAGGCATTCCTCTGGGGGCTTTGAAATGAGTTGCTTTGGGCAAGAACGTTATTAACTGGAGTTGTAGTAGCTCGAGGCAGGGGGTTTAATGATTTTTCGAGCCCTCGTGCATCTCCTACTCCTCCCATGTCGAGGGAGGTTATTGGCGTGACTTGAGCCCCCGAACCCCGAATGGCTGGGCTAGAGTCGTGATCCAGTTTGTCGCTGGATCTCTCGGATCAGATCCAAGTGGTGGGAGGACTGACACTACTCGCGACCGAGCGAGCGCCATGCCTCCTTGTGAGCTGGTAGCGGGTAATCCAAGTGAGAGTCCACCTCCCTTCGAGGGAAGATGACATCGAGGCCCGGAGGCACTCTCATTAGAGCTGGGTGCCTAGTTTCCAGAAGACCGGCCCCGCTCGAGGGGGCCGGCGGCTCGAATGCCTCCCGTCGACGGGATTTATTGGAAACTTAGCGCCCCGCCTTGGATACGCCATCTGGGTTCGAGCGATCGTTCTCGAGCGGAACCTTTCGTGGGTTCCTTCCCATAGGCGTCCCTAACTCGGGTGCTCGAGGGCGGCTGTTCGAACCTATTCGTGGGTCAGCCTCCGTTCCCCCGAGTCTTACAGGTGGGACCGGAGTCCCGGGTTACCTTACCGTGTAAGGAATCGTCTGTCGAGACGTCCCATCGTCGCGCCCGTTCGAGAGAATCCGTCCGTTGCTGGTGGCGCGGCTTTTTAGGCGGAAACCGGCGCGTCATGATGATCGTGGCCTGGCGCCGGTTCAGTTCCGCCTCGCGACGCGTGCGCCCTGTGAGTGGGAGTGAGTGGCGGTTGTCAGGGGCATTGAATGCGGTTACCGTTCTCGTCGAGTCCGCCGGGGGCGCTCGACCGTTGGATGGTGCAATCTGGGCCGTTGGATGCGGGTCATGCAGATCGTCTCGGGTTCCTATAAATACGGGGGAGCGGGCTTCCGGTTCCTCTTCCCCGCATTCTTGCCTTCCTCGCCATTCTTGCCGCCGCCGGTTGCGTTCCTCTCCCAGATCCAATCGCCTCCGCTTTCGTTTGCAACCGCCGCCGCCGCTGTTCTTGCTTGCGACCGCCGCCGCCGCACTTGCTCACGGCTGCGTCCATACTTTGCGCCGCCGTTCTTCACACCATTGCCGTTCTCGTTTCGCCGTCCTACCGTCGTTCCTTCGCCGACGCCATGGTGAGGACAAGTAAGAGGACGGGCCAGGGCTCCGGCCAGGGCGCTGGGGGCAGCAAGACCGGCGGCAAGGGCGCCGCCGGCAAGGAGCCCGCCAAGCCTCCCATGCCGATGGTGATGTACAACACGCTCCCATGGCCTCGGTCCACGGTGACCGAGGTGATGTTGACGAGCCTCGTCGACGGCGGGCTGCTTCTCTCCAACCCGGTGGGGGGACTGCCGGAGTGGCAAGTGCCGGAGGACGATCACCTCGAGCCCGTGGTCCCGCCGGGCTACGTCCTGAGCTTTGTCAAGTTCCACCGGCGGGGACTCGGGGCGCGGCCGAGCCGCTTCATGCGGGCGCTCCCCCACCACTTTGGGGTTGAGCTTCAGCACTTCAACCCCAACTCTATCTCGCACGCCGCCAGCTTCGCCGCCGCGTGCGAGGGATACCTCGGGATGGCGCCGCAATGGGATCTATTCGTCCACATCTTCAAGGCGACGCTGTTCACCATGGCGGTGAGCAGCGGCGGCGACGACAACGATGATGATGATTTAGTGGTCTTCTTCAACTTGCTTCTGGCCTTCCTGAATAAAGCTTCTGGATCGTCAATATAATTATCAGGAAGAATTGTCTTGATTACCCCTCGCATAAGATACACAAGTAGACAAAACAAGGATAATCCTGTAGAGAAGGGTTAGTATGACAAAGACAACTCAATCACATTATCTAGTGCAATCTTTGCTCATTATCCATTGGCTTTCAACCTTCCCCGACAACGGCGCCAAAAATGCTTGTTGACATTTCTAACGCCACTCGGTGTTAGGTTGTCATCCCCAACATGGCGCCAAAAATCTTGGTACTAAATAATGCAACTTGCTACTAGAAATAAATATGGGATCCGCAAGCGCACGGATAATACCGATGTAGCATTTTAACCGGGAGTAATCCAGGTATCATTATTTATAATTTTACCACTGGAAGGGAATGCACTTTGGATAATGAGTGATGAGCAATGCACATGCGATAATGGAGAGCTTAACCTTGTCTGTATCGATCATCTCATACAGGGTAAGTGTCACATAAAATATAAGAATGAATGATAAATGACATAAGATAAATGAGAGCATTTAGCCACATAAAATAATAGTAATAAGCCATCTCAACTTAGCACTCTAAGCTTATAACACTAGCATAGATTAGGACGATCTAGGGTATAATCCTATGTTATTCTAACTATAAGGTCAAAGCATACAATGATTAGTGCAAGAACATCTAGCAATCATGGCGGGAAAAGGTTACATCTATGCATAGTGATATTACTAGAGAAGACTAGAGACATAGCAATGACTTCAATGTAATAGGTTGTTCTACTAAGACCTACCAACGGGGGATGGAATACAAAGGACTCAACGGAACTGTCACTTCCGCGATCTACCACACGACCCGGCCAATAGGGTGTAATCGCAGATAAATACGGTCTAGACACCACGTCTACACAATATTTACCACTCACCCATCGATCTAATGAGCAAGCGCTATACGATCCTATGCATAAACATAATTCTAGTCCAACTATGCTAAACATATAATCAAAGTAGACTAAGAACAATATAATTGAGAACATAATCAAATAGAGCAAAGTCAAGTCGATATAATAGAATAGAATAAAGTACTACTCATAGTATCACGAACAATGATGAATATTACAAGAATGTAGAGGGGAATTACCAAGAACTCCGACAGATCCGGACTCCAAGCTAGGCTTGATTCCCTCTAGATCTATTCCTATGTAGCTATGCTACTAAACTATGGAGCTCTAATTGAGATGGTGGCTCAAGCTTCTCGAATTCGATGAGAGAATGAATTCTTGAATGACTTCGGGTTTCACCCGGGGGGCCGGGGCTCAATATATAGCCCCCTAGGATGAACCACGCCCTCGGATCAAACCGACCTAAATGGACGATAATTATTCATCCTCAAAGGCGGTCGAGGCAGGATCCACGAGACTCAACCTGATTGGTTGAGATGGGAAGTCGGCCGACTCCCCCCCTGGGTCGGCCGACTGCCCACCCTGCCAGGTGGGGCCCAGCCTTCAGGGGTCGCCTTCTGGAGTCTTCTAGATTATACAATTTTACCCGTTCGGTCTTTATCTCTATGTAATCATGATATGTGGGCCTCCTTTGGTTCTCTTTCGATAACCCCCGCAGAAATAGACAATCACCAAAACTCGTGGAATTACTGTCGATGTAACCCCTATATCTAACATGTGAACTCATATTAGTCCTTTCTCTTGCTGCGTTGACGGTATAAAATTGATACTTAACGACCGTCAACAAACTCCCCCAAGCTTACCTTTTGCTCGTCCCCGAGCAAAGATAGACTCATGATGGATCGGGAGTTGCTACAATACTTTCACTCCTCACAAGTACACATGCGTTCAAACAAGAACTCTCCTCCGGATTAGAGTGAACTATCCCGACTCAAAACTCACTCATATTACCTTTCACCATGGGGCTTGTAACCGTCACTTGGGTCTTGAGTAGTTGAAAGATAGAACGGTCAAGTCAAGCGCCATGTTTCTCGCTCTTTGATCAACTATTATCCCGAGTTTTTGCAAAGTTTTGAAATAAAACTCGAGTTCCTTGTATGAACCTTTCAGGTCTCTCATTTGTGGTATTTCTGGATCCTTTCTAAGGCATGAGTAGTGTATGCCTTCTCTCTTCTCTCAAAATATGTGGTATTTGTGGAACTAAGGCATAGTGGAAAGTGCCTTCTCTCTCTCACCCTACTTTCTAATAGGCTTATGTGGAGCTCATAGGTGGGGAGACACTCAAACTCACTTGCATATATTGCACAGTTAAGACATGGATCCAATAGGAACTAAAATAATAATAAAGTCATATGTGCATGTGAATGAGGAAGTGGAATGGGTGATAAGATGATAATAGTATGATGGTGGTAAGGAAATGATTATGAGGGGTACTCAACTGGTGAACATCTACTTCTACACTCGCTCCTTTGGGGATAACATGACTCCCTTTATTTGGAAAACCTTGAATCTTCTTGAATGGAAGGACTTGGCTACTCTTTCTTTCTTTTTTTTTCTTTCTTTTTTTTTAGAGCAACCAATCCTCTGGAAACGAAACTTTAGCAACGGGGAGTGTATAACTTGAAATGATAATGACTGGAGCTTGTATGTAGGCAAATAGAATGGCGATGATTATTTCTAGATGTTCACTCCCAGTTTAGGAATAGTACCTTTCGGATGAAGTGAAATAAGTGGTGTATGTATATGTGGATGGATGGATGGATGGATGGATGCGTACTCCCGGGGTAGGAGCGGCATAGGTGCGTATCTCCGTGGTAGAGACAAAGACACAATATGTGGTGGATATGGATCTATATGTGGGTGGTACTTCTAGGGACAAAAGTAGCACTGGAATAAAAGTAGTATTTATAAAATGGGTGCATGCTTCGAGGACGTAGTAGCATAGATCAATGGATGGAGAGCACATAGTATTGACTTTAACCGCATGACGATTCCTTATGGGTCCACAAAGATAACCACACTCAATGCCTATAAAGACTACACTCAAGCTACAGTGTGATCTATATAAACAAGATGGGTTTTCCTAATCTAGTAAGCATGAATATATGGCCGTGGTAGGAATTTAAACTCTCATCATAAAGGAACTCATCTTGCAGGAATTTAATATTTTCAAAGATAAATTCTCCAAACTCTAGTATCTCTAGGAACAAGATGGACATGACTCTCAAAACCTTCCCATATCATACCCGTCAACCACCTAGACTTAGATCAAGTATTTGCTACCCACAAGTTTCAGGTTGAGCAAATCTCAAATCTAAACAAATTGTGTCCAAAACTCGGGAGAGTGCAAGGTTGAAAACTAGGTACTTGAAAGGAATTACGGCAGAGCAACTATTCATCATCTCCATGTAGAGTTTATTCTAGGGGATAACTTTTTAAAGACAGATTGCAAGAGCTCTCCAAAAGATAAATAAGAAAATCTTTCTGGGTTTCTATGGTTATGCATCTTTTTTTAGTAGTTTTAACAAAGCACATTCTAACAAGGCATAAATAGTTAAGTTGGAAACACTTAGCTTGGTACACGGGGGATGCTCTCCCCCAAGCCGGATGTTGACATAGTCTCGCTAATGTTGGCGACGAGGCATTGAAGACGTTCTAGTTCTCCAGAGTGTTGTAGATAGTTGCCGTTGGAGACAAAGCATTCAAGTGTCACGGACAGCACTCTCCGACAGGTACTGGATGTCCTTCGCTGTTAGCTCTTCTTGATCCTTGATGTTCCAGTGAAGCTCAAATAGACAACAAAGCCCGTGGAACCGATTAAGCGTTAGTGACAAAAACCTCTAGGCCTTAGTTGTCTAGAACTTTCCTAACTTAAAACTCATTCTAATAGGATCACAAGAAATATTTTTATCTTTTTATTATTTAAGGAATGCGAGACGGGGAAAGTAAATATGCTGAGAAATTATTTTTGTGCCACCACAGTGAATGACTATCCACATGGGGCTTGATGTTTTTCGGGATGCAAATGCAAAACATTTTTCTTTTCTTTTCTAATGCAGAGATAAAAGAGTAAAGATGCAACTAAGATGCAGGTGGGAAAATAAATATGCTAAGATAAAAGTATAATGCTGAAAAGTAAATGCTGATAAATACCAAGTTACCTCTTGGCGCGGCGTTCGGTGGTTTTAAGTCCTCCGAACAGGACTTGTCTTATTCGCTTATTTTTCAAGGGGCACATTGGTCGCGCCTCGGATGATGTCGCCTCTTGTGTAGGAATTGATTCGATTTTGCTTTTACCTTCCACACCTTCTTTGTTGGAGAGGATGACCTTGAGGAGGAAGCTTCTTGGACCACTTGTTTCTCTTCTCCGGTAACACCTCTTCGGGTTCTTCTATAATGTTCTTCTCTTCCGGGTATCGATCTTCATATCTAGACACTTCTCCCTCATAGTCACCCATCCATCTCGTAGTGATGTTCTTCTTGTTACGCGACGGTACGCTGCCTTCTCCTTGCTCGTTCTTCTTGGGCTCCTCGGTGATTATATAATTATTATTGAAGTAGCGGCGTACCTTCTCGCAGGAAAGTGGAAGTGAATCTCTCCCGTCCCAATATAGATGATAGCTTTGGTGGTGTTCGGGAATGGTCTTCCTAGGATGATTGGAGGATCATAGTCATCTCCCATGTCAATGACTAGGAAGTCGTAGGGACGTAATGGTCATCTATCCGGATAAGGACATCCTTCACTTCTCCTTCGACGAAGCGGAATGTCCGTCGCCATCTGCACCGTTTGTGTGCATAGGTAGGCTCCAAAGGCATAGTGCCATATAGATACTCATAGGTTACCTTGGCCATGATGTTGACGCCCGATCGGGTGTCACGAGACAGCTTTATTGAAAGAGCTTCGTTGATGGAGCATTGAATGGTTGGGACACCCGGGTCATCCTTCTTGATCGACGTGGGGACTGGAGTAAGTGGTCATGCTCCCCGTGGACTGCAAAGTGACCATCCTCACTTGTCTCCGTCTTCTTGGTCTTCTTATTCTTGTTCTTGCTCTTCTTAGCCGGATTCTTCTTCTTCTCACCGTTCTGCCGATGATGAGGGTGTCTGGGAACTGTAGCACTCTGTTCTTGAAGAAGAAGGCTTCTCTTTTGCCCTTGATGTTGAAGATAATCTTGGCAGTGTTGGCATACAAGATGGCTCCAGCAGTGTTCAAGAATGGTCGTCCCAATGATAGGGGACCTTTCATCACCGCTGTATCCACTACCACGAAGTCTCCCAGAACATACGAGTTACCTACTCGTACACATATGTCTTCAAGTACTCCCAAAGGGACACGGAGTGACCGATCTGCAAGCCGTAAGTACATGGTTGTGTATGCTAAGGGGCATCCGAATAGCTTCTCATATATCACTCTCGGCATAATGTTGATGCTTGAACCGAAGTCACGTAGTTGCCTCATTGAAATTGGTACTTCCAATGGAGATCGGAATGACTTGGTCTCCTGGATCGCCCTTCTTGATTGGCGAGTTGAGTCTATCCATGACCCCTTCGATGGATCACTCCGGCTGTCTTCTACATTGAATATATCAACAAGATTTGCGGTTTCGAGCTCTTCGGGTTGTCCCGCCGGTTTACCTTGACCGAGTGGAGGGAGCAAGGTTAACAAGCATTTGTACTGCGACTCAAGTATCTTGTTGAAACGAAAGTGACTCTTGATGGCATTGGAAAAGCCATCCATTCTCAAGGCTTGAGTGTCTCCGAGGATCTTGTCATTTGATGTCGGCTTCTTGGACGCCATTGTCCATCATCTTGCCTTGATTCAAGACTAACTCTCTCAAAGGCGGCCGGTTGTAATTATTGTAGGAGGAGTTGTTACCTTGATAGTTGCCTCGAGTAGTTAGGCCTCTGCTGATTCCAACCTTGATTCTCGCGAGGACGATAGTAATTATTATTGTTGTTGTTATTGAGGTAGTTCACGTCCTCCTTCAGCTACGGGCGGTTAGCACCTGTGTGCCCGATCTCTCTACACTCTTCACATGTCATGCGAGCATCATGTATATGCATGACTTCTTTCTTCTGCTCGGGGCTCTCTCATCGAGCCTCTTCATTAGCAAATCCATTTTGGCGACAAAGATGTCTACCTCTTTCACTGGTGCATTCCTCCACCTCTCTTGCGGGTCTGCGTTCTTTCTTCACTCCAACCTTGGTTGGATGCCATCTTCTCCACAAGAGCCGTGGCTTGAGGAATAGTGAGTGATAAGAATGCACCTCCGGCAGCAGGCATCCATCGTCTCACGTGTGTTGTTCTTGAGCCCATGGTAGAATGTCTGCATAAGCACCAATTCTCCATGCCATGATGAGGACACTCGAGGATGTAATCTTGAAAGCGCTCCGAAGCTTCCGGGACGAGTCTCATCATGGTGTTGCTTTGAAAGCTTGATATCTTCCCACGAAGAGCATTTGTCTTGACCATGGGGAAGAACTTCGCCAAGAAATTGGTGGAACATAGTGCCCACGTAGTATTCTTCTCCTTATTGGCGTAGAACCACTGCTTCGCTCTCCCCAAGAGTGAGAATGGGAAAAGGCGAAGTAGTATAGCATCTCTGGGGACATCCTTGATAGTGAATGTGCTACAAATCTCCGGAAGTGTTGGAGATGAGCACTAGCATCTTCATGGGCCTTCCCACGTAACCGGCTTGCTTGCACCATGTTGATCGGCGCAGGCTTGAGCTCAAAAGCTCCTTCGATGTCCGCGGGCGGTCCAATCGAATGTTGTCCGTAGTGGGAGCCGAGAACTCGCGGAGTGACTTGTTTGCCATGGCTTCAAACGCCGGTGTCAAGTCTCGAACAAAAGGTCGACTTTCTGCTTCGACAAACTTCCAAGTTGAGTTGATGATGATGATTTAGTGGTCTTCTTCAACTTGCTTCTGGCCTTCCTGAATAAAGCTTCTGGATCGTCAATATAATTATCAGGAAGAATTGTCTTGATTACCATGCATAAGATACACAAGTAGACAAAACAAGGATAATCCTGTAGAGAAGGGTTAGTATGACAAAGACAACTCAATCACATTATCTAGTGCAATGCTTTGCTCATTATCCATTGGCTTTCAACCTTCCCCGACAACGGCGCCAAAAATGCTTGTTGACATTTCTAACGCCACTCGGTGTTAGGTTGTCATCCCCAACATGGCGCCAAAAATGCTGGTACTAAATAATGCAACCGCTACTAGAAATAAATATGGGATCCGCAAGCGCACGAGATAATACCGATGTAGCATTTTAACCAGGAGTAATCCAGGTATCGTTATTTATAATTTTACCACTTTGGGAAGGGAATGCCTTTGGATAATGAGTGATGAGCAATGCACATGCGATAATGGAGAGCTTAACCTTGTCGTATCGATCATCTCATACAGTAAGTGTCACATAAAATATAAGAATGAATGATAAATGACATAAGATAAATGAGAGCATTTAGCCACATAAAATAATAGTAATAAGCCATCTCAACTTAGCACTCTAAGCTTATAACACTAGCATAGATTAGGACGATCTAGGGTATAATCCTATGTTATTCTAACTATAAGGTCAAAGCATACAATGATTAGTGCAAGAACATCTAGCAATCATGGCGGAAAAGGTTACATCTATGCATAGTGATATTACTAGAGAAGACTAGAGACATAGCAATGACTTCAATGTAATAGGTTGTTCTACTAAGACCTACCAACGGGGATGGAATACAAAGGACTCAACGGAACTGTCACTTCCGCGATCTACCACACGACCCGGCCAATAGGGTGTAATCGCGAGATAAATACGGTCTAGACACCACGTCTACACAATATTTACCACTCACCCATCGATCTAATGAGCAAGCGCTATACGATCCTATGCATAAACATAATTCTAGTCCAACTATGCTAAACATATAATCAAAGTAGACTAAGAACAATATAATTGAGAACATAATCAAATAGAGCAAAGTCAAGTCGATATAATAGAATAGAATAAAGTACTACTCATAGTATCATGAACAATGATGAATATTACAAGAATGTAGACGGGAATTACCAAGAACTCCGACGATCCGGACTCCAAGCTAGGCTTGATTCCCTCTAGATCTATTCCTATGTAGCTATGCTACTAAACTATAGAGCTCTAATTGAGATGGTGGCTCTGGCTTCTCGAATTCGATGAGAGAATGAATTCTTGAATGACTTCGGGTTTCACCCGGGGCCGGGGCTCGAATATATAGCCCCTAGGATGAACCACAGCTCTCGGATCAAACCGACCTAAATGGACGATAATTATTCATCCTCAAAGGCGGTGGAGGCGGGATCCACGAGACTCAACCCGATTGGTTGAGATGGGAAGTCGGCCGACTCCCCCTGGGTCGGCCGACCGCCCCACCCCTGCCCGTGGGGCCCAGCCTTCGGGGGTCGCCTTAAAGAGTCTTCTAGATTATACAATTTTACCCGTTCGGTCTTTATCTCTATGTAATCATGATATGTGGGCCTCCTTTGGTTCTCTTTACGATAACCCCCTATGAGAAATAGACAATCACCAAAACTCGTGGAATTCATCGGTGTAACCCCTATATCTAACGGTGAACTCATATTAGTCCTTTCTCTTGCTTTGCGTTGACGGTATAAAATTGATACTTAACGACCGTCAACAAACTCCCCCAAGCTTACCTTTTGCTCGTCCCCGAGCAAAGATAGACTCGATGGATCGGGAGTTGCTACAATACTTTCACTCCTCACAAGTACACATGCGTTCAAACAAGAACTCTCCTCCGGATTAGAGTGAACTATCCCGACTCAAAACTCACTCATATTACCTTTCACCATGGGGCTTGTAACCGTCACTTGGGTCTTGAGTAGTTGAAAGATAGAACGGTCAAGTCAAGCGCCATGTTTCTCGCTCTTTGATCAACTATTATCCCGAGTTTTTGCAAAGTTTTGAAATAAAACTCGAGTTCCTTGTATGAACCTTTCGGGTCTCTCATTTGTGGTATTTCTCGGATCCTTTCTAAGGCATGAGTAGTGTATGCCTTCTCTTCTCTCAAAATATGTGGTATTTGTGGAACTAAGGCATAGTGGAAAGTGCCTTCTCTCTCACCCTACTTTCTAATAGGCTTATGTGGAGCTCATAGGTGGGGAGACACTCAAACTCACTTGCATATATTGCACGTTAAGACATGGATCCAATAGGAACTAAAATAATAATAAAGTCATATGTGCATGTGAATGAGGAAGTGGAATGGGTGATAAGATGATAATAGTATGATGGTGGTAAGGAAATGATTATGAGGGGTACTCAACTTGGTGAACATCTACTTCTACACTCGCTCCTTTGGGGATAACATGACTCCCTTTATTTGGAAAACCTTGAATCTTCTTGAATGGAAGGACTTGGCTACTCTTTCTTTCTTTTTTTTTTCTTTCTTTTTTTTTTTAGAGCAACCAATCCTCTCGGAAACGAAACTTTAGCAACGGGGAGTGTATAACTTGAAATGATAATGACTGGAGCTTGTATGTAGGCAAATAGAATGGCGATGATTATTTCTAGATGTTCACTCCCAGTTTAGGAATAGTACCTTTCTGGATGAAGTGAAATAAGTGGTGTATGTATATGTGGATGGATGGATGGATGGATGGATGCGTACTCCCAGGGTAGGAGCAGCATAGGTGCGTATCTCCAGGGTAGAGACAGCACAATATGTGGTGGATATGGATCTATATGTGGGTGGTACTTCTAGGGACGAGTAGCACGGAATAAAAGTAGTATTTATAAAATGGGTGCATGCTTCGAGGACGAAGTAGCATAGATCAATGGATGGAGAGCACATAGTATTGACTTTAACCGCATGACGATTCCTTATGGGTCCACAAGATAACCACACTCAATGCCTATAAAGACTACACTCAAGCTACGGTGTGATCTATATAAACAGATGGGTTTTCCTAATCTAGTAAGCATGAATATATGGCCGTGGTAGGAATTTAAACTCTCATCATAAAGGAACTCATCTTGCGGGAATTTAATATTTTCAAAGATAAATTCTCCGAACTCTAGTATCTCTAGGAACAAGATGGACAAGCACTCAAAACCTTCCCATATCATACCCGTCAACCACCTAGACTTAGATCAAGTATTTGCTACCCACAAGTTTCGGGTTCGAGCAAATCTCAAATCTAAACAAGTTGTGTCCAAAACTCGGGAGAGTGCAAGGTTGAAAACTAGGTACTTGAAAGGAATTACTAGCAGAGCAACTATTCATCATCTCCATGTAGAGTTTATTCTAGGGGATAACTTTTTAAAGACAGTTGCAAGAGCTCTCCAAAAGATAAATAAGAAAATCTTTACGGGTTTCTATGGTTATGCATCTTTTTTTAGTAGTTTTAACAAAGCACATTCTAACAAGGCATAAATAGTTAAGTTGGAAACACTTAGCTTGGTACACGGGGGATGCTCTCCCCCAAGCTGGATGTTGACATAGTCTGCTAATGTTGCTGACAGGCATTGAAGACGTTCTAGTTCTCCAGGAGTGTTGTAGATAGTTGCTGTTGGAGACAGCATTCAAGTGTCACGGACAGCACTCCGACAGGGTACTGGATGTCCTTCTGCCTGTTAGCTCTTCTTGATCCTTGATGTTCTGTGAAGCTCAAATAGACAACAAAGCCTGTGGAACTGATTAAGCGTTAGTGACAAAAACCTCTAGGCCTTAGTTGTCTAGAACTTTCCTAACTTAAAACTCATTCTAATAGGATCACAAGAAATATTTTTATCTTTTTATTATTTAAGGAATGCAGACAGGGAAAGTAAATATGCTGAGAAATTATTTTTGTGCCACCACAGTGAATGACTATCCACATGGGGCTTGATGTTTTTCGGGATGCAAATGCAAAACATTTTTCTTTTCTTTTCTAATGCGAGAGATAAAAGAGTAAAGATGCAACTAAGATGCGAGTGGGAAAATAAATATGCTAAGATAAAAGTATAATGCTGAAAAGTAAATGCCGATAAATACCAAGTTACCTCTTGGCGCGGCGTTCGGTGGTTTTAAGTCCTCCGAACAGGGACTTGTCTTATTCGCTTATTTTTCAAGGGGCACATTGGCTGGCGCCTCGGATGATGTCGCCTCTTGTGTAGGAATTGATTCTGATTTTGCTTTTACCTTCCACACCTTCTTTGTTGGAGAGGATGACCTTGAGGAGGAAGCTTCTTGGACCACTTGTTTCTCTTCTGGTAACACCTCTTCGGGTTCTTCTATAATGTTCTTCTCTTCTGGGTATCGATCTTCATATCTAGACACTTCTCCCTCATAGTCGACCCATCCATCTCGTAGTGATGTTCTTCTTGTTACGCGACCAGTACGCTGCCTTCTCCTTGCTCTGTTCTTCTTGGGCTCCTCGGTGATTATATAATTATTATTGAAGTAGCGGCGTACCTTCTCGGTAGGAAAGTGGAAGTGAATCTCTCCCCGTCCCAATATAGATGATAGCTTTGGTGGTGTTCGGGAATGGTCTTCCTAGGATGATTGGAGGATCATAGTCATCTCCCATGTCAATGACTAGGAAGTCGGTAGGGACGTAATGGTCATCTATCGGATAAGGACATCCTTCACTTCTCCTTCGACGAAGCGGAATGTCCGGTCCGCCATCTGCATTGTGCATAGGTAGGCTCCAAAGGCATAGTGCCATATAGATACTCATAGGTTACCTTGGCCATGATGTTGACGCCCGATCTGGGTGTCACGGGCATGCTTTATTGAAAGAGCTTCGTTGATGGAGCATTGAATGGTTGGGACACACAGGTCATCCTTCTTGATCGACGTGGGGACTGAGTAAGTGGTCATGCTCCACGTGGACCGCGGTGACCATCCTCACTGTCTCCGTCTTCTTGGTCTTCTTATTCTTGTTCTTGCTCTTCTTAGCTGGATTCTTCTTCTTCTCACCGTTCTGTGATGAGGGTGTCTTGAACCGTAGCACTGTTCTTGAAGAAGAAGGCTTCTCTTTGCCCTTGATGTTGAAGATAATCTTGGCGGTGTTGGCATACAAGATGGCTCCGGCGGTGTTCAAGAATGGTCGTCCCGAATGATAGGGGACCTTTCATCACCGCCGTATCCACTACCACGAAGTCTGCGGGAACATACGAGTTACCTACTCGTACACATATGTCTTCAAGTACTCCCAAAGGGACACGGAGTGACCGATCGCAAAGCCGTAAGTACATGGTTGTGTATGCTAAGGGGCATCGAATAGCTTCTCATATATCACTCTCGGCATAATGTTGATGCTTGAACCGAAGTCACGTTGCCTCATTGAAATTGGTACTTCCAATGGAGATCGGAATGACTTGGTCTCCCTGGATCGCCCTTCTTGATTGGCGAGTTGAGTCTATCCATGACCCCTTCGATGGATCACTCCTATTGTCTTCTACATTGAATATATCAACAAGATTTGCGGTTTCGAGCTCTTCGGGTTGTCTGCCGCGTTTACCTTGACCGGTGGAGGGAGCAAGGTTAACAAGCTGTTGTACTGCGACTCAAGTATCTTGTTGAAACGAGGCGACTCTTGATGGCATTGGAAAAGCCATCCATTCGTGAGTGTCTCCGGGATCTTGTCATTTGATGTCGGCTTCTTGGACAGATTGTCCATCATCTTGCCTTGATTCGGCACTAACTCTCTCAAAGGCGGCTGGTTGTAATTATTGTAGGAGGAGTTGTTACCTTGATAGTTGCACGAGTAGTTAGGCCTCTCGCCGCGCTGATTCCAACCTTGATTCTGCGAGGACGATAGTAATTATTATTGTTGTTGTTATTGAGGTAGTTCACGTCCTCCTTCGACTCTGGGCGGTTAGCACCCGTGTGCCCGTCTCTCTACACTCTTCACATGTCATGCGAGCATCATGTATATGCATGACTTCTTTCTTCTCGGGGCTCTCTCATCGAGCCTCTTCATTAGCAAATCCATTTTGGCGAGACGGCATGTCTACCTCTTTCAAATTGGTGCATTCCTCCACCTCTCTTGCGGGTCTGCGTTCTTTCTTCACTCCAACCTTGGTTGGATGCCATCTTCTCCACAAGAGCCGTGGCTTGAGGAATAGTGAGTGATAAGAATGCACCTCCGGCAGGCATCCATCGTCTCACGTGTCTTTGTTCTTGAGCCCATGGTAGAATGTCTGCATAAGCGGCCAATTCTCCATGCCATGATGAGGACACTCGAGGATGTAATCTTGAAAGCGCTCCCAAGCTTCGGGACAGTCTCATCATGGTGTTCTTTGAAAGCTTGATATCTTCCCACGAAGAGCATTTGTCTTGACCATGGGGAAGAACTTCGCCAAGAAATTGGTGGAACATAGTGCCCACGTAGTATTCTTCTCCTTATTGGCGTAGAACCACCGCCGCTCTCCCCAAGAGTGAGAATGGGAAAAGGCGAAGTAGTATAGCATCTCTGGGGACATCCTTGATAGTGAATGTGCTACAAATCTCCGGGAAGTGTTGGAGATGAGCACTAGCATCTTCATGGGCCTTCCCACGAACCGGCTTGCTTGCACCATGTTGATCGGCGCGAGGCTTGAGCTCAAAAGCTCCTTCGATGTCCGCAGTGGTCCAGTACGAATGTTGTCCGTAGTGGGAGCCGAGAACTCGCGGAGTGACTTGTTTTCCATGGCTTCAAACGCTGGTGTCAAGTCTCGAACGAAAGGTCGACTTTACGCTTCGACAAACTTCCAAGTTGAGTTGATGATGATGATTTAGTGGTCTTCTTCAACTTGCTTCGGCCTTCCCGAATAAAGCTTCGGATCGTCAATATAATTATCGGGAAGAATTGTCTTGATTACCACCGCATAAGATACACAAGTAGACAAAACAAGGATAATCCTGTAGAGAAGGGTTAGTATGACAAAGACAACTCAATCACATTATCTAGTGCAATGCTTGCTCATTATCCATTGGCTTTCAACCTTCCCCGACAACGGCGCCAAAAATGCTTGTTGACATTTCTAACGCCACTCGGTGTTAGGTTGTCATCCCCAACATGGCGCCAAAAATGCTTTGGTACTAAATAATGCAAGCGCTACTAGAAATAAATATGGGATCCGCAAGCGCACGAGATAATACCGATGTAGCATTTTAACCAGGGAGTAATCCGGGTATCGTTATTTATAATTTTACCACTTTGGGAAGGGAATGCACTTGGATAATGAGTGATGAGCAATGCACATGCGATAATGGAGAGCTTAACCTTGTCCGTATCGATCATCTCATACAGGGTAAGTGTCACATAAAATATAAGAATGAATGATAAATGACATAAGATAAATGAGAGCATTTAGCCACATAAAATAATAGTAATAAGCCATCTCAACTTAGCACTCTAAGCTTATAACACTAGCATAGATTAGGACGATCTAGGGTATAATCCTATGTTATTCTAACTATAAGGTCAAAGCATACAATGATTAGTGCAAGAACATCTAGCAATCATGGCGGGAAAAGGTTACATCTATGCATAGTGATATTACTAGAGAAGACTAGAGACATAGCAATGACTTCAATGTAATAGGTTGTTCTACTAAGACCTACCAACGGGGATGGAATACAAAGGACTCAACGGAACTGTCACTTCCGCGATCTACCACACGACCCGGCCAATAGGGTGTAATCGCAGATAAATACGGTCTAGACACCACGTCTACACAATATTTACCACTCACCCATCGATCTAATGAGCAAGCGCTATACGATCCTATGCATAAACATAATTCTAGTCCAACTATGCTAAACATATAATCAAAGTAGACTAAGAACAATATAATTGAGAACATAATCAAATAGAGCAAAGTCAAGTCTGATATAATAGAATAGAATAAAGTACTACTCATAGTATCACGAACAATGATGAATATTACAAGAATGTAGAGGAGAATTACCAAGAACTCCGACAGATCCGGACTCCAAGCTAGGCTTGATTCCCTCTAGATCTATTCCTATGTAGCTATGCTACTAAACTATGGAGCTCTAATTGAGATGGTGGCTCTGGCTTCTCTGAATTCTGATGAGAGAATGAATTCTTGAATGACTTCGGGTTTCACCCAGGGGCCAGGGGCTCTGAATATATAGCCCCCTAGGATGAACCACAGCCCTCGGATCAAACCGACCTAAATGGACGATAATTATTAATCCTCAAAGGCGGTGGAGGCAGGATCCACGAGACTCAACCTGATTGGTTGAGATGGGGAGTCGGCCGACTCCCCCTGGTCGGCCGACCGCCCACCACCCCGCGTGGGGCCCGGCCTTCGGGGTTCGCCTTCGGAGTCTTCTAGATTATACAATTTTACCCGTTCGGTCTTTATCTCTATGTAATCATGACATGTGGGCCTTCTTTGGTTCTCTTTCGATAACCCCCTGCAAAATAGACAATCACCAAAACTCGTGGAATTACATCGGTGTAACCCCTATATCTAACAGGTGAACTCATATTAGTCCTTTCTCTTGCTGCGTTGACGGTATAAAATTGATACTTAACGACCGTCAACAACGGCGCCACCGCCACTCGAGCGCTGACGCCTCCTCGATCTCGCGTGCAGGAGGTGTCCCTGGCGCCACCCCTTCTGCGCGGCGACTCGTCGTTGACCCAAGCGGGCCAGCAGGAGGGGTCGTCTCGTCGCTCCAGCCACGGCGCTCGGACGCCGTCGCCGACTCGAGCGGGGCAGCGGGAGGGGACGTCTCACCATTCCAGCCATGGTGCTCGCTCGCCATTACCGACCCGAGCGGGGCGGCGGGAGGAGTCACCCCGCCGTTCCAGCCATGGCGGACGAGCGCCGTCTCCGACGCGGCAGGACTCTTCCACCCGTCGCCACTCATCTTCATTGGGCGCGCACACCCAGCAGCATTGTTGGCGGTCCTTATCGCACATTTTAGACCACCAATAACAATATAAAATCTATCCCAAACTTAGCAAATAGGACTTTACGCTAACATATTCCACGAGTTTCGGTGATTGTCGCTTGCAGGAAGACAACTCTGGAAATGCACACAAATGGACCAAAGCACACAAGAAAACCATGAATAAGAGAGTGGCCCATTTGCCTGACAATTGTGGGTCTCATACATGGGCCAAAATGCCAAACATAAGCCCAAAAGATGGAAGACCAAAACCCGGTCCAACTCCATCTCGGGCTGGATGAGTGGGTCTCAGTAAACGGGCCATATCTCACTCATACGGACTCCGATTGAGGCAAACGAATATGCGTTGCGAAGCTGGCGATGAGGCCCATCCACTCACCAAGTTTCAGCCCATTCGGCCCAGGAGCTGGCGCGCTCGCGCCAGGGGCGCGCTCGCGGCCTGGCGGTTGCCAGCCCGGACCCACTTTTGCAGGTCGGTGCATTAACTCGCCGGGAGGTCGGTTCTGGGGTGCGTCCAGGTGCATTGTACCTCAAACTGACGTTGGGAGGTCGGTTTCCACCTTCCAAGTGGGGATGTCACATTTGCAAGAAGCCCCCTCCTCTCTGTTGGCATTTCTGAGCGCGATTACCAAAATAGACTTAGAGCCCAATTCTGATAACTGCGCCAGAAACGCTAAATGGCTTTACTCGGTATAATTACTAGAAAGCTGGTTCTAGCAACCACGCGAGTGTTGCCGAGAGATAGATCACATCCTAGAAGATAAATATCCGCAAGCGCACGGATCTATCGTCGCACATTTCACCCGGAAGTATTCGGGGTATCGTTATTTATATTTTCCCAAAGGAAGGCATGGGGTAGTTAAGTAATCTAGCATGGGTATGAATACAATATCTAGCATGAGGAGAAACCGACCAATGTGCTATACAGGGGTAAGCATACGGTAGTTTGGATAGTAGACACACACTTAGAGCAACCTCAAAGGAATAAAGATAAAATAAAGAATAAAGAATATTCTACGAGGAGCGAAAGGGTCCTATACGGTCAATGCTAGAACAGCTAATTCCACATGTTATACAAGTCAAGACTCGACTATAGACTAGGAATATGGGGAGACCGCGGCAAGCTGTGCCGCGATCGATGGCGGCATTTACGAACTCCTACTCAATATGCGAACGTGGGGGATTACAAGGGACGGACAGGGCTGTCACCACCTGCCGCCTACCACCTCAACCATGGCATGCCGACATATTCGAAGGTTCCCTCGCACCCGGACACCATGTCCGCATACTAAGGAGCTACCTACGTCCCCCCAGGACTCCCACCCTACGGATGGACGAGCTAGAACATAGGCAAGCCCGAAGGCACATCGAACCGCTATTCCTCTTCTATACTCTAATCTAAACAAGTAAAACATATGAACGATGAAGAACAATGTAGAACACGATGAACAACTCTCACAAGAACTATGGCCTAGTTCTTGATCATAGAATATATCGTGTACTAGACTATACTCTAGTTCATAAGCGAGACTATATAAATGTAATGAGAACTTGACTAAGGAAGAACGCTCCATAGATTTATACCAAGAGTGTAGCTTTTCTTCCTGGAGACAAGCTCTCCAAGTAGCTTTGCCTAGTTCCAAAGGACTAACACTAAGACTAATGAACAAGTGAGAAGTATAGAGATGGCTCCAAATGGTGTGTGTTAAGGTGGGGGCCTCTCCTCTTCATTTATAGCCCCCGGAAAGGCGGTTCGGGGTAGTGGTGTAAAATCACCAAAAACCGTCAATCCCCGGATGGAAAGGGGCGAACCGCCTTGGCCGGGCCCACTGGGCGGGCCGGCGCGCGCGCGCCCGAGCGCACCCGCGCCAGGGGTGGCGCCGCCCACGACCGCCTTTGGCGGTGGGCCTGGGCCGCCATCTGGGTCGCATTCATGCTGGTGCTTTTGGCCCATTTCGACCCCAGATGGCCCACTTGCTCTTGAGCTTGTTTTACGCCTCCCGAAAAGCGTACTTTTATTCTGGAAATTCCTGCACTTTGGTATATATTCTGCAAAACAATATTTTCTCCAAGCACAGGTGGAACTAGGTTAATAGTAAAGATATATGTGATATAAAATATTTATTTCCCCCCATAACGACCTATAGTTGGCGGGTATAAATGCGAGTGAAGGACCGCCAACAAGATCCCCAAGCTTACCCCTTGCTCGTCCCGAGCAAGTCTTTGCTTTGGGTTGTTGATCGAGGGTTGCTACGATGCCGATTATATCTCAAGTGTACAAGCTAGAAGAGAGCGTTCTACTGTTATTTGGATAAATCGGTGATTGTATCTACTCTTATGATTCCTGAAGGAGTGGGGCTTCTAATTTTTCTCAAGTCTTGGGCGATTGCAAAATAGAACAGTTCCAAAGACCGGTGCTTTTCATTCGTCCCAAGATCAACTTTCAGTCCGGAGGTTTTGTAAGTTTTTATAAATAAACCAAGTTCCTCAAATGACCCACTCGATCGCTCAAAAGTGTATAGTGACCTCACCAAAGGCTTTTTCAAGTTGCCTTCTTCCTACCACTAAAGGCGAGAGTGGAGTTTTGGGTAGGTATGTAAGTGGGCATACTTGTATCACATATGTTGTAAGGTCGAGGATTGAACCTTACGGAGATTAAGCTATACACCTTGATTGAGATGTGCAAGTGTGTGGAATGAAAGATGGTTCCTAATTTTTGTGGTATTTTTGGGTCTCCATGCATCATGACATGCTCTCTTTTATTGACGAATGTGATGAAGAAAAGATGGGCTACCAAAGAACATCTATGTTTACTCTCTCATTTTTTTTTGAACGGGGATCTAAGGTTTTTCCCGTTTGTCTACTAAAACAATCTCTCATTTTTTTCTCTTTTTTTCACTCTTTTTTTTGACTAAGAACATAGCCCAAAAATTTATTGATGGGAAGGATGTGGTGGAGAGAGATGTCATGATGAACAATGCATGGAGAAATTTTGCAAACTACAAGAGAGAGGGTGCGCGATCCTCAGGGTAAGGGTCGGCAAAATGATGCGCGACTCTCAGTGTAGGAGCCGGCGGATGGTGGTTGGGTGCATGTTGTGCGCAACTCTCAGTGTAAGAGTTGGCTTTTATTTGGTGGGTGCAAGTGGATCTCAATCATGGGTGTAGAGTCATAATCTCACGTCGGTAACAATCCGCCGAACTCAATGTACGAACAAGCAGCACATGAAGGTTCTTTTTCTATGGATAGATCATATGGCTCTGGTGGGTATTCCGCGATCACTGAGGGACTATTGTTTTTTTTTGAAACAAAAGACTCCGGACATCAGGTTTTCTCAAGGGGACGTTTCATTGCTGTGGTCTAAGTCACTATATCATATCGCGCAATAACCTAGATGAGAGTAATTGTATGCAACCCACTAAATCAAGTTTCTAGAGCATGATAAAGTAAAGCCAATAAACCCAAATATTAGAGAAAACTCTATTCTAGACAAGTACAAACGAGACATAAAACAGAGCAACCAATCATTTCAACATGGGTGGAACTAAACATTTCATAGCACATATATGGAATGGAATTATAAAAGTAAATATTTTTTTTCTTTTTTTAATTTTCCAATGCAAGAAACTTGAATTTAAACATGCTAAAATAAAATTACTAGAAATTAAATATGCAATGCAGGTACCTCAATGGGGGTCCTCCCCCAAGCTTATCCTGAAGCTCATGGCCCAGGGTTGTATCCCTGGGACCTCCAGTAGGCCCTCTGCTCCTCCTGCTGGATGCGGAGGCGCTCGGCAAGATCGTCGAACCTCTGCCCCCGTCTTCGCCGGCGCCAGGGGTCGTCGGCGCATGAAACCACCTAGGGTGTTCCTGATGTCGTTCGTCTGGATCTGCAGCTGTCCAACGCGGGCGTTGATTGAGGCCAACGTCGGCTCCTGCTCTGGTGGTGGCGAGTTGACTGTGTACTGCCTCTGCTGCTCCCACTCGTCGGTCCCTGCCTATGCCCTCTCAGCGGTCTGTGCCGGCTGGGGGTACTGCTCCCATCCCGAGTAGCCTGCGTAGCCCTGGTAGGCCTCCCATCCACCATAGCCATACTGCTGGGGAGGCTGCACAGGAGCATCCGGCGAGCGGGGAGTCGTCGTGCCGTGCATAAGCCTCGGCTCCTCCTCTAGTGGCTCTCGGGATCTGTTCTTCCCCGCGTGCTTCTTCCGGAGTCTTCAAATCAAAGGTGAGCACATCACAATTATATAAATAGAGATTCGGGTTAGGTAACCGAATCTTATTTACATAACCGGCAAAGAAGAAACAGATATGATTTTTCCCATCGGCCTTCAAGGTGTGTCCACTGGGTTAGGGTACTAAATCACAAATCGGCCGATCAAGGGAATGTACTCAACATCGTTACCATCTAGTGCTCCTACGGCATTGGCAATGCGAGTAACAATAGAGGTGCAATCGATAGCATAAGACTTCTTAACCATGTCTAGCCAGTGAAGGCACATCTCCTTCATAGGAGCGACCTTGAACTTGTGAACTATGGCATAAAGAAGCTTAAGTTCTACCGAATGCACCCATCTAATTTTGCCAGCAGGAAATAAAGACATGGAAATCCAAATATGCATGAGTCTAAGGGTAGGGTGTTGGATCCGAGTGTTCGGGGTTTGAAAGGTCCAACTTCTACCCTACCCGAGATCTTTTCCCAAAAGAATTACGATCAAAACCAGGGATAGATGCATATAGCTTAACTGCACATTTGTAGTGAAAGCCTAGATGATGAGCGAGTTCCCCCCAAGTAAGAGAATAATCCGTGACAAATAAATGGAAGAAAATACGCTCATCATCATAATCAAGTGTGCAAAGAAACTGGATGGTCAAGAGACGCGAACCTTGCTCATCGATGGGCTCGAAGTTTTCCCAACCAACCGCCTTCCAGACGGTGTCGAAGTCGGTGTCCATACCTATCTTCTCGATGAGGTTGGCGTCGTAGATCATCGTGTGGTTGAAGAGCCGATCCTCGAGGCGATGGTACCTCTGCGGCTCCTGCACTCCTCCGGAGTCGAGGTACGGGCGTCGACCGCGTAGATCCCCTCGGGCTCGGGGGTTGCGGGCGCCGCTTCCTCAGTTACCTCGGGTTCGTAGGGGGCACCTTGGTGAGAGCTCGAAGCCTTACCGTACCCCCATGAACTGTAGTCGCTCATGGCGGACTATGCCGGTGGCTAGCTCTCGGGTGCGAAAGAACTAGTGGAAGTTGATTTTCCACACCCGAGACTAGCTCCAACTCTTGCTTTCTTGCTCAAAGATTGCTTGTGGAAGGTTGTTGTGTGGAGAGTGGAGGTGGGAGAGAGTGAGAGTGTGAGAAATGGGAGGTGGTTGAGCACCCCGGCCACCCCCCTCCTTTTATAGCCGGATCACCAGCATGGATGGGGAGGGGCAACGGCTAAGAGCCGTTGGGCGCCGGTGCGGGCCCCACCTCGGCGCGGGCGGGCGCGGGCGCGCCGGGCGCGCGCCCGGCGGCCCCGCGCTGCGCTCCGCTTTGGCCGTTGGGCGCCAACGGCTAGCCCTTGGCGCTAGCCGTTGGTGATTTTGCCCCGGCCATTCAAATTTTTTTCTAAAATAAAATCTTCTCTCTTTTTTTTCAAAGAAGAAGTTTTATTTTATTCCTTCTTTTTTTCATCTACTCTTTTTTTCTCTCTCTCTTTTTTTTTTCAAGTAGCAAGAAAGTACTTACCGACTGCTTTTGTCGGTGCTCTTATTTTTCCCCCCAAGCTTGCTTGGCTTAACGAGGTGACCAAACCTGTTGCGACCATGTTCTTGACTCGGGCAGGACCTCGGGTTGCCCCGGGATCCTGCTTGTGTCAGCGTTTGTCGGGATCGCTGCGGCAATCTGGGCGAGCTGGGTCTCTATCATCTTATTGAAGCTCAGCTGGTTCTTAACCGCTGATGATAGGCCCTCTATCTTGTTATTCATGTTCTCCAAGGTCTTGTCATTTTGGATCATCTTTTTGGTGAGATTTTCGTTGATCTTGGCTTGGCCATAAACCAGGTCCTTCAATGAAGGTTGATTCGAATTAAACCCGGAGGCGTAATTCGAATTACCTTGGAATGGAGGACGGGACTGGTTATTCCAGCCATTCCCTCCTCCTTGTTGCTGGCGAAACCCATTGTTGAGGTAGGCGGCCTCTTCACGGGTCTCGGGGCAGTCATTCCCCGAGTGTCCAGCTTCACCACAGACCTCGCATGTCATGCGAGCGTCCATGGCGTTGACGGTGCCGGATGCGTCATTGATGGCACCACCGTCAATCTTTTTCAGGAGTAGGTCTATTTTTGCGGCAAGCATATCCGCCTCCTTCACGGTATGCATGCCTTTTTGTCCCTTGGTGGGAGCGCGGTCCTCCCCCCAAGCTTGGTTTTCCACCATTTTGTTGATCAGTGCCGTAGCACCGTCAACAGTTAATGATAGAAAGGCGCCGCCAGCTGCGGCGTCCAGGTGCCCCTTTGACATGGGTGTTAACCCATTGTAGAAGTTCTGGAGCACCAGCCAACTTTCCATCCCATGGTGAGGGCATTCCTGGATGTACTCCTGGAGCCTCTCCCATGCCTCAGGGATGGGTTCCAGCGAATTCTGCTGGAAGTTGGCGATTCTTCCCCGCAGGGCATTGGTTTTGCCCATGGGGAAGAATTTAGCGAGGAACGCGGTGGAGCACTTGCTCCATGTGTCAACAACGGCCTTGTCCTTGTAGAACCAGGTCTTCGCCTTTCCCACTAGGGAGAAAGGGAAGAGCCTCGAGCCTCGATAGCATCGGGTGCGACATCCTTGATGACGATGGTGTCGCATATCTCCAAGAAACGCCGATGATGTGCGTTGGCGTCCTCACTAGGCAGTCCACGGAATGGACTTGCACGCACCATGGTAATGAGCCCAGTCCTGAGCTCAAAGTTCTTGTCTCCTACGTTGACAGAGGGCCCAGTGGGCACGTTGGCAACATTGGGGACAGAGAACTCGTGCAGGGACTTGGCCATGGAGTGCGGCGTAGTAGGTGCGGTGGTGACTGGTTTCTCTGTCGGCGCAGCAGAAGAGGAGAAGGCACTAGTCCTCTTCCTCCTTAGGAGTGCTTCCGGATTTGAGTTGTAGTTATCCGGGGAGAAACCGGTCATGCACTATCCTGTTTTCATCCACAACGGGAGAAAACATAAAAGTTAGCTGTATAGACATTGTCGTTTCTCATTTTATATATCATATGCATATCCATGCTTTGCTAGATTCTTTAACTTCCATGCCTTCCCCGACAACGGCGCCGGAAATGCTTGTTGGCATTTCGGCGCGATTACAAAATAGACTTAGAGCCCAATTCGATAAATCTGCGCCGAAACGCTAAACGGCTTTACTCGGCATAATTACTAGAAACCGATTCTAGCAACCACGCGAGTGTTGCCGAGAGATAGATCACATCCTAGAAGATAAATATCCGCAAGCGCACGGATCTATCGTCGCAAAGATTTCACCCGGAAGTATTCGGTATATCGTTATTTATATTTTCCCAAAGGAAGGCATGGGGTAGTTAAGTAATCTAGCATGGGTATGAATACAATATCTAGCATGAGGAGAAACCGACCAATGTGCTATACAGGGGTAAGCATACGGTAGTTTGGATAGTGGACACACACTTAGAGCAACCTCAAAGGAATAAAGATAAAATAAAGAATAAAGAATATTCTACGAGGAGCAGGCAGGTCCTATACAGTCAATGCTAGAACAGCTAATTCCACATGTTATACAAGTCAAGACTCGACTATAGACTAGGAATATGGGGAGACCGCGGCAACCGGTGCACGCGATCGATGGCGGCATTTACGAACTCCTACTCAACATGCGAACGTGGGAGATTACAAGGGACGGACAGGGCTGTCACCACTGCCGCCTACCACCACCTCAACCGTGGCATGCCGACATATTCGAAGGTTCCCTCGCACCCGGACACCATGTCCGCATACTAAGGAGCTACCTACGTCCCCCGGGACTCCCACCCTACGGATGGACGAGCTAGAACATAGGCAAGCCCGAAGGCACATCGAACCGCTATTCCTCTTCTATACTCTAATCTAAACAAGTAAAACATATGAACGATGAAGAACAATGTAGAACACGATGAACAACTCTCACAAGAACTATGGCCTAGTTCTTGATCATAGAATATATCGTGTACTAGACTATACTCTAGTTCATATGCACGACTATATAAATATAATGAGAACTTGACTAAGTAAGAACGCTCCATAGATTTATACCAAGAGTGTAGCTTTTCTTTCTGGAGACAAGCTCTCCAAGTAGCTTTGCCTAGCTCCAAAGGACTAACACTAAGACTAATGAACAAGTGAGAAGTGTAGAGATGGCTCCAAATGGTGTGTGTTAAGGTGGGGGGCCTCTCCTCTTCATTTATAGCCCCCAGAAGGCAGTTCAGGGATAGTGGTGTAAAATCACTAGCGAAACCGTCAATCCCCAGATGGAAAGGGGCGAACCGCCTTGGCCGGGCCCACCTGGCGCGCGCCCCAGGCGCGCCCGCGCCTGGGTGGCGCCGCCCCCTGACCGCCTTTGGCAGGTGGGCCTGGGCCGCCATCTGGGTCGCATTCATGCTGGTGCTTTTGGCCTATTTCTACCCCAGATGGCCCACTTGCTCTTGAGCTTGTTTTACGCCTCCCGAAAAGCGTACTTTTATTCTGGAAATTCCTGCACTTGGTATATATTCTGCAAAACAATATTTTCTCCAAGCACAGGTGGAACTAGGTTAATAGTAAAGATATATGTGATATAAAATATTTATTTCCCCATAACGACCTATAGTTGGCGGGTATAAATCTGAGTTAAGGACCGCCAACAGTGGCGCCGCCCCCTGACTGCCTTTGGCAGGTGGGCCTGGGCCGCCATCTGGGTCGCATTCATGCTGGTGCTTTTGGCCCATTTCGACCCCAGATGGCCCACTTGCTCTTGAGCTTGTTTTACGCCTCCCGAAAAGCGTACTTTTATTCTGGAAATTCCTGCACTTTGGTATATATTCTGCAAAACAATATTTTCTCCAAGCACAAGTGGAACTAGGTTAATAGTAAAGATATATGTGATATAAAATATTTATTTCCCCCATAACGACCTATAGTTGGCGGGTATAAATCTGAGTTAAGGACCGCCAACACTCTCCACATATAAAAGGGGCTCTTTTCTCTTCATTCACAATCAACCATTCAAAGGGGAAGAGCTCCACACTAGAGCCTCATTCCAAAGGGCTATGCCCTACTAGCTATAGAGTTAGAGAGAGAGATGTGAGGGAAGAGAGCGGGGAAGCGTCGAGCTTGTCGGTGTCTCCCCGACCTTGTACCTCTGCGGATATTCTACTCGGCTCCCTAACGGGATCTTGGCTAAGTGAGTATTCGTGTTTCTTATAGTCTTTTGTGTCTTTTGTGTAGTTGAGCTTTACCATGCTTGTTCACGGGTTCGTCGTCCGTCCTTGTGGCGGATGCTCTAGTAGAGGGCCCCTGATAGTGACGGGATCCCCTGTACGATGCTAGAGTAGTAGTCGCTGGCATAGACGTGGTGTCTAGGCTAGAGGCTGCCTTCGTTTGCGCTCGCACTCCATGGTTGAGGTGGTAGGCGGCAGGTGGTGATAGCCCTGTCCGTTCCTTGTAATCCCCCACGTCCGGGTGCGGCGTAGAGCTACAGGCCGGCATCACCTGCTGCCAGGTGCGATCCGGTGCCCGAAGTGAGCCAGTGGAAGTATTGTTTCGCTATGCTTAGGACCCTAAAGCTATAGGAATCCATCTCTACCCACCTTTCTATCTCTACCCTTGGGTTATTCCTTGGATGAATTAGCTAGGAGAAATACCTCCGTTCCCTGTGGAAAATACGATACCCTGAATACTTCCGGGTGAAAGCTACAACGGTACTTCCGTACGCTTGCGGATTCTCTACATACGTTAAGAAATACCAACAAGCTTTCTGGCGCCGTTGCCGGGGATAGACTTTTTATCTATCTTTGGTGATTGCGCTAAGAAATGTCAACAAGCTTTACGGCGCCGTTGCCGGGGAACGGTTGCTATTTTCTTTGAACCTAGTTCGTCCTCGTATCTTTTTATAAAAAGAAAAATATTTTATGTTTCTTTTTATAAACCAAACACACTTTCTATCTGATCCTACCACCATGAAGCCAATCCTAATTTCAAATCTTTTTGCTTCAAAAGGAGTTCTTTGAGTCAAATTTCTTTTTCAAAAAAAAAACCAGAATTTTCATCCGGCTGTGAACTCCACCTAGGATTCAGAACCCTGGTTCGGGCATAGCCTTTCTCGGTCTAGCCCATGAAAATCATTTTAGACATCTGCATGGTTTCGAGGAAATGTGTTCATGCCTAGCACTCCTGGCATGACACACTGAAATTCTTTTGCGGAAGTTGTTTTTGTTCTCTCTCAAACGGGGAGCAAAACAGTGGTACACTAATGCCGTAGGAAGTTTGAATGGAGACTAGGGAGAACTTAAAGGCAAGTTTTATCTTGCGTTCTTCCCCATGTCCCATATCAACTCTCTACTAAGGGCAATCCTCGATTTCAAGTGGAACGAGAAGGAACCCATAGGTGCAGCCTAGGCGAGGCTTACAATGTTAACACATGCCAGCCTAGACTTGTCTTTACCTGACGATGTTCATTTGCATCTCTTTTGGGTATAGACATAGATGCTGCCCTATGCTTTGACATAACCATTGGAGGGTTGTTTTACACAAAACCATGATGGAATAGAGGAAAATCTTTGTTAACATCCTAGAGAAGCATGCTTCTCCCGTCATAGAGCCTTAACCCCTCCATAAAAGGGCATGTCAAGCTTTGAGGAGCCCTTATCAATCGAATCTTTGCCCTTGCTAGATTCGATTATTGAGCCCTCACCCGAACCACGAACAACAAAGGAAGGAATGTTCTATCCTTTGGAGTTCACTATAAAAATTCGAGGATTACGGCAGAACCTCGAGCATTTCATGGCACGTAAATCAAGCATTTATTTCTAAGGAAGTCTCCTCTAACAAGGAACGTTCATGAGAATGGTTGTTGAAAGTGAAATGCTCTTCGAAGCAATGCGATTCTTTCACCTTCCACAACTATATTTTGTTCGTTAAGTGAGACTCCCTTAGAAGCCCTACACAACCTCAAAGTCAGGACTTTTATCATTTTTCTTGCGGAAACCCTTTTGGGAAATTGCCGCTAGTCCCGATAGAAAACTCATCAAAAGCCAATCAAAGCTCATTTGAGTGTTGTGGGATTGTGTTAGGGCCGTGCCTTTTGAAATGGATGAACCGAGGTTTACATAGACCTTCATATTTATGCCATCCTCGATGTTCATCTTCTCATAAGGCGCTCTTTTAAAAGAACCATCTCAAAAGAACCCTGACGAGAAGTTGAGTATTTTGCTTCTGCTACCCTTATCTCTTGCCCCAGAGACCCATAGGCAAAGCAAAGCTACTTGTTCAACCAGGCAAGGTTTGAGTTTCCTTTTCATCCTTGTGAAATAGAATATCCACCTTCGCCCTTGCTCGAACAAGAGACATGTTCCTCTGGTCATTCCCATGCCTTGGACATGTGTGAAGCAACAACTCTAGAGTGAATCCGCTAACGAGCATGCTAGGCTCTCTTTTGGGACTCATGTTTCATGCTCGCCTTTGAGATCTCTAGAGTTTATTCCCCTTCGACCACGTGCTCCTACGAGAATCCCAACCACCTCTTAACACTTGATTCAAAACTTTAAGAGGATGATTGTGGATGGCTGTCATAAGCATTTTTTCAAAACTCGTAGCGGCACGATGGAATCAACCTTGCAGCTTTAGCACCTTTGCCAAATGTTTGGTGGCCAACACCACCTTTGAGAGCTGCAAGATAAATTCCTGCGGTCCAGCTTAAGACCATAACTTAAGCACTGCCGGGAGATACCCCGGATTATCTTTGAAAAAATAAAGCAGGGTCATGATTTCAAATAGTATGCACCCTCGGGTATTCCTGTTGCTAATCATCTCAGGTTGAGAAGAAAACGGGTCATACAACACTTGCAAACGAGGAGTGACATCGGTACAAGCCTTGATTCTCTTGGGCAATGGAACACACTCGCAAGGGGATCCCGACGCTACACTTGGGTTTTACACAAAAGTCCAAGTGTGGGGGAGGGAAGTGAGAAGCCCATGTTCCACACGCACTAAGAGACACCGAGAAAAAAGAGAAGAAAAATTTAAGTGGTGAATTCAAGTAGATGTCGGCCTCACCTTGCTAAAAAAAAAAAGAAAGAGAGGAGAAGAGAAAAGGCAAGGGTTCTCTCCTTCTTTGGATCTTTGCTACCATCAAGACCCATGGTCCATGCATACTAGCTATGTGTGACCTAGGGTTGGTACATACCTGAGCTGAAATCCATGGCGCTGAAGTGGCAAGCTCAAAATTTTCATCAGCATACGCTACCGGTGAGTACGCTCAGGTAAAGCAAAGGTAATGATCACCAACTTGTTTACTCATACTTGTCTCCATGTGACCATACAAATTCATGCTTCTCAGGTTTATGTCTTATACTCTATGTTTGGGTGTGTCTACATGGGCCCATGTTATACACCCATAGGTCGTTTTAAATTAAGCGTGGTGCTTAGGTTAAAATGATCTTCTTTAATCAAGTTTTGACAAGGTGTCGAAATTTGATTAATGAACTTGAGTTGTTGCCATAGACTATGGGAAGTAATCTGTTATGGAGATAAATCAAGGTCTGTTTTTCTCTGCAATTTAATCTTGACCTTGTTTGAGTTACGAGTTGGTTGAGCAAATGAAAAAGAAAGGTTTAAAAAAAGAGTTTATTTTGATCAATAAAACTCTGGCTCCCTGGTTTTCCAACCAGTAGAGCCCATATTTGTTTTTCTTTCGTTATCCTCTTAAATAAAGCAGGTACAAGAATAAGTGTGAGGGAGATCTCTCGAACAATACTAACACATGCATTCGAGATCTCCCCAACACAACGCACAACATCAAGCAAGACAAGAGGACAGAAGAAAAAAGATTCAAGCGAAGAACAGTGACCCTCTGACTCCTTCATCTTCAAGCGATGGTTTGTGCAACTCTATCCTCACATCTCAAAAGTTTTGAAGTTTAAGATTTATTGAAATTAAGAAGACAAAACTTTTTCTCAGTGCTATCCTTCGATAAAATTTGCATACTCTTTATTCCTTGCTAATATGCCTATGCCTTGTGAACAAGTTATCATAGGGACCCCATGTTACCTAAGTAATTGGAGTATGTGATATAGCTGGATGATTTGAACCTTGCTCTGTTTGTGAAGAACTTGGGATTTATTTTTACAAAAGAAAAAATTCAATAGCATGCTCCTCAATGATTATGAAATACCCACCAAAGCCATATGATTTATCTATAGAACAAAATCTTTATACGCTGCTTGTTCGTACATTGAGTTCGGTCGGATCGTTATTACCGACGCGAGATTATGACCTTACACCCACGATTGAGATCCACTTGCACCCACCAAATAAAGTGCAACTCTTACACTGAGAGTTGCGCACAAACATACACCCCATCCACCAGAAATGCCAACTCTTACACTAAGAGTTGCGCACCAATCCACCAAATAAAAATGCCGATTCTCACCCTAAGGGTTGCACATTCCTTAGCTACCAAAATCTACTCCCGCATTCTATCATGATACCTCTCTCCATTCCAAAATTCCTCATAGAGAGCTATGGGCTATGCTTATTCAAAAAAAGAGAGAAGTCAAGAGACACAAGTTAGATTAGGATCCAAGAAATAAGACAACGGAAAGCAAAGATCCCCGTTCAAAAAAAGGGTGACAAAAAAAAGAGAAGAAAAAAAAGAGAAAAAGGGAAGAAAAAAAGAAGAAAAAAAAGAAGAAGAAAAAAAAAGAAAGAAAAGAAGAAACAAAAAGAGAGCATAGATTTTTAGCATACCTCTCGTAGCGCATACTCTCCCAAAAAAAATTCTATTCCTCAATAAAGAGAGAATCATGATGCTTGGAGTAGCCAAAAATACCACAAAGACTAGGAACCATCATATATCTCACACACTTGCACGTCTCAATCAAGGTGTATGGCTTAATCTCCGTATGGTTCGATCCTTGACCTTACAATATATGTGATACAAGTATGTCCACTTTACATACCTACCCAAAACTCCACTCTCAGCTTTTTAGTGGTAGGATGAAGGCAAAACTCAAAATGCCTTTGGTGAGGTATTATACACATTGAGCGATTGAGTGAGTCATATGAGGAGCAAGGCTATCTTTTCTTTTTATAAAACCTTTCAAAGAACCCAAGTTTCGATATGACGATGCAAGGGGATTTGAATCCATGTTGTTCCATTATTCAATTGCCCAAGATAATGTGGTAGACAATTCAAAAGTTCACAAGTGCGAGGTGAAGCTTGGAATAACTTGTATGCGAGTTATACATCAAAGAGATGAGCCTTCTTAGTCCTAAGCTTTACTCGAGGACGAGTAAAGAGTAAGTGTGGGGGATCTTGTTGGCGGTCCTTATCGCACATTTTAGACCGCCAATAACAATATAAAATCTATCCCAAACTTAGCAAATAGGACTTTACACTAACATATTCCACGAGTTTCGGTGATTGTCGCTTGCAGGAAGACAACTCGGGAAATGCACACAAATGGGCCAAAGCACACAAGAAAACCATGAATAAGAGAGTGGCCCATTTGCCTGACAATTGTGGGTCTCATACATGGGCCAAAATGCCAAACATAAGCCCAAAAGATGGAAGACCAAAACCCGGTCCAACTCCATCTCGGGCTGGATGAGTGGGTCTCAGTAAACGGGCCATATCTCACTCATACGGACTCCGATTGAGGCAAACGAATATGCGTTGCGAAGCTGGTGATGAGGCCCATCCACTCACCAAGTTTCAGCCCATTCGGCCCAGGAGCTGGCGCGCTCGCGCCCCGGCGGCTGCTAGCCTGGACCCACTTTTGCAGGTCGGTGCATTAACTCGCCGGGAGGTCGGTTCTGGGGTGTGTCCAGGTGCATTGTACTTCAAACCGACGTTGGGAGGTCGGTTTCCACCTTCCAAGTGGGGATGTCACATTTGCAAGAAGCCCCCTCCTCTCCACATATAAAAGGGGCTCTTTTCTCTTCATTCACAATCAACCATTCAAAGGGGAAGAGCACCACACTAGAGCCTCATTCCAAAGGGCTATGCCCTACTAGCTATAGAGTTAGAGAGAGATGTGAGGGAAGAGAGCGGGGAAGCGCCGGGCTTGTCGGTGTCTCCCCGACCTTGTACCTCTGCGGATATTCTACTCGGCTCCTAACGGGATCTTGGCTAAGTGAGTATTCGTGTTTCTTATAGTCTTTTGTGTCTTTTGTGTAGTTGAGCTTTACCATGCTTGTTCATGGGTTCGTCGTTCGTCCTTGTGGCGGATGCTCTAGTAGAGGGCCCCTGGTAGAGACGGGATCCCCTGTACGACGCTAGAGTAGTAGTCGCTGGCATAGACGTGGTGTCTAGGCTAGAGGCTGCCTTCGTTTGCGCTCGCACTCCATGGTTGAGGTGGTAGGTGGCAGGTGGTGACAGCCTGTCCGTCCCTTGTAATCCCCACGTCCGGGTGCGGCGTAGAGCTCAGGCATCACCCGCCGCCGGTGCGATCCGGTGCCCGAAGTGAGCCAGTGGAAGTATTGTTTCGCTATGCTTAGGACCCTAAAGCTATAGGAATCCATCTCTACCCACCTTTCTATCTCTACCCTTGGGTTGTTCCTTGGACGAATTAGCTAGGAGAAATACCTCCGTTCCCTGTGGAAAATACGATACCCTGAATACTTCCGGGTGAAAGCTACAACGGTACTTCCGTACGCTTGCGGATTCTCTGCATACGTTAAGAAATACCAACAAGCTTTCTGGCGCCGTTGCCGGGGATAGACTTTTTATCTATCTTTGGTGATTGCGCTAAGAAATGTCAACAAGTATCAGACTGCAAATGTGCGTAGATCGTCTTTTGTGCAGCCCGGCGAGCAGCCCGTCGAGCGCCGGAACCCTTCCGGGGCGCCGGTCCGAGCGGACCCCGACCCGCGGGACCCAGGGTCCCGTGAGGGACCCCATGCTAGACCCGGCCAAGGAGCCGGCGGGAGCAGGGGAGGCCGCCAAGGTCTCGAAGCCCCCGAGCGGCACGAGCGGTGGGCTCGAGGCCCAAAAGTCCTCGAGTGACTCGAGGGGGCCGACCGCGGCTCATAAGCCCCCGAACGCCTCGAGCAAGCCGGGTGGCTCAAGCAGCGCCACCTCGACCATAGGGTAAGTCTCCTGATCGGACCCCCTTTTATCGCCTTTCCGTTTTGCTTGTGCATTTCTCGTCGTGATTGTCTTTTTTTTTCTCTTTCTTCCAGGACCAAGCGCCCCCTGCAGTCCTTGCCGTCCCTTCCTCCCATCCTGCCTACAAAAAGGCTGAAGACTTTCGGAGGACTGAGCAGCACCCCTTCTGTCCCAGGTGGAGTGACTCTTCCTCCTTCTACCCCAATTTGGCCAGCGCGGGCCAAGGATGCAATTAGGCGCGGCAGGCTGATGGCGGCTGCGTCTCGTGCAGGTGCCGGGGTCGTGACCATGGCGGTGGGAGAGAAGGCAATCACCACCACCACGGCTTCGACCGTCTCCCCGCTCGAGACGTCGTCGTCATCGTCGTCGCTGGTCGTGCCGAGCGACACGGCGGCCGGCGACAAGAGGGTGACGGTGCCGGAGATGGCGGCCACCATTCCAACGACGGGGGCCAGATCGGAGCAGCAACCGATCACGCTCGAGGACGAGAGCCCGAGCTCGGGCTCCAAGACTCCTTGGCCGATTGGCCTGCGCCAGCTCGAGGAGGAGCGCAAGGAGAAGGAGGAGGAGGAGGAGACGCCGGCGGCCACCGATCGGCCGGTGGATGACGTGGAGATGCGGGAGGCGGGCCAAGTGCCCGAGCCTTAGCCAAGCCGGGCCCCTACCCCCCCTCGGGATATGGAGGTCGACCTTTCCGCCGGGCAACGGGTCGAGGTGCCCCAAGCTTCCCGGTCGAGCGGGGGGCCCCAGGCCCAAACCACGGCGCAAGAGGGGCGTCCAGGAGCACCCCGCCGCCGCTCGGGGAGAAGGAGAAGGTGGAGGAGCAAAGCGGAGCCGGCTCGCCGCCGCAAGCGGCGAGGAGCATCGGGACGGGGTGCGAGGGAAGAGCCACACGGGGAGCTCCGTGCGGTGCCGTATCGCGCCGCCGCAGCCTCTGCCCGGTTGAAGGAGGTTACCGTGCCCCACCTCGTGCCTGACTCGACGACAGGCGAGGTGAGGTTTCGAGAGTATGGCTGAGGCCGAGCACTGGTAGGAGGCCCAGAGGAAGCAGACGGCGTCCGCCATCGTCGACAGCCATATGCAGACGGTCGGCTTTGGACCTACCGAGCCCACCGATGTGTCCATCGAGGAGCGGAGGCGGATCGAGGCGCGGGCGCTCGCCCAAGAGGCGTCATCCTCCTAGAGTCAGCCGCAACGCCCGCCTACCCTGGCCGAGCGGGTGGTGACGGTGGACGTCGACTTGGAGGCGGTGAGGAGGCTCCACACGTCCGTCGACAAGGAGATGTGGGAGGAGTTCCCTCTATGGGAAAGGCCGCCGCTGGTGCTTCCCGACCCCCTCGACCACGAGGCTCCTGCGATCGTGATGAACGATCAGAAGGAGCTCGAGGCGCACATGGAGGTCGAGGAGTGCCGGCAGTGGCTCGAGCATGCTCTAAAGGCCGCTCTGTCACTCGTCTTCGAGGACCTGCCCCGGCTTTCCTCTGTGAGTATTCTCGAGCACGGTCGTTTTTCATTTAGGCTTATCATAGTTTGTGTTTGATTTTTCTTTTTCGTGATTCAGACGGCGCAGAGCTGCTCTTATGCCAAATCCGTCCACATCCGTGCCCTGGGGGAGAGCGAGCACGAAATCAGGCGGTACGTGCGGATGGGGCAGGACGCCGAGGGCGAGTTGCACCGATCTGCTCGGCTCCTTCGAGAAGCCAACGCCGCCCTGGACGCCGCCAAGGGAGATGCCAAAAGGGCTCAGGACAAGCTCGCTCGAGCGGCGCAGGAAGCGGAGGCAACTCAGCAGGAGGCCCGTGATAAGCTTGCCCAAGCCGCGCGGGAGGCGGAGACCGCTCGACTAGAGCACGAGCGGCTGCAAGGGGTCTTTGAGCAGCTCAAGAAGGACGTGGCCATTGTGGTAAAAAGCTACAAGGCCAAGTGCCCGGCAGTGGAGCAGCTCGAGAAAGACAAGGCCGCCGCCGAGGCGTACGCGAGGGACCCATGGCGACGGTCACCCGAGAAACCTCGAGCGCTCGAGGCGGAGAAGAAGCGGGCGAGCGGTCTCTAGACGGAGGTGGCCAATCTCCGTCAGAAAGTGACAGAGAAGGACCTCGCCATCCACGGCGCCGGCAAGGCCTATGAGGAGCTGCGGGTAGAGAAGCGTGATGTCGGGCACGCGCTCAAGAGGAAGGAGACCGAGCTCACGCAAGCGCTCGAGCGCGAGCAAGGGCTCTCGACCCGCTGCACCCGTAAGTAGTTCGAGCCTTCTGGTCTTCTTTTCCGTATGTGATTCTTACGCACTACTTGAGTGCTTAATTCTCGTCATTCTTTTTCGGATCTAGAGGTGGACCGGTGGCGGCTCGTGAGGACGCCAAATCGGCCCACGCGTTGGCTGATGGCGAGATCTCGGCCAAGGCCCTGATTACTGGTGCCATCGACACCCTCAGCACCAACTGGGGCTTTCCGCCCATGGTGGACATCGAGGGGCCGAACGCCAGCAAGGGCTACGCCAGCCGAGTCGTCGAGTTCGGCGCCTCTCTGCGAGGCCGTGTCCAGGAGGCCCTCGTCTTCGCTGTGCGCCGGACTATGGCCATCTTCTACTCTGGGTTTGCTCTCTCAAGGGAGGCTGCCCAGACCGGGATGGAGGCCGTTGCCAGCGGCTTCACCTACACGGAAGATGAGCAGGAGGGTGGCGTGAACCCCCGGATTGAGCAGCTCAAGGTTGACGCCGAGGAGCCCGGGGCGCGTCTTGCTGAGAGCTTCCTGCCTGAAGTCCTTCCCCCCGACGTGTAGTAATTTTCAACCGGCCTGCGAGCCGAGATTTAGGCGACAAGGCCTCTGTAAGAAAACAAGTATTTCTGGTCGTGGATTGGCCCAAGTGGCCTTTAAACGTGATGTCTATCACTTAAGCTGTTGTGCTCTAATTTTTTCTCTGTGCTTCAAGTTATCTTTCATTCCTTGCCTTTATTTCTTCTCAACTAAGTGATAGCGTTGTGCTCGAACCGCTTCGAGGGGAGATGAGTTGGGGTGCCGTAGCTCAGAAGCATGGGAAACCTTGTGCTCGATCGTCCCGGCTCGAAGGGCTCGAGGTGACGCTCATACTTGGTTTTTGCAAGAAAAAATTCAAGGCGAGAAGGAGAAAGAGTGCGTCGAGCGTCTTTGAAAAAATTAGGCGTGTTTTTTCGAGGACTTCAGGGGGGTCCCCCCTAGCTAGCCCCCGAGGAGGCTTGACTTTGTGGAGACAAAGCCGAGCCCACCTTGTATATGAACGAAAAGTGAGAAACTGACTTGCAGGGTCTTTATTCATTCATACTAGTGGTACATTTAAACGAAAAAATGTACAAGGCATCGAGGCCTAGGGGAAAAAGCGACGTAGCTGTTCAATGTTCCACGCGTTGGTGAGGGTCGAGCCGTCCTCGTCGGCTAACTTGTAGGTCCCTGGCTTCAGTACTTCGACCACGATGAACGGGCCTTCCCAGGGAGGAGTGAGCTTGTGGCGCCCCTTGTTGTCTTGTCGTCGTCGGAGCACGAGGTCGCCGACCTCGAAGTCCCTCTTGCACACGTTCTTCTCGTGGTACTGACGTACCTTCTGCTGGTAGCGCGCAGAGTGTAGGAGCACCGTGTCTCGAGCTTCTTCAGCTTGGTCGACGGCGTTGGCCAGCCTTTTCTCGTTAGTCTGCTCGTTGTAGGACTTGAGTCGAGGGGACCCGTACTCGAGGTCAGTGGGGAGGACGGCCTCAGACCCATAGACCAAGAAGAACGGGGTGAACCCGGTGGCTCGACTCTCAGTCGTTCGTAGACTCCACAGAACTGACGGGAGCTCGGCCGCCCACTTGTTGCCGTGTTTGTTGAGGCGGTTGAAAATCCTTGGCTTTAGTCCTTGGAGGATCATGCCGTTGGCGCGCTCTACCTGTCCATTAGTTCGAGGGTGGGCGACTGCTGACCAGTTCACACGGATGTGGTGCCGATCACAGAAGCCCAAGAACTTTTTGCCCGTGAACTGAGTACCATTGTCAGTGATGATGACATTAGGCACTCCAAAGCGGTGGATGATGTCGGTGAAGAATTCGACCGCTCGTTTCGAGCGGATGTTGGTGACGGGCTTGGCCTCGATCCACTTGGTGAACTTGTCGACGGCCACGAGCAGGTGGGTGTAGCCTCCCGTCGTTTTCTTGAGCGGTCCGACCAAATCGAGCCCCCAGACCGCAAACAGCCAAGTGAGGGGGATCATTTGGAGTGCGTGTGCTGGGAGATGCGTTTGCTTGGCATAAAATTGGCACCCTTCACACACTCGTACAAGCTTGATGGCATCAGCGGTTGCAGTAGGCCAGTAGAAGCCTCTGCGGAAAGCGTTTCCGACAAGGGTTCTTGGCGCAGCGTGGTGGCCACAAGCCCCCGAGTGCATGTCTTCGAGCAACTTTCTGCCCTCACTGATCGAGATGCATCGTTGAAGTATGCCGGTCGGACCGGCGGTAGAGCTCTCCATCATCCCCGTAGATGACGTAAGTTTTGGCTCGACGCGCCAATCGTCGCTTCGTCCGATCTTACAGGAGCTCCCTCGAACAAGGTATTCGAGGAAGGGTGCTCGCCAATCTGTCCGTGGGCTCGAATCCCGATCGATCTTCATGACCTCGGCCTCCGTCAAGGGGGCTCGGTCGTAGGAGCGGGCTCGATGACCGTTTGCTCCAACCCCGAGTCCCACTTTGGCGGATGGCTCGTGAAGGTCTTTCGAGAAGACGTCTGGGGTGACGGTCGCTCGAGATGATGCAATTTTGGCCAATTCGTCCGTAGCTTCATTGAAGTGTCTGGGGATGTGGTTGAGCTCGAGGCCATGAAAGTTGGCTTCCAATTTGCGCACCTCATTGCAATACGCTTCCATTTTTTCGCCATGGCAGCTTGAGGCTTTCATCACCTGGTCGATAACGAGTTGTGAGTCACCTCGAGCGTCGAGGCGTCGGACCCCGAGCTCGATAGCGATACGCAACCCGGTAACGAGCGCCTCGTATTCTGCCATGTTGTTCGAGGCCACGAAATGGATTCGCACTACGTAGCGCATGTGTACTCCAAGGGGTGAAATAAAGAGTAGGCACGCACTTTTTGCTCACGTCTTCATGAGCGACCCGTCGAAATACATGGTCCATAGCTCGGCTGGATCCGAACCGGGGAGTTGGAGGTCGGTCCACTCGCCGACAAAATCTGCCGGCACACGAGATTTGATAGCCTTTCGTGGGGCGTAAGTGATGGTCTCGCCCATGAGCTCGGCCGACAATTTAGCGATTCGACCCACTACTTCCCGATTTTGGATGATTTCCCGAGCGGGAATGAAGATACCAACTTTGTTACGGGTGGCTAAGAAAGTAGTGTTGGAGTTTTCGACGTGTGAGCACGATGCGTAGAGCAATTTTTGGATTTGGGGTATCGAGTTTTGGCATCCGAGAGTACCTCACTAACAAAGTACACCGGCCGTTGGACGGGGAGCGCGTGCCCCTTCCCCGCCTCTCGACCACTATGACCGCACCGACCCCGAGTTGTAGCGGCAACATAAAGGAGGAGGGGCTCGGCTGGTTTGTCCTCTCGAGCCGGTCGTGGTGGCACGAGCACAGGAGGGGAGGTGAGCAGGGTTTTTAGCCTCGAGAGGGCTTCCTCCGCCTCGGGTGTCCATGTGAAATGCTCGGACTTCTTGAGGAGTCGATACAAAGGCAAGGCTTTTCTCCCCCGACGTGCGATGAATCGGGCGAGGGCGCTAGGCACCCGGTGATTTTTTGCACCCCCTTCAGGTCTCGAATTGGCCCCATTCTCATGATGGCCATGACCTTCTCGGGATTGGCCTCGATCCCACGCTGGGAGACCTAACAACATGCCTCGAGGCACGCCAAAGACACACTTTTCGGGATTCAATTTGATGTTTTTAGCCCGGAGGCATCCAAACGTCAACTCGAGGTCCTCGACAAGGTTTTCTATTTTTCGCATCTTGACGACGATGTCATTGACGTAGGCCTCGACCGTTTCCCCTATATGTTTTTCAAAAATGTGAAGCATGCAGCGTTGATATGTCGCCCCGGCGTTTCGAAGGCCGAAAGGCATTGTGACATAACAATACATGCCTACAGGGGTGATGAATGAAGTCGCGAGCTGGTCGGACTCCTTCATTTTTATTTGGTGGTAGCCAGAGTAAGCGTCGAGAAAGGAAAGTACTTCACAACCCGCGTGGAATCAACTATTTGATCTATTCGAGGTAAAGGAAATGGAACCTTGGGACATGCTTTATTTAAACTAGTGTAATCTACACACATCCTCATTTTTCCATTCTTTTCTCTACTAGTACGGGATTGGCTAGCCACTCGGGATGATGTACCTCCTTGATGAATCCGGCCTTTTTGACCTTCTTGACCTCCTCGCAGATGATCCTGCGCTTCTCCTCGTCGAAGCGGCGCAGGCGTTGTTTGACAGGTCTCGAACCGGACGGATCTCCAAGGCGTGCTCGGCGACATCCTCGGTATGCCGAGGCATGTCCGAGGGACTCCACGCAAACATATCGGCGTTTGCGAAGAAAGTCGACGAGCACTTCGCTTCTATGTGATGTCGAGGGAGGCGCGATGACCGGAAAAGTCTTCTCGCCCGAGGAGCTCGGATCGAGCGGGATCTTTTGGTGTCCTCGGCGGGCTCGAAGTTGCCGGCTTGTCGCTTGGGTCTTTGGGCGGCGGCCTCGGCCGCCATGCGGTCGAGCATCTTGGCTAGATCCTTGACGCGATCGTGGACTCCCGTACTCGACACACTCCACGTCGCGGCGGTCGCGTGCTCGTGCGTGGAGTCGACGGTGATGACCCCTTTGGTCCCGACATTTTGAGCTTGAGGTAGGCGTAGTTGGGGATCGCCATGAATTGGGTGTAGCATGGTCGGCCCAGGATGGCGTGGCAGGTCCCCTCGAAACCGGGTACGTCAAAGGTGAGGACCTCCCGGCGGAAATTCGCACGCGTGCCAAAATACACGAGGGGAGGTCGATGCGGCCGATCGTGAGGGCCTTCTTGCCGGGGACGACTCCATGAAAGCCCCGGCGCTCGGCTTGAGCCGTGCCCTTGTGATGCCGAGCGCGTGAGTGTCTCCATATAGATCATGTTGAGGCCGCTTGCCCCCGTCCATGAGGACCTTGGTGAAGCGGGCGTTGAGGATGATCGGGTCGACGACGAGAGGATATGCGCCGAGGTTGGTGAAGTGTTCGGATGGTCATCACGGTCGAACATGATGGGAGCATCCGACCGGTCCGAGGAACGAGGCGTGGCGGGTTTCACGGAAAACCTCCCTTTGTGCTCGTTCTTCCACTCCCGATGCATCATCGGGTGGTAGGGCCGCCATAGATCATGCTTGATCGGCAATGGGCGGGTACCCATTGTCGTCATTGTCGTTGGCTCGATCTTCGCCACCCTTATCCTTCTTGTCGTCGTCCTTGCCCCCGCCGAGCTTCTTGAAGTAGCCTCGAAGCATGCGACAGTCCTCGAGGTTGTGCTTGACTGGTTCTTTGTGGAATGTGCAAGGTTGTTTCAGCATCTTGTCGAAGACGGCCCCATCTGGTGGGGGTTGAGACTTCTTGCGCTCGGCTGCGGCTACCTCGTCTTCCACGACCACGCGCTTACCTTGCTGGTTGCCCTTCTTCTTCTTCTGGTTCTTCTTCTGGGCCTTGCTCGAGCCCTCACCGTCCCCTGGGGGCGGCGCGGGTTTGTTCCCAGCTCCACCAAAGAAAGCCCCCATGGCCTCGTCGCCGCGGCGTAGTCGGCGACGACGTCCATGAGCTCGTCGACCGTCTTTGGACGATTGCGCCCGAGCTCCCGCACGAGCTCTTTGCACGTGGTGCCTGAGACGAACGCCAGGATGACGTCGTGATCTGGGATGTGCGGCAGCTCAGTGCGCAGCTTGGAGAAACGCCGAGCAAAGTCCCGGAGCGACTCCGTGGCATTTTGCTTGCAGTTGCGGAGATCCCATGAGTTGCCGGGTCGGATGTAGGTGCCCTTGAAGTTCCCCTCGAAAATCTGGACCAGGTCGGTCCAATCGTAGATTTGGTTGGGGGGGAGCTCCTCGAGCCACCGTCGAGCGGTGTCAGAGAGAAACAGGGGAAGGCGGCGTATGATTGCCTTATCCTCTCGAGCCCTTCCAGCCGGCGAGGCCGGAAAGTCGGCCAACCGAGCTACGGCTTGGTTTCCCCGTTGTACTTGACCACGCTCGTGGGGGTCGAAATGGGTTCGGCAATAGCGTGTTGCGGATGGCTCGGGCGAAGACTCGAGGGGGCCGGCGGCTCGGGGAGCCCGCCGGTCCTCGTCGGCCGTCGTAGCGTCCCCTCGATGGGCCTTGTAGCCACGGTCCTCAGCGCCCGCGGCCTTGCGTCGTCGATTGTCATTGATGTCGTGTCGTGCATCTTGAGGCGCACGGTTGTCGAGGATGCGGTCTCGAGCGGGGGCCCTGCCGCCTCGAGGGGGTGCCTCTTGGTGGACCGAACCCTCCCGCTCGTGCCGTGGTTGTTCTGGGGCTGCCTCACGCTGTCTTAAGGCCGAGCTCTCGGCCTGCTGAACGGCCGTGACTTGGAGGAGCCCTTGGACCTGATCCTGTATCCACAGCGCATGCGGATTCGAGGGCGCAGGCATGTCCCGCAGCAGCATAGCTGCCGCAAGGACATTCTGGCTTGCTCGAGGGAAATGGGCTGGCTCGGGCGGCGCCTCTGGTCGCCCGTCGTTGATGATGCGGTTGAGGACGTCACGTGCCTTTCCCCGAGCACCGGGGGGTCGAGGTGGAGGGTGTTGGCTCTGCTCAAGGACGCGCTTGAGCAGGTCTAGATTTGCGCGCTCTGCGTCCATCTTGGCCTTGATCTCCCGGATTTGTGCCCATTGTGCCGCTCGAGCATCGTTTTGGTTGTTCTGGTCTTGTAGTGGCGCCTCGCGAGGCTCGATCACCTGCAGGGCTCCAGCTGCTGACGTTCCGGCCGCCGGCGTTACGTCTGCCCGGTTGGCTGTAGGAGCAGCCACGGCGGCGCCATCTCTGGTCTCCTCATCTGACGGGACGTCGCCGTCGAGACGGAAACACTCACGAGCCGGGTCATAGCATCCTGAGTCCGAGTCATCAGAGTCTGGGTCAGCGTTGGACGGCGTCCAGGGCCACCCTGTGCTCTCCTCCTCGATCCAGCGGCGCATGTTCCCGACCGTGGTGCGGCGTTGTGAGCCGGGTGCTCACAGCCAAACCCGCGGTCCACCGACGCCGGCCACACGATTTCCAAGTCCATGGCGCGCGCAAGAGGGGCCGGGGCTCTCCCTCTTGTGGCCCCATGATCGATCGGATTTCGCGGGCATATGTGGCGGCGGCGTTGGTGAGCCCAAACGGGAGCCTGCGACGAGCTCGATAGAGCCCGTGTTGCAACAAGTTGGGTGACGTCGGCCGTGCGCTTGCTCGAGGTGCCACGCCGGGCTCTCTCGGCGAACGCATGGCGAACGTGAAGCCAGGGTCCACGTCGAGAGCTCCCTGTCCACGTGCCACCCCCTGCTAGGTGCGTCGAGGCGTCCGGCTGGGAGGGCACACGAGCAGGGTACTCAAGGCCCTGTGTCTGCTGGTGATGACGCTGGTGCTGGTGGCGTCGGTGCCGCGGCGGTGAGCCGTGGTGGCGCGGTCAGCGCGTGGGGGTGTCCGAGCGTCCTCCTCCCGGTTCACCGATCGAGAGCGAGCCATGTCGTAGCCCGTACCGAGCGACACGAACTCTAGGCTCCCAAACCCGGATCACCGTAGCGAACGGAAGTGAGGAAGTGGGTGATGCCATCCGGAAAAATGGCGGGAATCGGGTGAAAACACACGCACCCCTACAGCGGCGCGCCAACCGTCGGTGTTTCGTACCCCGGGGTATCACACCAACAAGTGAATTTCTAAGCGTGCTCCCTAATCCGGATGGTGATGCAAGAAGGACACAAGATTTTTATCCCGGTTCGGGCAAAAGAAGGCCCTACGTCCGGGGGGGGGGGAAGAACTTGTATTATCTTGCACCTAGGTGCTCGTACGGGGGAGTACAAGGCAGCCTTGAGACTTTGCGAGTCGGGGAGTATGTGTTTGTGAACCCGAAAACCTGCCCTAGACTAGGCCCTAGCGTCCCTTTTATAGGCCAAGAGGAGGATCGGGAGTACAAGAGTGGGTAGGGCTACCGTATACGTGACGTCGAGGTATGGGCGTCGGGTCGAGTAGCTGGAACTGTGGATGCCCCTCTCGATCCGGTTCGATCCTGCGGATCCATGCTTTTATCCGGGTCGAGACTGTAGCAGCATGGTCGATGGAGGTCTGACAGCCCAGTGCTGACACGAGCTGATGTAACCGAGGCATGGGTGATGATGGCCTTCCCGGAAAACCCGTCGAGCGGCCGTCGAGGTGGGATGGACGCGTTACTGCACGCCCCATGCGCCCGTCACTTCTGTCATCATTTCTCGAGCGGCTGAGGGCTGCCTCGAGGGGTGGACGATCCGAGCGATGGGATGGGGCGACGTGCTTGGCGGTACGGAGAGTTGACCATGGCGTCTTGAGGGGGTGCCGTACGCGGCACAGTACGAGGCATGTCGTAATAGTGGCGCCTGCCATCCTCGAATCCGGGGGATGGGCAGCGTAATGGTGAAGCGACCGGCGTACGCTCCACTATTGCGGGCCCTGTAGCCATGGAGTTAGGTGGTGTCAGGGTACTTTGGCGCTGTTCGAACCCTGTAGCCATGTGCATGCTTTGGATAGGCAATTATTGCGGGCAGACTCGAGCGGTTGCTCGCTCGAGCGTTCTCCGTCTCCGCCTCGAGCGGTTGCTCGCTCGAGCGGTTTACGTCACCGCTCGGCGGTCGCTCGCTCGAGCGGTTTACGTCATCGTCTCGAGCGGTCGCTCGCTCGAGCGATTTCCGTACTTCTTTCTCGGCGGATGTGCGGCGTCGCTCGAGTTAGAGGGCTCGAGGCTTTGTGGGCCGGTTAGTGGGCCGGCCCGGTATGAGGAGGATTAGGGGTTTCTCTCATCGCTTTTTGGGGGGGTTTTTAGAGGGAGTAAAGCTAGTTTGCTCATCTTTAATCCACCTAGTTTAGGACCTCCTAATCTAGGTACCCGACATGGCCTTTCTAGCACACTTGAACTACAACTTCTAAATCTCACATAGAAAGCATACTTGATATCCTAACAATAGCAAAAGCATGACAAAATAAGATCATAGAAACAAGAATCACATTTTTCGAGCACCCTATAATTACTTATGAATTTTCTAAGATTACCAATATTTCAATAATTAATTAATGCTACACAGAAAAGTATCTCAAACATGCAATCTCACATTTTTTATGCATAGTTCATTCCATAACAAAAATACGCAAGTTGAATCACTCAATTTGGACTTAAAATGGGCAAGTTATGAATTTTGAAGATTAACATGATTTTCTCGAAAATCAATTACGAAAATCATATAAGACAAGCACTTTTAGAAAGGCCCCTGACTTCTCCCCAAATTAACCAGGCCCATAATTATAACCGGCCGTGCCGGCACTTTTGCAACCCGACCCTTCACCTTTCTCAAATTCTAATCTCGTGGTCCTCGAGCGAGGGAAACTTGGGGATGGCGATTTCGGGCCCCAGGCCGGCCGATCTAGCTCGCCGGCGGCCAAGGAAGCGGCGGAGCACACGGGGCCCCGCGCGCACCCGTTGGCGGCCTCAGGTCGGCGCGCGGCGGCCTGTGGTGCCCCGGCCGCGTACGCCGGCGGCCCGGCGGCTGGCTGCTCCGGTGGCGAGCTCCTCCGGTGGCTGCGATGGCGGGGAAAAAGGCGACGAAGGTGGGGTGGACCGAGGCGAACACGATGGCGCTGTCGGTGGCGAAAATGGAGGAGCGAGGCGACGGCTAGGCGGCGACGCTCCGCTCGGCGGCCATGGCAGCTCGACGTGGCTGCACTGCTGTGGCAGTGAGTGAGGGGAGATGGAAATTGGAGTGGGGCGAGTGTGTGGGGGAGTGAGGAGGGTGTTTTAAAGGCGCAAGGCTCGTCCAATTTGGACCGACGGGTTCACGGGCGCGAGCGAAGGGGGCACGGCGGCAATGGCGCTTGGTGCCGTTGGCCGCAGCGCGGTGACGCCGGGAAGCGGGCGGCGACGTCGGGAGCGCGAGTACTCGCGTGCGCGTGCCCGTAATGTCGCGTGGAGTGTTTGGTACTCCGCTTGGCAGCGCGGCGGCGACCGCGGCGAGCAGCGCAGCTGGCGCGGGATGGCGACAGCGAGGAGGACAGCGTCGGGTGTAGGGGCGAGGACAAGGCTAGGCGGTGCTCGAGCGCGCACGCGACGCGACGCTCTCGACTCAAAGGGCGCGAGGCGGCAGAGACAGCGTCGGGCGCTCAAGCGCCTCGTCGAGCAGGGAGGGAGAAGCAGGGGGATGATGACAGTGGGGCCCGAGTGGGTCCCACTGTGGTCAAAAATGAACTAGAGAGTTTGACTGCCCGTAGTTTGAAAAAGACAATAATTTGAAAAACTCAAAACATGAAAGTTTCTCCAAATAATTAGTAGAACACTTTTCATGTAGAAAGTTTTTGTTAATTCGGCCTATATTTGAAAGTGTGAATTAGGGTCAAATTATAATTATAAAAATATTAATTTCCCATATTTCTATTGCTGTTTTTGCCCTTTTTGAAAGCCTTAAAACATTTTCATGACTTGGTGTAAAAACAAAGTTTTCTCCAAATAATTTTCTTTATAAACTCGTTAAGACTTCTTTTTGAGAAAAGCAACACAAGTATGACTTCTAGCAACAAATTGCTAAACCCTATTTGCATTTTAACAATAAGCACTCAAATAATGCCACACAAATGTAATTATGATGCTTATGAGATGATCATGCTCATGAGATGCAAGATTTAGTTAAGCCTAAAACTCGGGGTTGTTATTCTGGACGCCGCCACTCCGCCATGTTTGCGACCTCCACCCCGGGGCTCGCGCCACCGGCCATGGCCGAGCTGCCTCCTCGGACGCGCAAGGTCCGCCTCGGGGAGCCATCGTCGCTAGCCATGGGTTGCGCGCTAGAGCCACCGCGCTCGAGCCATGGCCGTCGCGGTGATTCTGGATCTAGATCCGCCTCCCCCATCCCACGGCGGCTGCGGAGCTCGACGCGCACGGCGACGTTGGAGACGGCGGCGAGGCACGAAGATGCGATGGTGAAGGGCGCGGCGAGCCGGATGTCGAGCAGGAGCGCGGCGGCGGACGCCATGGCCACAAGTGTCCTTGAGTGCGACGGCCGGCTGGGTGAGGAAGAAGGTGGTAAAGCTACCCAAGTGTCAATGGAGAGTAGCCGAGTTATTTGGGCCAAAAACAAACACGATCTCTATTGGGCTGTCTCGTTTGGTTCTTGACACCAAACAAGGAGGATTGCACCGGAATAGCCTGGTTGTAGGTCGGTTTGGGCCTGGCTGCCTTCATGCAGTGCCCCAAACACGCCCAGTGTTTGCTTTGCTGCTCGGGCAACGTGCACGTAACGACCCAACCTCTCCATCTCATCCATCACCATCTACTCAGCTCCGTCGGGTGCCGCCAAAACCAAGGCCTTGTTTAGATCCCGTAATTCAATCCCAAATTCTACTATAAAAAAGAAGATTCGTCACATCAAAATATCTAAGACCGGCGCATTCGTGGAATACTAAACAGATAATTGCACAGTTTGATCAGACCATGCGAGATTTAACATTTTAAGGCTAATTAATCAATATTTGAACAATTATTATCAAATAAAAACAAAATCAAGCTACAGCCACACAGTAGAAATTTTACCAAATTTGGCATAAAGTTGGGCATCTAAACAAAGGCCCAAGGTCGCCCAACCCAACCCGACCGAACCAACCAACCCAACGGGACACGGCAGTGACCCGCGACGTCATCCGTCATGGTGGAGGCCGGCACCGCCGTGGGAACACGAATCACCACCTCCACTTGGCCTGCAGCAGGTCCAGCCGCGCGGCGCAGATCACGGGGCCAGGTCGTCGTCTCCTTCGCCTTCGCCGCCCCCGCCCTCGCCCCCGCGTCGTCCCGACGGGGCCGGGTCCGGTGCCGCGCGATGCAGCAGGAGGAGCAGGACCGGCGGCCGCCGACCGTCCGCGCGGTCACCATCCCATTCGCCGACCTCAGGGTAATCTTCCCCGGTGTTGAGTGTTCTCATCTCGTGAGAGAGCAAGAGTGTGTGTTTGTGTGACTGAATTCTCGTGATTCTGACCACGTGCGCCGTTCGTCGTCGTCGGCGGCGGGTGGGCGTGCGCAGGAGGCGGACAAGGACCTCGGCGGCAAGATCGAGGAAGGCCTGGGTCCCCATGGGCTCGGCATCATCACCATTGCCGATGTGAGTAGCAAGCACGTTGTGGACTGACTGCACGCGTGAATCGTGATTTCCTCTTTCGAGTCATGGGTTAAGTCCATTCCTGAACCGAGTTGGATATTAACTGCCTTGATCTTGTCCACGCAGGTACCTGGGTTTCCGGAGCTAAGAAAAAGGCTGCTGCAGTTGGCACCAAGGCATGTCGTTTATGCTGATGTCATGTTATATATATTCCTGTACCCGGCTGGTTTATTCTGCCCTGAAAGAAAAGAGTCAGAGTTGTTTGTTTACTGATGATGAAAGGTTTCTGTTCTTGCTTGCTTCTTTGTCAGGATTGCAAACCTTCCTGAAGAGGTGAAGAAACAGCTTGAAGATCCAGATAGCAGGTCGTGCTCTTTCTCAAGAATTTCGTCAGGATTGCAACCACTAGCTTATATGCACTTTGTCATTTGCAGATATAACTTTGGGTGGAGTCATGGGAAGGAGAAACTCGAGTCTGGGAAACTTGGTAAACACTTGTTATCCTATCGTGTGCGGGATAGGGGTACTGTTCATCCATGAAAACTGCTGCAAAGAAAACAAGTTTTGGGACACGCTGCAAAGAAAACAAGTTTTGGGACACGAATCTCATTCCTACCATGAGGCTATCTGTTGAGCTCTGCTCGGCTCCCATGAGTGTTGCGCATGAATTTTTTTTCCTAAGATAAACTATGATTACTGCATGCAGACACATTTAAAGGTTCCTTTTATGCGAACCCTGTTTTGGATGTCCCTACTACTGATGATGTGCTTGTAAGTAGGTAAAATGTTTCTAGCATGGAACTGACATCTTGATTTCTGTCATGGTCCAATACTGTGATCTAACATTTTAAACCTCTGATGATGTTTAACTGCAGGTATCCATCATATTGCCGCCCAAATATATGGCCACATGAGAATCTTCCTGACCTTGAGATAGGTATGACTGATGCATTCGATAAGCCATAGATGTGACTTCAATCTGTTTCTTTTTCCTTTACATTTTTACATTCATACTTGGAAACTAGACTGTTTACAGAATTTCTTCTTTCCCTTTCTTTTGTAGCATTTAAAGCTCTTGGGAAGCTGATGATGGAAGTTGGTTTGATGTTGGCTCATCATTGTGATCGCTATGGTATGTGTTGCAGAACCATAAGGTCCATTACCTGTAGCTTGGTGTGATTTCTGTTGAAAACATCAACTTCACCAGAAAGGAAAAATAACTCATTAGGCTTGGGCAAAGCATGACCCTTATGCTTGATGCTTTATTCAGAATAGTCTCTCTTTTTTCTTCTATCGTGATATTCCGGTTATCAATTAGTTAAGTGGATCAACCTTTGCCGCTTTTCAGTAATGGTGCAAGATTGGGATCATATGATGGTGACAGTCTTGAGCAGACAATTGCCCGTTCAAGGTGTCACAAGGGTCGTCTGTTGTACTATTTCCCACGACAGTTTAGGTAAACTTACAATCATATATGCATACCTGAATGAATAAGCATGCATGAAGAGTTAAATTTATGAAGATGATAGAACATCATTCAAGTGTGTCAGTTAGAGTGTACGAAAAATAAGTTCAGCATAGTTCTTTTTTTGTTGAACACACAGGAGACACTTGTATCATTATATCAAAGATGAAGAGGGAAAAGAGCCCTTGCAACTTCAATTTTTTTAATGAATCATAATTTTAATGATATATTTAGATGCAGGATTTTCAATTGGTTTGAGAATTGATATATTTATTTCTTATATGGCAGCAAGCAGACAGACGTTGAGTCTGTTTCATCATGGTGTGGATGGCACACTGATCATGGATCTCTAACAGGTGACATATTTTACCATTATGGTTGAATGAAATAGTTAATTACTTTTGTGGCATAATGTGTAGAAAAATATTGTGAGTTATCATCAAACAAGTGACATTTCATATAGTAAATGTGTAGTAATCTGATTAATGCAGGGCTCACATGTGGCTTGTTTACGAAAAATTCTGTGGAGGTACCATGTCCAGATAGTGCAGCTGGACTATACATTCGGACTCCTGATAACCAAGTTGTTAAGGTAACTTCCTGCAGAGTGTAAAGTTCTCATCGATTTCTTTAGATGAGAGTTCTCTATCTGTTGTGATCGATCATGTGGGAGATTGTTAGAGGCTAGGGATTGGAGGTTGTAGCGATGAGTGATCGGCGGACGAGGCTTGAACGTACGCCGGCGAGCAGATGGATTTGCGCTAGAGCCAGGAAGGCGGCGGCAGTAGCGAGACGAGAATAGGAAGCAAGGGCTGGTGCCCAAGGGAGATACGTTCGTATCTCAATCCCAGGCTAATTTTATCGAACAACCATGACTGGGTATTTATACCCGTGTTCCTAACAATCCTTGACTAATATATTGAAATAACAAAATACTCTAGATATGCTCCTAAATACTAGGACTCTTGGTAACCGACTCAACACCTGGACGCAACTAATCTGAACCTTGGCAGACCGACGTGTGTTCCTCGGTTGATGTCTTGCTCCTTCGCTAGTACACATTGCCATACATAACAGAGATCATCGCTATTGTAGAACATGACTCATGCTGCACTGAAACTATTGATGCCCTTCACACAATAATAGCTCATTGTCATTAAAAGTTGCATGTAAATTATACTGTTTTGTGCTTATTTTGTTTGTCTGGATGGCATAGGTTGTGTTTGATGAGGATCAGCTGGCTTACCAAATTGGAGAAACTGCTGAAATACTGTCAAGAGGTTATCTATGTGCAACCCCACACTGTGTGCAGGTATTGTTGAAACCAATATTCATTTCAATAACTAAGCACATGTTTTCCGCATATATATTACTGTACTTTTTTGTTAACTAATTTCCTACTGTGGTTATTTTTTTAATGCTATTGTTTCTAGGCACCCAACAGTGAAAATGCTTCAAATGTTGACCGCTCTACTTTTGCCTTGTTCATGCAACCGGATTGGTACATCCAAGCTTTCTTCTTATCGTATATACAACTCCCATTAGCCCACTTTTGATTTCCTTGTGTGTACCAATGAGGCTCCATTGTTCTGCAAATATTGCTGTTATATGGACTTTCTTTTTTTTTTCTTTTGTTGTTCGCAGGAATGAGAAGCTGAAGTTTCCAATCGAAATCCCCTATCACCAAGAGGTTTGTGTG